>OV651828.1:19399223-19457230 GCA_927349885.1 Psylliodes chrysocephalus
TATGGAATATATTCGTTATTTACGTTTGGAGAAGAAAAATCTTCAAATAAAAGTTACTTCTAATATAATTATCTATAATTTTTGTTTTATGTAAAATTTTCCTAAAATGGTCCTTATTCGAGAAATTTGACAAAATGTAAAAAAAATATTTTTTTATAAAAATTGTTCAAATAAAAGTTGTTTGTAATATAATTCTCTATAATTTTTGTCCTATACATAATTTCTCTAAAATGGACCGTATTCGAGATATTTGAGAAAATGTGTAAATTTCGAAATTTGAAGAAAACTCAAAAACGGATAAAGAAAAAAACATTAAATTTTAAACTTAAGGTTTATTTCGGCCTGACGTGAAATGATTAGATTTTTGGACAAAGTCGGAACATCTGGGGGGGGTACTTTATGGGAGGCCGTTTTTATATTTTATGGAATATATCTGTTATTTATGTTTGGAGAAGAAAATTGTTCAAATAAAAGTTACTTCTAATATTTTTATCTATAATTTTTGCTTTATGTCAAAATTTTCTGAAATGGTCCGTATTCGAGAAATTTGACAAAATGTGCAAAATTCTGATTTTTATGAAAATTGTTGAACTAAAAGTTGTTTGCGATATCGATTTCTATAATTTTTGTTTATACATGATTTTTCTAAAATGGACCGTAATGGAAAAGTGCTAAATTTAAATTTTTCTGTATTTTCGTTTTCAATGAATATCTATAAAAAAAATGTTTCGAGGTAGATGTATGTGTAAAATGTATATATTTAGTTTATCCTCTAAACATTTATAGAGATGCTGCAATAGGTTGTACAAAATAACCGGAAAATGCCTATAATAACTAGATAGGAAAGTCATGTGTTGGACACATCAGATTTTTCTAAAATGATTTTGGTTGACTTTCTTTATTTTGATTTCTAGTAGAAATCCGTAAATAACGTCGATGTTATTTGAATATCTATTCTTTGGGATTTGGAAACTGCAACCCTTCGGTATCTCCATAAAATAGATACCTTTTAAAACTGTAAAATCTGACTTTGCACAGGTGATTTGAATCTTCGTTTCTCGAGGAAAGACTGCAATATAGTAATCAGAATTGATTCGCTCGATTACCTCAGAATTGATTTGGATTGGAGTAAGTTCACATGCAGAGGAATCTTGATTCTTCAATTGTAGTATTTGGTGGATAAAATCATCTGTATTAGATTTGACAATGGGTTTCATGTTCGTGCAAAAATATAATTAGTTGAAACTTTTTTGCATTGTTCATCCTCGTACCCATAGTTATTTCCTTTTATTGCTAGAAAAGATTTGGAGAGGATAAGGATTGAGTAGGTATTGAATAGAGGTGAAAGTAAGAATACATTTCTGGGTAGGTTATAGGGAAGTGAATCACAAATACTATGCGATTATTAGAATAATAAGAGTCTACTGTAATAACTTCATATTTCTATCGAGATAAGTACAAGGAGTATATAAATCAAATATAATGATTTTTCAGAAAACGATTCCAAAGTTTTCTGAATTTTTTCTCTTGTATGCATAAAATAAAATAAAATTATACATTTTACGCAAGACAAATATGTTTTATTTTATTGAAAGTTATTAAACAAAAAAAAATAAAAATATTATGAAAATCGGTGACTTATATTGTTAGGATTTTTCTACCACCATTGACTTATACTCTTAATATCGTTTGATTTTCATAATCTATCTACTTATTAACTACATTTTTTTATATAAAAATAAACAGGTTTGAAGTATTTTTTAATAAAAATATGAACAAAAATTAAAGGAGCTACTTTAAGCTAAAATTCGAAAACAAAATTTTATTCTAACTCTTCTTCTTCTTCTTCTTCTTATTCTTCTTATTCTTCTTCTTATTCTTCTTCTTATTCTTCTTCTTCTTCTTCTTCTTCTCTTCTTCTTCCTTCTTCTTCTTCTTCTTCTTCTTCTTCTTCTTCTTCTTCTTCTTCTTCTTCTTCTTCTTCTTCTTCTTCTTCTTCTTCTTCTTCTTCTTCTTCTTCTTCTTCTTCTTCTTCTTCTTCTTCTTCTTCTTCTTCTTCTTCTTCTTCTTCTTCTTCTTCTTCTTCTTCTTCTTCTTCTTCTTCTTCTCTTCTTCTTCTTCTTCTTCTTCTTCTTCTTCTTCTTCTTCTTCTTCTTCTTCTTCTTCTTCTTCTCTTCTTCTTCTTCTTCTTCTTCTTCTTCTTCTTCTTCTTCTTCTTCTTTCTTCTTCTTCTTCTTCTTCTTCTACTTCTTCTTCTTCTTCTTCTTCTTCTTCTTCTTCTTTCTTCTTCTCTTCTTCTTCTTCTTCTTCTTCTTTCTTCTCTTCTTCTTCTTCTTCTTCTTCTTCTTCTTCTTCTTCTTCTTCTTCTTCTTCTTCTTCTTCTTCTTCTTCTTCTTCTTCTTCTCTTCTTTTTTTTTGTTTTGGCCCCCACATGAATCTGAATATAAAATGACTTTTTTGATTTGTTGTGGCAAACTTGACAGTTGTTTAAAACTACATGTGGCGATTTGGTTGACTCCTCTTTCCACATTCGGCCTCATGCCACATGAAGCAAGTTACATCCCCTGTTGTCGTTTCATGGAAAGTTACGTTAAACGTCCACAGTTGGCGTTTATAGAATGCCACCGACATATTTAAGTAAGGTGTTGGCAGGCACTTTTGTAGGTCAAATGCGTAACATTTAATGGTGTTGTTCTCCTTAGCACGTTGTTTGTCCTCTCGCTTTTTAGTACATACCAAATATGCCTCATCATGATGGTTAGGTTTCTCATCTTATATAGACTTTAACTCATCTTCTGACTTTGTTACTCTTTCTTTCATAGAAAGTACATCACATTTGTGACAAGTATCTACTTTTGGCCCTTTGAATGAAATGTTAAATGTTTTAAACTCACGCTTATAAATTGATTTAGGTTAGGGTTTGTAGCTTGTTCCACATGAGTGCATACATTTTTGTCAAGTTTAGGGTAAGCAGGTAAATATTTTTTTGCTTTTTCTTCTGGTCTAGAGGGATTTATAGACGGGAACGGATTTTATGTGATATGAATTGCTCGAATGGTGTTGTCTGAAAGTTTATTAGCAAACGAGTCTGTACCTTCTTTTATTGGGTTCCAAAATACTTGTGGTTGATCTTTCGGCAGACGCAATAGCAATTGTCAAGAACATGTTTGTTTCCCCTACAGTTTTCTGAAAGTAACTTCGGCAAACCTTAGACAGTTTCCCATTAATTTTAAAATAAAATGTGCTGGTGTACTGTCTAATGTCAGGATCATCGGTTCGTTTCCGAATATTTTTAGGCTCAGTTGATTGAATTAGCAACGAATTTCGTTCTTTCATCTCGACTTCCAAGGCTCCAATATTCTTTAAAAATAACTTCCTGGATCTCAGGGGGGATACGTTTCATGCACTTGGCGCGGCAAACTGTCAAAGCTGTCATTGCCCTTGCCGGTTTTACTTTTCCGTCAAGAGTTTCATAGCTCTTCCCAGCATTTCGATTTTTATATTTTTCTATTCTTCTTTTTTTGGAAAATTTTCTGTCAGTAGGTGTAGCTTGGATTACATTTTGTTCTAAATGTGGTTCCTTCGATCTATTTCGTATTTTAAAGCTATAACTCCGTGTTTGATGGAAAACTTCTTCATCAGAGGAAATCTCTTGTTCAGGGTTATAATCTGAAACAAAAATAGACAGTTAGGATACGTGTTGCATTTTCTAAGCCTCTTTTGCCTATAGAGATAAAAGCTTACCTTCGTCAGTTTCTTGACCAACACTTTCAGCTATTTCCTTGTACTAGTTGAGTGTGTTGGACTTCATCATAGACAGTAGTACTCTGTTAATGGTCCAAATCTGTAAAATATACAGTTTTATGTTTTAAGCTACATATTATTTTGGGCTCCCATGGCTAGAAAATTATCAGAAAATCAAGTCTTACCAAGGTAAACTTTTTGCTGTCCCCGAGATGTTACTTGGACCAGCCTCATCATCATTGCAAAAAATTAATTGATTAATATTCCAGTCGTTGACAGGTTAAGATTTCCCAAGAAGTTTTTTTCATTTTGGACCATGGATTGTTCTTGAAAAAAACAAAATATTTTGAACTCAGACTAATTTTCATTTCACTTTTGTTTTCGCAAGAAAAATAAAAAATACTTTTGAAATGTATTAATCCTTTATTTACTAACTCACCTGCATGATCATCGACAATAACATTCTCAGTAAACCCATGAGTAATGCTGACATTATGCTCTACACAATTTACATCAGCTTCTGTTTGCTTTTTATCTGAAAATAAAATAAAAGTTTGTTTATTAAATGAGTTTTAAAATTTTATTTTGGAAGTATTTTCAAAATGTTTTTAGGTAGTAAAAAAAAACAATCTACTTACTTTCAGTTTCAGTATTGTTTATGTAATTGCACTATCCACTATTTTTTTGCCTCTGTTCAAAGAAGCCATCCTTGCCTGCTCTTAACCACGAAAAAATAATAATACAACATTTCACTGGAAACATTATTACCTGCTTAAACTTTAGGTAAGAAAAAAAATCAAACTAAATAAGTAGAGCTCACATGCCTAAGAGTGACAAGACAAGACTGATAATAATAAAAGCTTAGACTGCTTACATAAAAAAGGCCTCAATAGTACAAGTCAGCGGTCTGCTTATCTAACCAACAGTGAGAAACATGGGTCTCACATCTACTTTTTCAGGAAAAATGGTAGATCATTGGTCGCACATTCCACAGTAAACTCGTCAAGATTTAAAATTTCTTGTGCCATTTTAGACACTATCACTTGTAAGTTACCTCAAGTTTTAATTGATAAAAATAAAATTCACATTCCACCACATGTGCGTTTTGGCAGATAAAAATTGTCATACTCCTTCACAAATTGATATGCTTATTGACGTTCTTATTGATGATGGTTTAATAGGGCTAGGTCGAAACCTCCCTATTTTGTTGTGTACCCAGCTTGGTTGGGTAATTGCCGGTCAGACACCGCTAGCAAGGAATCAAAATGGTACACTTTCTCTCTCACTACTATCACAAATTCTAATAATTTATATTTAAATGTTTTACCACCTTCCTCTCTAGAAACAGAAGAGGTCTTTGTCACTGATTTGTTTATTTATTTATTTATTTATATATATAAACGGGACATTCCCCTTTTAGTTAAATACAATGTTATGTATAGCATTACACAGTATAATTTCGATTAATAAAATAAAGTTACAAATTAAATAATACAAATAATAGTTAAAATAGATAAAATACAAATAGTACTATAGTACAGTTAATAAAGTACATTTATAAAAAAATAAGTAAAAATACACCTTTAATAAGTACCATTACAATACCTTATACTAAACTGCACCCCTGAGAGTCTCCATAAATGAGCTGACGGAGCTAAAGAAATCGAGGTAAGTATTTGCGAACCTAGCAGAACGAACAATGAAGGTATTACGTCCATAATTCGTCCTGTGGAAGGGTATTTGAAAAATGTTCGCTGAGCGGGTTGTCCTGGGTGGGACGTGAATTCCTATCTCTTGCAACAATTGAGGACACGGTACTCGAGAATTAAATATGTTATGTTAGAAGAAAACTCACTTTCTTCCTCTCTAAACACTAATAAACTAAATAATAGTATTAGACCACCTAGCCAAGAAGTGTAATCACTCGAAAAAATGTTAAAAAGACTTTGAGAATTAGACCAAATCACAGCGCTTTCTATTATGTAATTTGCGTCATCCTAATTGCTCTTTGGTAACATAACAATTGACAGTTAATCAAAAAATAAAAATGTTGGTCTATACTATATGTTGCCAATTTGTGGACCATAAAATGATACATTTTAAAATTTTGCAAATATACTTGTAAAAAAGTTTGGTCACTTAAAAGGTTTTGAAAAAAAAATTCAAAATTCTTTCAGTTAAAGCTAAAGTAAAAGTTTAAACTTCCTTCAACAATAATTACTTCGTACTATATTGTATTTCTCATGCCGTTAAGTTAGTTGTAGTTTATTTGAATAGCATATATATATTTACTTTGAAAAATCTTGGCAAAGAATATATAAAAAAATGTTTTGTGTAAGATGTATGTAAAAAATGTATATATTTAGTTTATCCTCTAAACATTTACATGGGGTGATACAATAGGTTGTTCAAAATAACCGAAAAACGTCTATAATAACTAAACAGGAAAGTCATGAAATAGACATTAGATTTTTATTTTTATCATAATAAAAATTAACGCGCAATTCTTATTTATAAATAAATATTGTAGTTATCTTTAATAATGTTAATAAATTTTCAAATTATAAATATATTTGTCCATTTAGATCCTAAATATAATTAATATTTCAAAACGGGTCACAGTTACTACTAAAAACATTTTTCCTTTTTTTCTATCTTATTTATTTTTCCTAACAATCTAAAATTCCACATCCGATACCTAATCGCATTAGACACATACCTATTGGGTAATTTTAATCCAACAAATGCACGAATTGCTTCAAATATCTTTTTTGTAATTCGACAATGTTTATGCGATACAATTTAAAATTTTAATACCAATAAATTACAGTGTTTACTGTTTCGTTTGCTAATAACAGCTACTAATATTACTTCGACTAACGATCATTATTTATGAATGATCGAAATGTTCTTCAGATGTAAAGCTTTTGTTTTCTAGAAAACGGTACTGTGACATAATGGCCGTAATTGTAATTCTGTATCATGAGCCGTAATAGTACAAGGGTAAAAAAAAGAAAAACGTGCCCAGTGTTACGATGGAAGTAGATGTAAAGTGTAGATGCGTATTGTAGACCAGAGTCGATAATTTTGAAAATGGTAAAAAGTGAAAAAAATTATAGTAGGATGAAACCCGTTAGAAAAGGACGAGAATATAACAAAAATGAACGGAAAAATAATGTACGGGCGGTCTGAGGTCGGGAAGTGAAAAGGGGGTGAGTTTTTAAGGGTAAAAAACGGTGTATCTCGATTTCCGGCAAAACTTTAAGTCCTATGGAAAAAAATTAAAAGACAAAGTTGTAGGTAATAAAGAGACCTACAACTTTTGTGATTACATTTTTTTCACATAACCTCAAAATTTATGTGAAAAATTCAGATAATCAAGTTTTTAGTTTTTTATTTTTATCTTATGCAAAAAATAATTTTTTTCAAGAAATTTGGTGAAAACTTACCTTTTTGTGTCCTAAATATTTATTTTTTCACCTTATTTTGACTTAATATCGAAACAATTTAATAAATCACCTTTCTGACTAAAAAAAATTGCAGCAATCACATTTTTAATTCCTATCTTTAATATTTAGAACAACTATTTTCGTATGTTTCTTGCAATTTTTATGATTTATGGATTTGTAATTTTTTTGTTTATCAATGTAACATAGAATCTGACTCTTTTCAAGTAATTAAAGTGTCAATTTTACTAAATAGCTCAAAATTAAACATAGTGATTAAAAAAAAATTTCGGATTCGAGTTTTTTTCTTTTCTTTGCATTTTCTGAGAACATTTACCATAGTTATGTATATATTTTTACATTATCAGAAAGAAGAAATTTCAACGAACAAAAAAATCTCAGACTTTTTTTAAAAAGCTGATGTTTTGACGCGAGAATTTTGATTGAAAATTAGGGTGTTTTTTCGATATTAAGTCAAAATAAGGTGAAAAAATAAATATTTTAAATCAAAAAAATTACAGTGTCTTTAGGACATAAAAAAGTAAGTTTTCACCAAATTTCGAAAAAAAAAATTTTTTGCATAAGATAAAAATAAAAAATCAAAAACTTGATTATTTGAATTTTTCACATACATTTTGAGGTTATGTGAAAAAAGTGTAATTACAAAAGTTGTAGGTCTCTTTATTACCTACAACTTTGTCATTTAATTTTTTTCCATAGGACTTGTAGTTGTGCCGGAAATCGAGATACACCGTTTTTACCCTTAAAAACTCACCCCCTTCCACTTCCCAACCTCAGATCGCCCGTAAATTATTTTTCCTTTTATTTTTGTTATATTCTTGTCCTTTTTTAACGGGTTTCATCCTACTATTATTATTTTGGTTTCAAAAATTATCGACCATGGTCTATTGTTAATATCATTTCTATTTAGGAAATTTTGAATATGATTTTGTTATTATTATAGACCAGCTATTATTTATTATTTTTTTTTATCAATGAAACCATTTTTAAGGTTCATTTTAATCGTAGAACTCCTAGTTTGTGTCAATATAATTTGTCCTAAAACCAACTTGTAGATTTGTGATTTATTTTCTTATACCTAGCTAAATTTGTTATTAAAGTGTGCTATGAATGTATGATGAAAGAACGTATGATGAATTAATGTATGATGAACGAATGTATGATAAATGAATAAATGTATAATGAACGAATGTATGATGAATGAATGAAAGAATGTATAATAAACAAACATATGATAAACGAATGTATAATGAACAAATGTATGATGAAAAAATGTATAATTAATGAATATATAATGAATGAATGTATGATAAATTAATGTATAATGAATAAATGAATGATGAATTAATGCATTGTTACACTGTAAGCGTAGTAAGGAAATAGAGGAGGAAAAGGAAAGGTGTAGGAAGGAAGAAGAGGAGGAGGAAAGACGCAGGGAGGAAGAAAAGCAGGAAAAGAAAAGACGCAGGAAGGAAGAGAAGGAGGAAAATAAAAGCGTTGGAAAAACGAAGAAAAGGAGAAGGAAGAGAAGTGTAAAAAAGCTGAGGTAAAAATTATGAATGCTATGATACAAATCCAGGAAATCTTGAAGCAAGAGGTTGGTCAGCTTAAAACTAGAGTAGATTTTTTAGAGCAACAGCAAAAGCATTTAAAAACTAATTTAGAACAACAACGAGATAATTTAAAACAAACAGAAAAGGCTAGAATAGAAACTGAAAGGCAAATAAGAACTAAACTAGTTGAGATAGAAAATGGAATTCGTATCCTAGCTTCGATAAGCAGTAGATAAATTGAAAACACTACCTCGTCTTCATTTGTAATCGAACTAAGCTTTATTTAAAACCCAGTTTCACAAAGCCACACTAGCAAGATCATTAAGCCACCCACGTTTGACGGTCAGACAACATGCGAAACGTATCGCCTCCAATTTGAAGCTGCAGCTAGAGCCAATGGCTGGGCTGAAAAGGAGATGGCGGCTGCATTGATAGTATCGCTACGAGGACAAGCAGCAACCGTTTTACAGTTACTCCCTCAGAAGAACCCAGTTATTCATCTCTCGTCTAAGCTTTGGAGACAAGATATGACCAGCAGCATTTAAAACGGGTATTTTAAAGCCAGCTAAAGGTTCGCAATCAGAAACATAATGAGAGTCTACAGGAATTCGGGGCGGATATAAAACTATTGATTCATCTGGCCTATCCACAGACGCCAAAAAATTTCCAAGAACAAATCGGCATACAGGCATTTATTGATGGACTACAAGATGTGGAAATGCAGCTAGCCATTCGTCTACAACATCACAAGACGCTGAGGGGGAAACTGATTGCAGCTCAGAAATATAAGGCGGTAAAACTCCTATCTAGATCTTCTGCGCAAAAGTGAGAAAAATTAAATCCCAGGATAGTGCGCCAATACTAATGATATTCCCCACCCACCCTCTCGTAAATATTAAATATCATTCAAAATATGTAACGGAACAGTCACTCTCTCCTTTTCCTCTTTATATTTTTATTTCCTTCCTTTCTTCAATAAGTGTTCTTCAATTCTTTTAGCATTAGGAGTTACTTCCTTTAACCGTTCATCTGTTTGCTCATCAAAATCAATGTTGCATGCTAGACATAAATGCTCTTGCTGGGAGAGCAGAGGGATAAAAAAACCTAATATTTTTGTAACATCTACACACTTCTTACTTAAATATCCGGTAGTTGTTTTACCTACGTTTTTAAATTAACTAACTGTAAAAATGGTATCAACAAACAGCAATAATACTACACATCGCTGCAGGCATGCTACAACTTAAAATTCTTTTGGGGTATACACCAAACGAAATTCAATTTCGGCTCAGAGGCTTTATCCTAACCAAAAATATGAATGAATCATTCACATAATAATATATTTATAGTTTAAATAAAAAGTTTCATTTTAACTTTTGTTTAAATCATTATATAATTTTTCCTTGCTGAATTGTAGCTTATCTTTCAAACAATCAAACTATTACTATAAAGTAGTCCAAAGATAAAAATATAATCACCACTCAATAATTACAAAATTGTAAATTTTTTTAAAAAACTGACGTAGAAACGTCAGTAGAATATTTTCGGTCACCTCTCTTTGTATATTTGTGACGTATCATGCCCACTCCTTGTCAACGGGAGGAGGGCACCGTAGTAGTTTACTAACCATTTATCACCCCAACCTTCTCTAGCCAAAAAAGACACGCATTATACTGAGGCAAAACAGTTGAGCACCCTGTTTTGGATAATTTTTTTTTGTTTTTTCGTACTTAAAATAATGATAAAATTATATTTAGGCTTTGTAATTATGCTGTTGGTCTTATTTTTATTGTTATTATTATTATTATTACTAGTGTTATTTTTATTAATTTTATGATTATTATTAAAATTTGAAACCTAATCCATTTTTAATATATATATTTTAACACACATTAAATAAAAACAACTGATGGTAACTTCAAGAAAGTTTTAAATTTCAACCAGTTTTTCTTGTAAAAAGAAATTAGTCCCACGCTAAAAATAAAAATATTTCCGCATTAAAATTCTGAACTTGAAACCAAGTGGCAAACTGAAAGTGAATAATATGCTTAACAAATGCTTTTCTTCATGAAAAATGTCCAATTTCACGACAAGAATTAACAAAGCCATTCTAATAAGTTACACTTAATGAATTATTCTATTTGGAACGAAAATAACAACTAAGTAATAAACAGGACATTTAAATTAAAAGTATGAATATAACCTTAAAAAATAAATTGTAACATTAATGTCTTTGAAAAGTTTATCAATGCGCTTTGATTCTTTTAATAGTTTAAAGAAAAAGTTATTTTAAAACTTATAATCTTTCTAAAAAGGTATTAAGATTGCTAAATCGATCATTAAGAATTGTTTATTTTGAATTGACCTTTTTATATCTTTATACAAGGTGGCCTACATTTAAACGGACACAGCTTAAGATAAACTAGGGTATACTTAGCAAACTTCAGAACATGGGAAGAGGCTACACTGAAGCGAAGTTTTAAATAATCAAAAATATATTGAATCCAGGTTCGTCTTCCGGGAATATTTTCTTTTACCTTCTTAAATAATAATGGGCAGATATGTGTGGTAAATTACTGCATCCTTTAAATGTAAAACATGTCAAAACAGTCAAAAGTTTAAAAAGACCAAAAATTCAGCTAGGTATGACTTTATGGTTAAAAGTAGATGGAAGAAAACCATGATCAAAACTACTCTGTCAAAACCAATCGGAACTAAAAAGACTCAGATAATAGTTGTTGGTTTTATTTATGTTTGAAATAATTAATTATATAGGGTAGGTACATATATTACTAAAATTGCAAGCAAGTACTTACTAAAGATTTCTATAATTGGTACCTAGGTATAATAAACAACAATCTCACAGATGCACAGCATACAACAATACAAATTGAATTATAGAGATAATTTATTTTAAAAATAGGCATTCAGTTGCGATTTGTGATTACAAAAAGAAAACTTTAACCACTTTTTCTGATCAGTGATGTTAGTGTTATAGTGAAAAAGTTTCTAGAAACTGGTGTTTTTAATCCATTGTGAATTTCCAAGAAAAGGGCATGATGAAAATTGTTTTGACAAAAATTTTGAATGTCATGCCATTTAAAAAGAAACCCTTTGGCTGTGGATAACATTTGACACAAATTCTTATCCTAAAAATAACTGTTTGGTTGCATTGGAGGAATAATTTCTTCATTGGTACTTTTTTAGGGTGCAATGATGACTTGACATTACTAAATTTAAACCTTTGTTATAAGTTGTCTTTTTGCTTTAATTTCTGATACACCTGTATTGTACGTACTTGAAAAATATAAAATTGTTCAAGTGGAAAGTTTATATACAAGGTCGCATTGAGAAAGGGATACAGAACAACTTAAGAGTCTGATTAAAAATAAGACTATGCTTAGAATGCGAATATTCTTCATTTTAATTTTGAAGTTTCTTATAAGTTCCCAACAAAAGTACCTATATGATTTACTTAAAAAACATCAAAAAATATATATTTATAGTTCAAATAAGTGTAACGTATCTTATGCCACCAAAAACTTTTGCCAAATTTTGTAAAATTATAGGTAACTCTTCAGTTTTTCTGTGTCCCATTCTTAATAAGACACTACAAAAAAAATTTTATTATTTAAAAAAATATTTATTGACCTTTAAACAACACTATTTTGTTGTTTTGATGTCTTATGCTAGCAGCTTTATTAACTCTAGTTTTAGTGAGATATGTTAGTCGGATACTAACATATTTATCAACTATGCACTTGATTAATTATATTCTATGATTATCCTTCACAAACTGGTCCAAACTGTGCTGCATAATATTTGAAAAGACATTAGAATTTATGAATTCTTTTAAAACTAATGTGCTGATGATATCAACTGATATTTTTTTCTTAGAATCTTTCATAATTTTTAATATTTTTTCACATTTTAAACAAATGTTTATTACATCTTCCGATGGATATTGCAAACCATTTTTATTCTTTATATCAATGAATTAAAATAGAAACAAATCTCTAGTTTTACTTATTAAAGCATCTAGACATTGTTCACAAATGATTTTCTTTTTTAAATAATAAACAACATATCCAGAAATGTAAGTGATTATATATTTAGAAAAGGAAGAGACTGGATCTGGTAAATAATCATGATAATTTTCAATAACATTCACTTTCTCAAAATCGTCAATATTATCAGACATTGCATATTCCTATGAAGTAACATTTAACTGGCTTGTTATATTGCACTTTAAAATAGTTAATTCCTCCAAAGGAATACCAACTAAACATTCATTTATTGTCGGAACAGCATTCTTCTTCAATCTGACCCTAAACTCACTCTTATCAAAAAATTCTTCCTTGAAGGGAATAGGGCACAACATGCTATTCGGTTTAGGCTCAAATTGGTCTTTTCCCACAAATTTAGACCAAATTTTGAGATATTGTGGGTCTTTTGGAAACCTATAATAAAACAAGTTAAGCATTCTAAAAAAAATTCCAAGTACACTCCTTATACTTACTTATGAAAAATTTAATTAGATATTTTCTTACGCTCTTTCACTGAAGAGTTTTCACAATTAATTTTGTCATGATTTTTATATAAATTAATCAAAAAAAAAAAACACTTATTAAGATAGAAATAACGTTGAAATATTTAAATTTGAACAAAGTTCTGACAGCTGTTTGTCAACTATGACATGACCACTAAGAGAGGGGGAAGGTGTGTCGTTTTTTTTTTTTGGCATGTCATCTCCATAGTATTCAACTTCATTGCTATAACCATACACTAAGCCGAATAAATGCTGTCATAAATGTCAAATCTTAGATAAGTTCGTTTAACCAGTTTGTGCGAGAAGATATATGTTATGTGGTAAATTAAAGATGAGAAATAATAACAATAAATATTGTTTGACAACTTTTATTTACCGAACAACTTGTTGCCATAGGCGTAGTTTAAGTGGAATACATACTATGTTTATACACTTGCAGTATGGTTTGCACCTTGCTGAAAAGTGAATAAAGTTACGGTTACTTAAAAAACTGACTAAAAAAACTCCTGGTCCCGAGCTTCTAAAAAAAAAGGTCCTCACCTTCATTTTTACCAAACTAAAACTGCAATGTATAAGTTTGAATATGTTAAAAATATATAAATGTGTACAGTATGACAGTATGGTAATATTACTGATAGTTTGTCTTCTGCAATTCCTTGTAAGTCCATGGTACACAGAATTCCACCCCTTCCACCCCAAACCTAGCGAGCGATCGACGATCGACCAAAATTGGCCTCGCGATCGACCAGTTGATCGCGATCGATTTGTTAGCCACCCCTGACGTATTTAATACTACAAGGTGTAGCATTTAAAAAAAATGTAAATTGATTGAACCATATTTAAAACACTTTAAACAATTTAAAAATCATTTGGTGTAAAGAAATTTTTTTCCTGAGCTAACCCATCTACCTATCCTAGCAATGGGCCACCTTTTTTATGAAACACCCTGTATAAAGTCAAATTATATTAAGGAGATCAAAAAGTAATCAATGTACCCAAACACGATTTTTTCTACGTTAAACCAAAGTTGCAAGATTATTTTTAAATCTTTTTTTTTTTTTTTCAGTATCAGCAGAGCGAACAAGAGCTGGGTGACTGGTTACCCGATCGAAGATGAGGCAGTTTCACGATCTTCCCTATGAAATTTAATTTCTTGTCGTTTTCCCAGCCCAGTAGACAATCACAATAAGTTTTGTCGTTCTTCGTCTTCGTTTTCAGTGTCCTTTTCTCGAACAGATCAACCTGTTATTGTTGCTAAAAATTATTTAGTCCAAATAAAGCATCTTCGTGGCCTAATTGTAGTTTTTTTTTATACCAAAAATTATAAGTCATTCAAAAATTTTAAAGTTAATTAAATTAGAAAAGATAAATCCAGTTCTGGATAAATATTCGATTGGAATACAGATATATAAAAAATATAAAAATAAATAAATAAAAAATTAAAGATTATCCAGCTTTCTCAAAATTAATACTACAATACAATTTATAGTAAAGATAAAATAGAATAACTAGTTTCGACATATGTGACCATCTTCAGGCCTGTAATACAAAATTAAGTGGGAAGGTATACCTATAATTACATAGTGGAATGTTATACAAACTTCAATAATATATAATTTAGTCATCCAGTAGTAGGGTGGAGTGAAATAGACAAAAAAAAAATGTTTTTTGTTTCAGATTTCTAATAGTTATAAAAAGTTGCTCTTTTGCATTGTCTGTAGAATAATATTTTGCAATTAAAAATAATTTTTAAGGTCCGCCGCCGGGCTATTGAAAAATTGAATTTTAAGAAAAGAAGTTTATTTTCTTTCAGACAAAATAAAACATTAAAAAAACCAAAAAAGGTTGACAGCTGTGTGCACGTAGTTTAGATTCAAAAAGGAAAAACTTGTATTTCGTGCAAAACTTTTTTATTAATCAATGCAAAGCGCTTTCGGCTTATTTGCCATCATCAGTGCTCATCTACAAAAATTGTGAATGTAAACTTACAATTTAAAAAGGCCAGTTGTAAGTTTCATCAACACTCCAGTTGCAAAAATCACCACTTTTATCTGCAACTTAATTCATGATCTCACACAATTCAAACCAGCCAACTCGGTAAGTAATAGCTTAGAATTTTGTAATAAAATCAAAAACTTCAACATCCCTGACAACTGCACCATGGTTTCTTTCGATGTCAGCAACCTGTATACCTCAGTCCCAAGGTTTGAGACCATGCCTTTGGTTCGGGAGGTTCTGAGAAGTTCAAACGTCTCTGTCAATAACACAAATATCATTCTTCAATTTTTAAACTTGTGCTTATCACAAAATTTCTTTACTTTTAACAATATCACCTACGAACAACCGGATGGCCTTGCCATGGGATGTGGCCTATCTCCTTTAATCGCTGATATCTTTATGAATCATTTAGAAACTAGTTACATTATTCCACAACATAAAAATATTTTAATCTACCACAGATACGTCGATGACATTTTTTGCTTAATAAATGGTAACGCCAACACGGCTTCGAATATTCTAAACTCAATTAACACTATTCATCCTAATATAAAATTCACTCTGGAAGCCGAAAAAGAATGTTGTTTGAACTTTTTGGACCTTTCTGTCTATAGACAGGGTAACAAATTCGAATTTAGCATATATAGAAAACCCACCCAAACAGACCACGTGATACACTATTCCTCAAATCACCCCCACCAACATAAAATGTCTGCTTTCTATTGCTATATTCATAGACTTCTTTCAATTCCTCTAAATAAAATTAATTATCTTCAAGAATTAAATATACTTAAACAAATTGCATTTAACAACGGGTATGACCCGGACATAATTCAATCTCTAATCACCAAAATTAAGTTCAAGAAAATTCAAAAATTAGCCTACCCCAATTTAAGTCACATTAATAATTTTTACATATCAATCCCCTTCTGGGAAAATAACTTAGCTAAGAGCATTTCAAAAATTTTTGCTAACAATGTAGATAACATCAAAGTATCTTTTAAATCAATTAATAAACTAGACTCCCATCTAGTCAACACAAAAGACAAAACGAATTTGTTAGATAAGAGTGGAGTATACAGGTTGCAATGCAGCGATTGCGATGCCAGTTATATCGGCAGAACTTGTAGATCTCTGGGAGTCCGGATAGGCGAGCACATCAAGAAGCCGGACACATCTGCATTCGGACATCACTTAAGGTTCAATCAACATAATTTCAGCCCAACAAAAAACTCCAAATTATTAGTTAACTTAAACACAAAAAATTTCAATCTATTAGATTTTCATGAAGATGTTGAAATTACTCTCGAAAGAGACAACAATATACTCTGTCTCAACACTCAAGTGAACCTTAACAGAAATTTCATACCACTCCATAGACAACTCAATTAACCCTCTATGATGATGTAGGTCCGAGTCACCCATCACAAGCCTTCGAGAGCCACCGCCTCCTAAACTCGATTTCACCCATCAGAGCCTACCTTTGGGACCATGGTACTCCTTTGTTTAAAACTTTTTTGTTCTCTATTTTGTCTCTTTTAACCATGAGTACGCTTGTTGAGTGATTTAGTAATTTTTAGGACTAAACATCAGATTCACCTTCAGGGACCGCGGGTTCAGTTGTGCCATCTTGGGTTCTCTGAAAGAATGTTCTGCAGAGCCCGGGCTGACACATCTGAATCACGCGAGTGACATTTTTGTTTTGTCTTGACATCAAAATAATAATATCTTTTATATTAAACATTTATCTAAATTTAACTAACAATAAATTAAATCTTTAAATTCAATAACAAATTTTGTTTGTTTGTCTGTTTAAAACTTTTTTGTTCTCTATTTTGTCTCTTTTAACCATGAGTACGTTTGTTGAGTGATTTAGTAATTTTTAGGACTAAACATCAGATTCACCTTTAGGGACCGCGGGTTCAGTTGTGCCATCTTGGGTTCTCTGAAAGAATGTTCTGCAGAGCCCGGGTTGACACATCTGAATCACGCGAGTGACATTTTTGTTTTGTCCTGACATCAAAATAATAATATCTTTCATATTAAACATTTATTTAAATTTAAATAACAATAAATTAAATCTTTAAATTCAATAACAAATTTTGATCTCCGTTAACCTCCAATCACTCGAATCACACTCGGAGAAACATGTTCCACACTGAGGTGAACGCACCTCCTTCTGTTGACATTTGACAAGTCAAAGTCTTCAAGTGTCGCTTGTCACCACTGTCATGTGGAAACGGTTAAACAACTTGAACCAAAATGAGATAAATTTAAATTTGAAAATATTAATATTAATAAAATTATGATTTAGCAAGTTGTAAACATCCCGAAATTTATAATTTTGGGAGTGAGGATGACCAGGAACTTGTTGGATACGTTGTGGACAGTAGGTAGACTTTTTCATAATTATAATGTATATAAAACATATAAAAAAACCTTCAGTTTTTTTTACTTTGGCCTTCTGCGTTTTACTTTCTTCATATCAAATATTGCATTATAGATTCAAATTTAAATATATATTCCACAGTCACCCTCTAATTGTAAATTTCTTTAAATTTTAATTAATTTGTTAACCTTTTTTCAATTTTGTGAATAGTGAGGGTGGCATGATTCCTTAATTCCACACAAGCTAACTTGCTTTTGGAGATCAGATTTGATTTGTAGGGGCTTATCCCACACTCACTATTCCCAATACCAGGTTTTTTGTCACTTTGTCTGTTTCTTGTAATTTTTAATTCGTTCAAACAATTGTATATATACTATTTTAACTTTTGACTTAAAAGTCTAATTCAGATTTTATAAATTTTTTTAAATCTTTTTAAATTGTAAGTTTACATCCACAATTTTTGTAGATGAGCACTGATGATGGCAAATAAGCCGAAAGCGCTTTGCATTGATTAATAAAAAAGTTTTGCACGAAATACAAGTTTTTCCTTTTTGAAAATAAAACATGTTTTTAGTATTTTTTTGTTGTCTAATAGTAAAAAACCTTTAGGTAATAAATATCCCTACATAGCAAAATTAAAGTTTAAAAAATAATAATATATACAGGGTCCGCCAGAAGTAATAAAATTCATAAAAGTTCATATATTTCTTGTGGTATTCTTTTAGCATTTTTGATAAGCACGAGTAAAAGTTTCAACTGGAATTAAAGCATTTTTCCATGTATTTTGAACATTTGTTACGACAATTTGAGAAATTTCGTTAAAATTTGGGTCTTTTAAATTAATATTAAGCATAAGTTCATCACGCACTTTGATATAGCACTTCATAACATCGAAGTATGTGGGCGAAACGCGTTCATCAAAATCCTTTATCTCCTCCAATATGATTGATAAATAAAGGGCGACCTTTACCATTTTGGAAATTTTAAGCCAGTAGGCAAACCTTCAAGTGCCTGACGAGCATTTGTAACCTGTTTATCTTGCCAAACTTTTTTTTACAAAATGTCCTTTATTTATCCATGTTTCATCCAAATAAAAAATAATTTTGTCTTCTCGTCTTGATTTTCTAATTTCTCTTAAATATTGCCTCCTTTATCAAATAATTTCATCTTTCTCCCAAACGAAGTCTAATTCATGTAAAGTTTTTCACAATTTTTTCTCCATTAATGTACACTTAAAGTTTATCCAAAGTAAATAAAACGAATGCACTTTACTTTGGATCAATTGTTTCATAGTACCGTCTATGTAAGTAAGTCCTTAAGTACTTGTTGTCATTATACTATTTAAGGGATAAAGGCAGCACTGTCAGCAGCCCTAGGGTCCTGGAGTCCTAAAGGAACATCCACTCGCCAGTGGCAAAAGAAAATAATAAAAAAATAATAAAATCCAAAAAAACCCCCTTAATGGCATATGTGGGGCGGTTTTGGCATGTGTAAACAATTAATTATAAAACATTATAGATAAAATACTACTTACTACAAAATATTCTTAAATATAATTTAAATTTTTCTTAAAAATTTTTTAGACTATAACAAGCACCATCGGAATTTAAAAATTGTTTTAGTTTAATAAGAGGTATCCCTGAAATCCATTTTATAACTTTTTTTTAAATAAAGAACGAGAGTTAATTTTTTTGATATCGGAAGGAATATGGTTATATAACTTTGGACCCAAATATGTAAAACATTTTTGTCCAATTGTTTTTTCTACTCGAGGTATTGTAACAGAATCGACTTTATATCTCGTATTGTACGTATGAGTGATATGTCTGTTCTCTTTACTGATTTTGTATTGGTTTAACAGTAACACTTTAGTATACAGCTGATACATGTTAAATATTTGTGTTTCTTGGTAAAGTGCTGTAGAAGGGTAAATTCGAGGTTTATTATCATTATTTTATTATGGATTTTTTAATTTTTTGTAGATTTTCTGAAAGAACTATTCCAGCAGACCCCCATGCTATGAGTCCGTAATATAAATGAGATTCTACAAGTGCATAATATAATATTTTTACGTGATTAATATGTAAAAATGTTGATAGATTTTTAAATTTATATACTACAAAACGTAGTTTCTTTATTACATAATTCACATGTGCGTCCCATTTCAAATGACAGTCAATGTATACACCTAGATACTTTATGTTATTGACAGATTGAATATCTATTGAATGTTTCTGATCTATTTTAATTTTTAGTTTTTTATAGGGTGGTAAGTTATTACTGTAAGATGAGAATGGTACGTAAAATGTTTTATTATAATTTATTGTCAAAGCCTTGTAATGGAAAAAATTGACAATTTTTGGAAAGTCTGCCTCAACGGTATTCTTTAGTGACTCCCAATTACTTGATTTATAGAAAACTGCGGTATCGTCGGCAAAACTGACCACTTTACCTACGACGTGTTGTTCAAATAAGTCATTTATATATATGTTAAATAGTAGTGGACCGAGTACTGTTCCTTGAGGAACACCACAGGTTATAATCTTAGGATCACTTAAGGTACCGTTAATATCGACTAATTGTGTTCTGTTATGAAGATAGCTCTTCATTAAATTGTAGACTACGCCCCTAAACCCAATGTGTTCTATTGTTTCTAAAAGTTTTTGATGGTTAACAGTATCGAATGCTTTTGCGAGATCAACAAAGATGCAAAGTGACGGTTGTTTTTGGTCTATTGAATTATTGATTATTTTTGTCAATCTCGCAATAGCATCTGAAGTTGAGGTGTTTTCCCGAAACCCATACTGTTTGTTTGACATGACTTCATATTTATTTAAGAATGATAACATTCTCTTTTTAATTATTTTTTCAAAAATTTTTCCTATACTGGAAATTATTGAGATCGGTCGGTAATTAATTACTTCGAGCTTATCTCCTTTTTTATATATGGGGATTATCATAGATTCTTTTAGAGAATCTGGAAATTTTCCATCACTAAAGGATTTATTTATTAGGAAGGTCAATACTGGTGATATTTCATTGTTTATTTCTTTGAGTATTTCAGACGTTATATTATCCAAACCAGGTTTTTTATTATTTTTAAGACTGTTTATCGTTTCTGAGACTTCCTTACTGTTTGTATTTGATAAATATATACTTTTATTATTTTGTTTTATTCTAATGTTTAAGTTCGTCGGTGTAGATATTCTACTAGCCATTTTTTCCCCAATTGTTGTATAGTGTTCACAAAATGTATTTGTTTTTAATTTAAGATCGTCAGTAACCGTCCCTTGGATAGATTTAATTTGATCAATTTTTACTTTGTTTTCTTCAGCATTTGACATTTCTTTAATACATTTCCAAAGATTTTTGCTTACGTTTTTATTAGTCTCAATTTTTTTATTAAAATATTCACGTTTAGCTGATTTTATTAGAGTATTTAAACGATTTCTATAATTTTTAAAATTGAGTTTATTTTGTTCCGTATAATCATTTTTCATTATTCTATATAATCTATTTTTCTCTTTAATTGATTTTACAAGTCCAGAAGTGATCCATGATTTAATTTTTATTTCATTTCTTTTTAATTTTACCCGTTTAGTAAAACTTTCAATATAAAATTTTAATTTATTTTTAAACAATGAAGTGCTGGTATTTATGTCTTTTTAATTGTAGACGTCAACCCAAGTTTCAAATTTAATTTTTTCTTTTACTACATACAATAAGGCGCTTCGGGACATAGGGTCCCGAAGACCACGTAATTACTAAGTTACATTTTTGGGCATAGGTTTGACCCAACGGCCGCCCCTTGAGTCCTTTTTAAGTTAACGATTGGCTCTTTATTTATATCAACCTTTACGTGATTATTTTAAAAGAAACTCGACTTATTATTAACAGGATTTGTCCTTTAATTTACTAGTACAATAAACTATTTCTAATTGTTTGGTTTTAATAAGTATTAGATATTTTTGGTATTTTTGTTAAATTCTTTATATTTTAAAAATAATAATGCTAATTATTACAATTTTCTCCCAGTTGACGTTTTAGGTGCTACTGTAGTACTTCAATCCTTTAGTTGCTTCAAAAGTCTCTTAATGGTTGCTTCTCCAACTTCCGTCATATTTGAACACTAGAAATTATACTCAAAACAGTACTATTGCAATGTTCATGTACAAAAGCCTCATGTACATTTAACACTAAAGTTTTCATATTCACGGTTAAATTGTACTTTAACTTCAAAGGAGTATAAATAGACGTTTATGCCATTTTTATTGCTAATATTCACTTGATCAATATCGTCTTTACAGAAATAACAATTCTACATGTTACAATCACAGGATTATACAAACAGAAATATAAATATTAACTAAATTAATTTACAATCTGCATAACAATTTCTGCCGATTAAAAATTTTAAGCCTGCCTAAGAAAGTTGAGGGCTACTTAAATTGATCTTGAATTGTAAATATTTACTACCTGTAGATATTACATAGTTACCTTATATTTGTTGATTAAAATGACTAGAAAATTTAAGATAAGAATTAAAATAAATTAGTATTTTTAAAAATTTAAGGAAGGAAACCAAAGATTTGATTTTTGAACAAATAATGCTAAACATTTTAATTAAAAATTCTCCGTCACTGATGTATAATGTTATATTGGGGTGTATCTTCTAGGTCATAAAAATGTCATTCATTTTCAAATAAATTTGTTTCGTTATTTTAATATTTATCAAATTAACCTTCTCTTTGAAGAACCCCTGTGATTTTTTTAGTGAAATATATATTGTCAGTCATTAAAATAAAAACACATTTAAAAAGCTGTAAATCTCGTTCTATTACCAAGAAAAAATGTTTATTTTTGACCGTCTGTTATGTGTACTATTTTCCCGCTTATATTTAATTTTGCAGGCGTCCTTTTTTCTATTCTATAAGTACAAAATTACAATATCTTTGTTTTAGATCTACTAGTTTTAATTTGTCAATTTTTGTAAGTATACTTTTCTTAGTGTACTTTCCTATCCTGTATAAGACATATGCCGATACGGTGGTGTATTACCAAATAAATAAAATAATTATCGCTTAATGGTGACACAATATTAGTACGTACATTTCACTTTAAACACCTTGTATAATAATACAGTGGAAGTAAAATTAATCTAAATATTCTAAATAATTATATTTTTTCTCATTTTTCCTATTTCCACTTAATGACTTTATAACATTAATCGTGAAGAACATCGTGCTTTCTATCTTCTATTTACTTTTTCTATTTTTACAGTACGTATCAAAGGTAAGAACTATATTTATGATCCATTATGAAGAAAATAAATTATAATTAGACCTGAAGATTACAAAATTTCGTGACAGTTGCTCTTCAAAATAAACAATATCTGTTGATGCGAGATAATATGAACTTTCTTCTTTTTGCTTCGAACAATCATTTTCTTTAAGGAGCATAAATAAATGTAAAAAAAAGAGAAAAAAAGGGGTTTTTAGAAAGTTGGGTTAAATGATATTTGATTCCTTTTTACTTTCCTGTCGCATGCCATCTCATTAACAATATGCACAAACTCCAAGTAATTTGATCTCGATAAATGTTAATAATAGTAACGATAATATGAATGAGTGGAAATATTTTATATATATATTTAATATACAAATGGACAAAAGATCGTAATATTTATAGCCGGTTGCAAGAACGATCGTTAAAAATGTATAGACTTATTAATATTATTGACCCATTAAAAATGCATTCCGATCCTCGATAGCTATTGAAGAAAAATGGGTTGAATAGTGGTTTCAATACACGCTTCTATTATTGCCTTGCCAAGTGTTTACTGAATAGAATTGTTCTGGCCCAATGTTTTAAACTAAATTTTCAGCATTTGAATATTTACAAACAAACAAAAGAATCCACCTATTTCACTTCAAGTCACGATATTATGTTAAAGTCCTTTTAGATCAGCCATACTCAACCTGCGGCCCTCTAAGCTTTTTTTGTGGCCCGCAACACTATTATTGGTCGCAGCGCTAAATAGCATGCTAATTTTTAAATAAACGTTTGGAATTTTGTGGGGTACTGCAAAAAACAAGATAGCTCCACTTTTGGAATTTTTGAGTTAAGTAGGTACACTTTCTACAAGTGTGAAAGAAGTCTATATTCATGATAAATAGATAGCCAATAAAAACTAACTCCATGTTAATACATTAACAATATGGACAAATAAAATGGAGTGGCATTTATACCAAAACATAATCATAACATTGTGTTCAATTGATAAATGTGTCTACCAAAACCAGATAATAGGCATATACATTATATTGCTAAATATATTTAGTCTGATTCTTAATAGTGTTCCTGCCAAAACAAGATAAAGGCCAGAACCGATAAGGTCAAAACGTACCTTTATTTCGAAAATCATTTAAAAAAAAATTATGCATTTTAGGTGATTTTACTGAAAATCCACCTTAATTTTATGATCTTTTTTGCTGGAGTGATTTGCCGCTATTTATTTTTGTTGAATGTGTTTGTTAAAATATTACAACATTGTGCCCACGCCATTTGTTTTGTTATGACTAGATCCGTCTCTGGCCTTTCTCGATTGTTCAGAAATCCACTAGATGATTACCGCGATACAGCCAATGACATATATAGTTTAAATAGACTGCTTATCCATACGTAAATAAAACGATGAAAAGCGGGTCGAACTGGGAGATGTTTTCTCTTTGTTTAGTGCATGCAATGTTTGTGTTTTGTCTCAGTTTTGAGTGCTCACTGGTAAAAAAAACTTTCACAGGACCGGTTTTAAAGAAAGTTTAGTCTAGTTGAGATTTTGTTCTCATTGTCATTACTCAGTCGGACATTTTGTTGAGTTGTTTATTTTATTTAGTTTTAATTATACTTATGATCTGTTTTAAATTTTTTAATTATTTGAGTATAAAAACTTGTTTTGTTTTTAAATTTAAATGGTGAATTGCTCTATAAAGGGTTGTAAGACCAGCTACAGAAATATAAAAAGTAACATTTCATTTTTCACGCAAGTATCAATACAAGTAGGTACAAGGTAAATACGTTTATAATAATTTTATGAATTATAATAATAATATTAATAATAAAGTATTTATTGTAAATACAATTACATAAATATTATTATATTCAAAGGCCCGAGTTAGAGCTATCTGGGCTTTACAAGTACATTTTAAAATTTAGTTAGATACAGAGAAGTATCGTATAATAAAAACAATATAAATAGAAGAAAAACGGACATAAGTACCAATACAGAGAGACAAACACTTTTATTCTTTGATAGGTTCTTTCTATGTGAATTCTAGCTCTGGCAATTTTGGCATTAAGTAAAGCCTCTTGATGGCTGAACTGATTTTTTTTATTGAGGAAAGGAGGCTGGTATAATTTGTATACCTTCAGCTTCTGTTATGTTTCCAATAAGAAAACCTTTGTTAAACAGTTTACTATCGAGAAATGATTCACACACTTCAAGTATTGAACTTTGTTAAAAAATGACTATTTCTGAAGTTCTACCACCATATGCTTCACTTTTGTAAGTAATGAGACCAGTAGGTGACACTCCAGTCAATATTTTAATAGTATGCCTCTTTTTGTAGTCAGAGTAATTTTTTAGCCTACAACAAAGACATTTGACTTGCTCTATTAGGATTTCGATACAATCAAGTAGTACTCTTACTTACATAGAGGCACATTATTTAATATTTCTTGTTTTGAAGGCCGAATTATACCATACTAAAAACTTCTACCAGTTTTATTAAAAAATGTTAAAAAATTTAATGATAAAAAGTTTCATTCACTCCAAATAAAATGGATAAGACATTATATCTTGCATATCAGTTTTCAACTTCATAAAAGTAAATATAACTTGATCCTTTACAGACATAACTGATCTCCTTTTTCCTATTCTTTAGAAACAACGAATTCCACAATGGTGGCTAATAACTGGAAGGATTGCAATTCTATTAAAGTAGATAGGTAGTTCTTTAGCACTGACAATTCTGTTTGAAAACGGATCAACTAAATCACCACTCTTCACCTGTGTTGAACAATCGATCCCAATTTTCTGCTTTTAAACGAAGTTTTGTAAATCAAGCAAAGCTCTTCAGCAGCACACAAATCTTCATTATCTACTTCAGTAGTAGATATATGTTCATTAACTGCAAAAACACATTAAACATAATAATAATAATAATAATTAACCAAACATTTTAAATTATGCATACGTACATCCATTGCCTGAAGAAGATAACTCAACACTTAACATTCTACTAGTACTGGCAACATATCATTATTAAAGACAGTAGCCATAATTCTTGTTTTAGCTGGATCACTTTTCTTTTTATTAATAGTCGCTTTCTTTTTACCACTAATCTGAGCTAACTTACATCGACTAAGCTTAGTTGTACGTTCTTTTTGTGATTGTAAGTCAGAATCTTTCTTTTCCCCTTACCGATGCTAAACGGATCTTGACGTCAACTAAGATTGCACTTTGTACCTAGTTCATTTTACTATGATGTTGATCAGATTTCCACTGGTGGAATCTTATTATTATTTATCAAATCATTCACATTCACCGCCAAAATAATCCTTAATTGTCTAAAGGGAACAAACTTTAGAATGTGAAAAAGCTTTTAGTAAAATCTTTAAAAAGTTCATTCAATTTTTGCATAATATTTGCTTTTATAATGCGAAATTAATTTTAAAAGAATAATCAAGTGTCCGAATAGTGCCACTATATAGTGGTCGTGGTCTAAAGTTAGTTATATACATATTATTGACAAGGGGGGTAGCCATATGTGAGTTGAGGTAATTTTAAGGTGAAGGGTGAGAAAAAGTCCTTTATATCTCACAAGGAAAGCCAATGTTTAATTGTTTAACAAAACATTGAGTGCGACCGGTTTCGAAGTGTCATCACTTCATCTTCAGGCTCGCCTAGTGGAAAGGAGAATATGTGGTGTAAGGTGTGTTGGAAACAAAATGATATATAAATAATAAAAAAGAGAAAACTCACCATACTCTCCATCCACTAGGGAATACTACAAAAACAAGTTTCATCAATTTTGGGTTGAAATAAATTGTAAAATGAACCGATTTACACGTAATAAAAAGTTAAAAATATTTCAAAAAACAAATATTAGTCAATTATAGTAAAAAAAAATTTAAAATATTCAAGACTATACAAAAACAAATCACATACATTAAACAGATTAAAAAAACTTTGAACTAGATATTATTGATAAAATGCTAACACATAAACAAAATAAAATTCAACAAAATTTAGTTTATATTAACAATCCTAATATGGTACATGAACTAACCACCAGTAAGAAATACATTTCTCTTACCTTTATTGGAAAAGCATCCTATAAAGTGGCTAGCTTACTCAAAGACCACTTTAAAGTATCTTTCAAAACCCCCTCTTCATTACATAAGTTATTTGTTCATAATAAAGATAAATTAGATCCCTTTGACTTATCTGGAATTTATAAATTAACTTGTAAATCTTGCCATTCTTTCTATGTGGGACGCACATTTCGAAATTTCAAGATCCGTTTAAAAGAACATTTACGTTGTCTTAACCAAAATACAACAGGTTTTTCACATTTTGCCAACCACCTACTGGACTCAAATCACGACTTCGATTCAACTGAAGGTTTCGAAATCCTTCATAGTTCCTACAATAGATTTACTCTTAATAGCTTCGAAAACTTCGAGATATTGAGACATTTAAAATTAAATCCTGTTGGTTGCTTAAATGCCCAGATATTGTCAGAAACTCCTCCTGTTTTCTCAACACTAATCTAAATTTATCGTTCTAACTTCCTTTTTAACCTCCCCCCTTTATTTCTATTCACATATCTTCTTGCAAGGGGTACATTTCAGTAAGTAATTTTTATATTTTTTCCCATAAGAAACCAACGAGCACGTGTAAAGATTAGGTTAGATTGTCTGATTTCCACATGCGTCATTTTCTTCTTCTTTTATTCTTCAGTTGCTTCACAACAGTTAACCCAGTCATTTCTTCTTCTTTCTTCTTCCTACAACATCACATACACTTGGTGATTGGTTCATGGCCCAAATCTTATATAATAGATAATAAATAATTCTTCACTCATAGTTTACATCTTATTAACTATACCCTGTCATAAGTTTACCCAAGAATTCTTTCGTTATAATACTTACCACCACCTGTAGAGGCCTTAACTTGACAGGTCTCCTTTCAAAAAATGTGAGTTTTTTTAAAAAAACAACAATGTTTAAAATAGGCCTTATCTTTTAATCTGTTTAATGTATGTGATTTGTTTTTGTATAGTCTTGAATATTTTAAAAAATTTTTTACTATAATTGACTAATATTTGTTTTTTGAAATATTTTTAACTTTTTATTACGTGTAAATCGGTTCATTTTACAATTTATTTCAACCCAAAATTGATGAAACTTGTTTTTGTAGTATTCCCTAGTGGATGGAGAGTATGGTGAGTTTTCTCTTTTTTATTATTTATATATCGTTTTGTTTCCAACACACCTTACACCACATATTCTCCTTTCCACTAGGCGAGCCTGAAGATGAAGTGATGGCACTTCGAAACCGGTCGCACTCAATGTTTTGTTAAACAATTAAACATTGGCTTTCCTTGTGAGATATAAAGGACTTTTTCTCACCCTTCACCTTAAAAATATACATATTAGTGTAAAATTGTTTATATCTATCTTCAAAATTGGTTAGATCTCTTAAAATGTTTTGAAAATTGGGAAACTAGACGTTATGACTCAAAATCCTTTTTTAAAATATCTAACGCAAGCTCCTGTCTTGAAATAAACATACAGATAATTTTTTTTTAATTCAATTCCTACTTGATGAAATATGAGTTTTAAACTCATTTGAGCCAGACCGATTTTGCCTGGTGAGCACTCGGCAAGCCAAGCAAATATGACCCGCTTTTCGTCGTCTTGTTTATATATGGATGAGCAGTCTATTATGTCATTGGATACAGATAACCTTAAACAACCACTAGATAATAACACGTGATGTTCGAATCTTCGTGGTGAACGAGTGATTGGTCAAGATGTAACGAGTGATTCGTCAAGCCGTAACGAGCGAATCTTTATGTGAAATTTCCTAAATAAAAGTATTAGTGGTAACAGGCGAATATGAATTTTAACCATACTGTCTAATATACAACGTATCGAAATATTCAGCTATCCTAAATACATTCCACCAGAAAAAATCTGATGTGTCCAACACATGACTTTCCTATCTAGGTATTACAGGCCTTTTCCGGTTATTTTGTACAACCTATTGCAGCATCTCTATAAATGTTTAGAGGATAAACTAAATATATACATTGTCCACATACATCTACCGCGAAACATTTTTCTATAGATATTCATTGAAAATGAAAATACTAAAAAATTTAAATTTAGCACTTTTCCTACAATTTTTCCATTACGGTCCATTTTAAAAAAATCATGTATAAACAAATATTATAGAGATCGATATCGCAAACAACTTTTATTTCAACAATTTTCATAAAAATCAGAATTTTGCACATTTTGTCAAATTTTTCGAATACGGACCATTTCAGGAAATTTTTACATAGAACAAAAATTATAGATAATAATATTAGAAGTAACTTTTATTTGAACAATTTTTTTCTTCAAACATAAATAACAGATATATTCCATAAAATATAAAAACGGCCTCCCATAAAGTACCCCCCCAGATGTTCCGACTTTGTCCAAAATCTAATCATTTCACGTCAGGCCGAAATAAAACTTAAGTTTAAAATTTAATGTTTTTTTCTTTATATCCATTTTTGAGTTTTCTTCAAATTTCGAAATTTACACATTTTCTCAAATATCTCGAATACTGTCCATTTTAGAGAAATTATCTATAGGATAAAAATTATAGAGAATTATATTACAAACAACTTTTGTTTGAACAATTTTTATAAAAAAAAATATTTTTTTACATTTTGTCAAATTTCGCGAATACGGACCATTTTAGGAAAATTTTGTATATAACAAAAATTATAGATAATAAAATAAGAAGTAACTTTCATTTAAAGAATGTTCTTCCCCAAACGTAAATAACAGATATATTCCATAAAATATAAAAATGACCACCTATAAAGTACCCCCCCAGATGTTCCGACTCTGCCCAAAATCTAATCAGCTCATTAGACGTTGGAACAAAGCTTAAGTTTGAAATTTGGTGTTTTTCCGTGTATCGGTTCATGAGTTATGCGTTATACAGACACACACACACACACACACACACACACACACACACACACACACACACACAGACACACACACACACACACACACACAGACATCATCGCGAAAATAGTCAAAACGGATTCAGGGGACCTCAAAACGTAAAAATCCGTCGAAAACTCGAGGTCGAAAAAAATCATGATTCCTATACTTTCCTTATATCTGTATACAGATAGGAAAGTAAAAAAGATTTATCATTGGGCGAGGGTGGGGAATTCAGCTTTATATGCCAAACTGGCACAGTATTTATTTAGAGGAATGCATGAAAGGATAAAACAAAGTTTTGAAAATACAAAAAGTGCAAGAAAAAAGATTTACTAAAATTTTGCAATATCAGATACACCTGATGAATTTCACCATTATTCTATCACAATCTACCTGTATCCAATAATGTTACTGAAACTTCGATTGAAGATAGTGACACATACATTGAATTATGATTTGTATGTAGAGCTAAAATAAGCTAAATGACGTTTTCTCTCTCTTTTTTTACCAATTATTGATAGATTATTAATTTATACTTTGTGAACAATATTTTCAATACCTTCTTCATTGAAGTTAATAAACGGTTTGAAGCGTTTACTGATTTTGTATTCAGTTTTAAACCTTTGAATAATGTTTTATCAAAATGTGAGTTATTTTGTTTTTGCAGTAACACAACGGAATATATTTATGTTTTGTGTTTTATTTATTAGAGGTCCCCACTAACTAATTTTAGATAGATGTCCTAAAAAAAGGTCATCATCCAAAAATATTGCGGCCCGTGTAACGTAGCACATACCCAGCAAACACAAACATGTAACTTTTATGTATCATTTACATATACTAGTTCCGTGTTACATAACAAAGTAACTAACATGTTACATAATAACTCACGTGATTACTGTGAAAAATGACCTAATTTTGTTATATAGCAGGTTTCTTATATATGATGTAATGTGTTAAGTACATGTAAGGAACAATGTTATATATCAAAAGACATGTAACATTTATATTACCATTGTAACATTTAATATGCTTCATTATTACAGCACATATACATTACTTTTTTCATGTAACATGAATATTATAAATGTTATATAAATGAAGGTATGTAAATGTGTCGTCTCAAAATGTAGGTATTAGTTAAGTTGGAACCATATGGAAAACTTTTTTGTTATTGGTTTTGTGAAAAAATATATTCTTGATAAAAAGTTCTGAATGGACCAAAACGTAAAATGCAATCATCAGATATTAATTTATTTAAGCTGTATACGAGGTTTGTCTAAAAATATGAATTTTACTCAAGAGTAAAGTACCTTTATTTTTTACAATACAGAAGAAAATTATAAAGTAAAGTTATTTTGAATTAAAAGTTATATTCAAATATACAATTACAGTCATTTAGCATGAAAATTCAGGTTAACTTTACTTCATAACATTCTTCTATATTGTAAAATATAAAAGTACTTTACTCTTGAGTAAAATTAATATTTTTTGGCAAACCTCGTATAGTGCTTAAAAAAATTGATATCTGATTTTAAGTTTTGGGCCATTCAGAACTTTTTATCAAGAATACATTTTTTCACAACACCAATAATAAAAAAGTTTTCCATTTGGTTCCAACTTAAGTAGACACACTGTATGACAAATACTTACAAAAAAAAGTCGAAAATATTTGGTGGATAAAGAAAAGTAATTTAAACGTATTTGTTAGGTATATCAATAATTTTATTGGTCAAATTCATAACCGATACCAAAAATGTATTAAAAAAAATATTGCACACAAATATAACCCAAATTCATCATAAAAATTACAAAATATCTGCCATTAACGACGATCCACGACCTCAAAATTCAGGGCCCCATAAAGCAAGACCTGAAAAGAGAACAAAAATTAATATTTACACCTCAAATTAATCATCGAAATACAGCACACACATATAATAACTTAATTCCATTATAAAAACACAACATACCTGCTATTGTTCACAAAAATCCAAAAATGCCACAGGTACCTCCATAAAACGCCTATAGCCGCCATTGAACATTGAAACGCTACTAAAAATAATGCACCAGATATACCTACTTACCTACCTAAAAAACATGCGTATTTCAAGGACCGTTTGGTCAACAGCATTTATGTATATATACGCTATGTAACATTTTGTACGAAATAATTTAGTACAAATTGTTACTTTAATGTAGATTACATATAGATATATAAATTGATATAATCTTTATGTGAGGAAATTTATATAACGGATATGTAATTTTTGTAACATATATTATAATTATATACATGGTATATAACTACGGTGCTAAGTTTGAACTTAGGTGTTCGGTTCCATAAATAACACATAAAAGTGCATACAAGACAGTCTAAGTATATTTTATCCTTCTTAGTTATGTAACAGGAGGGAACATGTAACAGAATGGTTTGCTGGGTATACGAATGTGGCCCGAAGGAAAAAAGGTTCAGTATGGCTATTTTAGATGGTCATATCAGTTCTCAGTTCCGTTTTAGTTTCAGTTTAGTTGTCAGTTATGTATGTGTAAAGACAAAAAAATTAAAGAAAAACTGAAACTAACACAGAGCTGTAGCTCGATGGATTCGCCAAAAGTTTTACGTTCAGTTGTCAGTTAAAATGATGTGTAAACAAACTTGTCCGTCCAGGGCTGGAACTCTGTGTCATGTAGAATTCTACTTATCGCTTTCTACAATGGAATCGATTACTTTCTTTTGTGATAAATACGTAATCAACCGCACGGGAAATATCGCAATGTGGTTTCTTATGAAACAAGTTATCCTGTAGTAAGTATATACTCGTTGGTTTTCCGCTAGAAAGCGATAAATAGAATTCTACATGACACAGAGTTTCAGCCCAGCATAGGGATCACGACACTCGATCTCGATTAATCGACTGAAATGTTTAAAATGTATTTTATGACATTAGAATAATCGTCTCGATTCGATCGCAATTTCTCGACTGCTTAGAAGGTATAGAGTAGTGCAATGTGAATGCAATTTTGAGGTTAAGTTTAAGAAACAAAAACAAAAATGCTTCCTATTGTTCACCAAGTTTTATTAGAAAGACAACGTTGACGAGAACATTTGGCCTTAATAAGAGTAAAACGTTTGTTACGACGGAATAGCGATCCTTTTCTTCTTGTGGATAGACGTTTTATTGAATTATTTCGCCTCAATAAAGTCTTAGTTCGCGAATTAATATATTCATATCACCAATTTGATGATAGATGACGTAGTAGGCATTAAAATAAAATTTCCAACTGCAAATGAACAAGATATTTTAGTTTTTAAATAGATGGGGATTTCCTGGTACAGTTGGTGCTATAGACGGAACTCATGCCGCAAAACGAAAAATGAACACGTAATTAATGCAGTCACAGCACATAGTCACAGTCACAGGACACATAACGCAACCACAGAACATAATGCAACTGAGACAGAACATTACATTTGTCTTGGTAGTAGTTCAAATGACTTCAAAAACCGACAATAAACGAAAATCAACTCGATCGAGTTTCATGAATTCTTTTTCGAATTGCGGTCGAGTCGAACGTCGAATTGTATGATTAAGTCGAATAGAGTATTGTGATCCCTATGTCTAATAAACACGCACATACTTTGATTTTCTTTTACTATACGGAGAAGGTCGCACTGCGCAGCTTTCTGAGTGCCTTTTAAAAGGAAATAGAAAACTCCGCCATTTTGATCCCTTATTACGTGTTGCCTACATCTTGGCGCAATATTTTTAATAGGTGCATTTTAATCATCCGCTTCTGCTTCGGAATTGTCGGTTTTCTTGTTTTAATCTGACAGGTTAAAACGACTAAACCAAGAATTCCCGAAGCAGAAGCGGATGATTAAAACGCACCTGATATTTTGCTTGCTGCTGTCAGTGTTAGTGAATATTATTTTTGGAGTCACAGTTTATCGCTAAAGAAACAGTTAGCTCACTCGGACCAGTTGAAAGTTCCAAAATAACATTCATTCCAGGGATACAAATTCAGGATACGCAGAAGACTGCTGTTTTATTATAGGCGGTTGTCATATATTGTATTATCCGAGTTGCGCAGTGTATAAACTGGAACATTGAGATTAAAACTGCCGACGCAGAGTGAGCGATCTGATTCTTTAGCTATAAACTGTGGCATAGGAGAATCAAAATGGCCGCACCCTATGTTGGGCGTGTCGGACCTCTCTCTTGCACCGTATAGTAAAAGAAAATCAAAGTATGTGTAAACACGACTTTCTGACAGAAGTTATAGATCTTTACCGACAATGGATTATATGGAATAAAAAGGACCATCATTACCAGTGGCAGCCTGTGGTGATTTAAAATGGGTGTTCACTTTTTCCAATAATTTTATCATTTGTAAGTTCGGATCAAAACTTTGTACAAGAGTCAATATCGCTGTTTTTTTTTTTAATATTTGAGTTTGTATTAAGTGTAGTTATTATTATCAACATCATATTGTTTTCAAGCACTACAACTATTAATAAATGAATATTTTAGTTAGTGTAATATTTGTTTTGTTTTTAATACGCTGAAAACCATTTATAAACATTATTAGTTAATAAACTAAATTTTCTTCATAATTTGAGATTATTTTTAAATATATATCAGGTTATGTAGAAAGCTTGATATTGATTTTTGTGTAAAAAATTTTATATGAAACTTTACCTACCATTTTTTAGTTTTTATTATAAGTTTAATAATTTTCACAATTTGTTACAGATGTCAAATAAAAAATATATTTTTTAAATACCTTTTATTGATTGATTTTATAATTCCATTTAAAATTTTCGCGCGGACACCAGGTATATTAATAAGAGAATTAGCTTAACTCGATTAGTCAAAATCAGAGTCACGTGACATATGAATTATATTCTCAGAGAAATATTTAGTTTATAATAAAAAAGCTAATTTCCAAAGCAATCAGGTGAAAGTCATTCGAGAAATAAACTGAAAAAAAAAATAGAAGTGTACAATGTTTGGTTTTACTTTAGTAATTCATTATGTTATTAAAGCGAGTTACGATCTGTGAAAATATTCCAATAATGTAAATTTGTGCTGCTTCATTAATCTATAAACAAAGAATTGGAGCACAACCGCCGTTTCAGAAGTCAAACAAACGACTAAAAGAAGTAAATACACACACAATAAGACAATACTTAATTTAATTTTAAAACGTTCAAGTGAAAAAATATGTCAATAAATCAGTTCTTGGTTGTCTAATCAGAAATCGGTTTACTTTTATCAATTGATTATGTATAGTAATAAACGATTATCCATTAAAGCGGATTAACAATAAAGAAATTTGAGTCGATGTTTGCTTAAAGTTCCCAATTATTGAAAATATTGTATAAAAATTTAGGAAGAAAATTAGGTATAATAAATCTGAAGATTTTATTATAAATTGACTTCGTTCTTAATGTACCATATCCGTCTTGGATGAAGGCCTTACAGATCCTTAATAGTAACAAGTATTACAAATTAAAAATTTAAAAAAATCGACTTAAGAAACGTGCAGATGCCATCACCACATTTTAACCAAATTTATATGGGACCACCCCTGAGGTACCCTCTTACTAACAAAAAAAGAATCGTATAAATCGGATAAGGTGGTAAAGCATTATCGCTAAACATACATAAAAAATGAAGAGTTTGAGGATTTTCTCATGGATCCAATTATTAGATTTTGACCAAATTTATATGGGACCACCCCTAAAGTAGCCCCTTTCTAACAAAAAATTAATTATTGAAATTGGACACCGTGTTAAAAAATTATCGCTGAACATACATAAAAAATGAAGAGTTTGAGGATTTTCTGATGGGACCCAATTATTAGATTTTGACTAAATTTATATGGGACCACCCTTGAAATACCCTTCTTTCTAACAAAAAAAGAATCATTAAAATCGGACACCGTGTTAAAGAATAATCGCTGAACATACATAAAAAAAAAATATCGCGACGAATTGATAACCTCCTCCTTTTTTGAAGTCGGTTAAAACGGTAAATTAAGTAGACCCTTTAAAATACATGTTTAAACAAATATTTAGCCTAGTAACCCCTTAACATTAAACTCTTTTTTTACTTTAAACGTCCAAATGTATCATCTAATCCCGATCCCAAAAACACGTGAATTACATTATTTTGATTGATTTCGTGTAGTAAAAACTGCTAAATATTAATATTAGACTATTCATAGAGCGCAATAAACCATACAAATTTTTTTCATAAGCGCTTATAATTTCTTGTATTTTGCTTTCAAAATTTTAAAACTGTTGCTGACTTCGGAGTGATCTTTTATTTACTATCAGTACCGTCGTTTGAAAAACATAAAAATATAGTATTGTCAGATAAGTTCGAACATGTCAACCATCATGTTACCTATGTCCTGTGCTCTGCATTGCTCCCTTAGATAATGTCACGAGCTACTTTATTTAGTAACTCTATGTGTTACCTGACTCGGGGAAATAAAAGAGCAGAACAACAATTAACAATTTATTAAAGAAAAAATAATATATCCATTTACAATAATATAAAAAGGGCCTTACCAAGGGCTTAACATCTAAAGGTGACGAGGGCACGTCACGTCACTTCTTCTAATGAGATGCGAGACGATGATGAGACTCTAACTATGGAGGGTAGAGGAAAGGAGAACAATCTCTGTATACAAAAAGTTTCCCTCAAAATGTAAACAATTAAGATGGCGCTTCTGTGCCCAGGGGACGTCGACAGTCGATAATTCAGCTCACACAATGACACCAATGATGTACATAGTAATAAATATTGCTCAACCATAAAAAACTAAAAACTACACCGTGAAAAGTGACTGATCGTAGAAGAGTAAGTGTTCTGTGATCGTAGATAAATTTTGACAATACACGAAAATAGTCAAATTTTTTTGAAAAATAATAATATAAACAATAAATAATTCTTATATTAAAATGGCACGGAGGTCTCAATTTACTACTTCCTGTCTGATTTCATTATGAATGAGCAATCTATATGACTATATAGCATTGGATTTTGTCCCCTGGCTACACGAGCGCCATCTTAATTGTATACATTTTGGTGGCCACTTTTTAATATAAAGATCCATATAAGATTGTCCTCCTTTTCTCTACCCTCCATAACTCAAACTAAGAGTGACGGATGAGACTCCGACCAAAAGTGACATTATTGTTGACCTAGCCAATTTTTATATTAATCGATTAAGGTCAGTACGTGTCTAGTTTAATGTTATATTTACATTTTCGAGAATGTAGTTTTGAATTGGATCTAATGTTTATCAAAATATTATATAAAATATTATACTGAATTATTTAGTTTAACGAATGTATATTAAAATAGAAAATGTATATTTTATGTATAGGGTATTTGTTTAGCGTGACAATAATATATGTTCCGGGCCATCAAAAAATGCAACTTTTGATCCCAGAAAAATTGCATAAAACTGATTTAAAAATTGTCAAGATATTCTTCCTCGTCCTCATCTGCAAATTATTATTTTGCGTTGATATTGACATTTTCGAAATTGCAAGGATTGTTGGGTATACGCAGAAGAAAGACTAGGAACTTCCGTAACACAGGTTATTTGACAAGCTATATAAAAAATCTGATGTGTCCAACACATGACTTTCCTATCTAGTTATTACAGGCTTTTTCCGTTTATTGTGTACAACCTATTGCAGCATCTCTATAAATGTTTAGAGGATATACTAAATATATACATTGTCCACATACATCTACCGCGAAACATTTTTCTATAGATATTCATTGAAAATGAAAATACTGAAAAATTTAAATTTAGCACTTTTCCTACAATTTTTCCATTACGGTCCATTTAAAAAAAATCATGTATGAACAAATATTATAGAGATCGATATCGCAAACAACTTTTATTTCAACAATTTTCATAAAAATCAGAATTTTGCACATTTTGTCAAATTTCTCGAATACGGACCATTTCAGGAAATTTTTACATAAGGCAAAAATTATAGATAATAATATTAGAAGTAACTTTTATTTGAACAATTTTCTTCTCCAAACATAAATAACAGATATATTCCATAAAATATAAAAACGGCCTCCCATAAAGTACCCCCCCAGATGTTGTTCCGACTTTGTCCAAAATCTAATCATTTCACGTCAGGCCGAAATAAAACTTAAGTTTAAAATTTATTGATTTTTTCTTTATCCGTTTTTGAGTTTTCTTCAAATTTCGAAATTTACACATTTTCTCAAATATCTCGAATACGGTCCATTTTAGAGAAATTATCTATGGGACAAAAATTATAGAGAATTATATTACAAACAACTTTTTTTTGAACAATTTTTATAAAAAAAAATATTTTTTTACATTTTGTCAAATTTCTCGAATACGGACCATTTTAGGAAAATTTTGTAAATAACAAAAATTATAGATCATAAAATAAGAAGTAACTTTTATTTAAAAAATTTTCTTCCCCAAACGTAAATAACAGATATATTCCATAAAATATAAAAATCACCACTTATAAAGTACCCCCCTAGATGTTCCGACTCTGCCCAAAATCTAATCAGCTCATAAGACGCTGGAATAAAGCTTAAGTTTGAAATTTGGTATTTTTCCGTGTATCGGTTCATGAGTTATGCGTTATACAGACACACACACACACACACACACACAGACATCATCGCGAAAATAGTCAAAACGGATTCAGGGGACCTCAAAACGTAAAAATCCGTCGAAAACTCGAGGTCGAAAAAAATCATGATTCCTATACTTTCCTTAGGGCCATTCGCACCGCTTCAGAATAAATGTTTTCTTAGTAAAGTGATTATTATTATTGAAGTATTACTTATCGTAGTTTAATTCGCACCAGCCTATTAGAAAGCAACGATTAATTAAGTGTCGGATTGATTTGGCAACGTCAAGATTTTTCTAGAAAAAGAAGAACTAATGTCAAATTTGAATTTTATTTTGAATGTTTAATGAAAGCTGCGTTCAATGAGTGTATCGGATTCTTGCTGCGATTGGGGTAGCGGGATCAGCTTACTGAACGGTACGCTCAATAGAGGACTTCTATACAAGGGAAGTGCAACCAACTTGACAAATTTTTTTGACACTAATGACATAAGAAATCGGGTCACATAAAGAGGCTGTTTTTTAGTAAAATTTTTGGTTTTTCTTATCTACTTTTATGCCGTTTAGATACCATGTTGTACCCGTAACGTAAAAAAGACTTTTTATTTTAGGGTATTTTACATTTAAAGGTTGAAAACATTTGTCAATATTAGCTGTCGATAATGTCAAAACATAAGCGTAGCATTGCATTTTATTTTTTATTGTTAATAGTCTATTTGTGTTTCTCCTGCTTTCTTGAAACATTTTTTGTCATTTGGTTTTACTTATTTATGTCGATTGCAAAATGCTGCTGCAACGAATACAAGTTCTATACAATATACAACCAACATACAACAAGGTATGTAAATGGCATAAAAGCATATAAGAAAAACGAAAAAGTAAACTAAAAAACAGCCTCTTTATGTGACCCGATTTCTTATGTCATTAGTGTCAATTTTATTTTGTCAAGTTGGTAGCACTTCCCTTGTATAGAAGTCCTCTATTTACAAAAACTAAATTTGTGTCGAATGATAATTCTAATTTAATGAAACGTAGTATTTGCAATTAAAAGTGAATTTGTTTATTTGCCACTTGCAGTTTTCATCAACAATTTACAATAATTTTAATATTTAAGTATTTTTTTATTATTATCACATTAATGCACAACCAGGTTGTTCTTCTAGCAATCGTAAATAGCGATTGGTTTTAGGCGTTTTAGGTTAATTTTAAGAGGTTTCTCGCTCATCTTTCTTGATAGAAGCAGAAACTAGCGCAAAAATGAAACGCTCCCAAATGATACGGATTGATATAAAGCAATACGTATCGTAAAACGAAAGCGATTGGTATCGGTTGGGATTGTTATGTCTCAGTGAACGCAGCAAAAGTTATGATTGTCACAGGCGCAGAAGAGAAAAACTCTCTCCTGTGTCACAGGACTATTTAAAAAAAATAGATGAACTAAGAAGTAATAAAATAGGGCACGAAGTACAGCCATAATGAGAGTAAAATTAGTATTAATTCAATGCTAATTTTACAAAAAAGAATCACAAAAAAAAAACACTTTTTATAAAAATGGTTATAATTGTGTTGTCTGTAAAAATATTTGAGTTTGAAACCTACATATTTATTATAAGGATACTATAAATTTGCTTTAATTTCATCAAGGCAATTAAGAATTTTCTTCGGCCAATTCAAATCGCAGTGTAAAAGTAATCGTTTTTACTTTCCTATCTGTATACAGATATAAGGAAAGTATAGGAATTATGATTTTTTTCGACTTCGAGTTTTCGACGGATTTTTACGTTTTGTGGTCCCCTGAATCCGTTTTGACTATTTTCGCGATGATGTCTGTGTGTGTGTGTGTGTCTGTGTGTCTGTGTGTGTGTGTGTGTGTGTGTCTGTATAACGCATAACTCATGAACCGATACACAGAAAAACACCAAATTTTAAACTTAAGCTTTGTTTCAGCGTCCAATGAGCTGATTAGATTTTGGGCAGAGTCGGAACATCAGGGGGGGTACTTTATGGGTGGTCATTTTTATATTTTATGGAATATATCTGTTATTTACGTTTGGAGAAGAAAATTCTTCAAATAAAAGTTACTTCTAATATAATTATCTATAATTTTTGTTTTATGCAAAATTTTCCTAAAATGGTCCGTATTCGAGAAATTTGAGAAAATGTAAAAAAAATAATTTTTTATAAAAATTGTTCAAATAAAAGTTGTTTGTAATATAATTCTCTATAATTTTTATTCTATACATAATTTCTTTAAAATGGACCGTATTCGAGATATTTGAGAAAATGTGTAAATTTCGAATTTTGAAGAAAACTCAAAAACGGATAAAGAAAAAAACATTAAATTTTAAACTTAAGGTTTATTTCGGCCTGACGTGAAATGATTAGATTTTGGACAAAGTCGGAACATCTGGGGGGGTACTTTATAGAAGGCCGTTTTTATATTTTATGGAATATATCTGTTATTTATGTTTGGAGAAGAAAATTGTTCAATTAAAAGTTACTTCAAATATTATTATCTATAATTTTTGTGTTTTGTCAAAATTTCCTGAAATGGTCCGTATTCGAGAAATTTGACAAAATGGGCAAAATTCTGATTTTTATCAAAATTGTTGAAATAAAAGTTGTTTGCGATATTAATCTCTATAATTTTTGTTTATACATGATTTTTCTAAAATGGACCGTAATGGAAAAATTGCAGGAAAAGTGCAAAATTTAAATTTTTCAGTATTTTCATTTTCAATGAATATCTATAGAAAAATGTTTCGATGTAAATGTATGTGGAAAATGTATATATTTAGTTTATCCTCTAAACATTTATGGAGGTGCTGCAATAGGTTGTACAAAATAACCGGGAAAAACCTGTAATAACTAGATAGGAAAGTCATGTGTTGGACACATCAGATTTTTTGTATATATTATTTTATATTCTTCGTAGTATCATATATTAATGAAATCAAGCATTTTCAAAGCCTCATCATCTTCCATTATTTCCATTTTGTGTATTGCAATTTTACAAATGTTAATAAATCAATGACAGTCAACATCACTAAAAATTATAAAAATTAAACATTTTAAGGTTAAGTAATGGTTTAAGCTGAAAAATTTTTGGGCTTAGTAAAGTGATTCTTAACGCCTTGATAAGTGGAACTTTAATAACGGTGCAAACGGTTATGCCTTCTTAAGTGTCACTTAGATGCTAAGTAAAAGCGGTGCGAATGGCCCTTATATCTGTATACAGATAGGAAAGTAAATTATAAATTGACAACTTCAATATTCTAGTAGACTAGTAAATGCATAAAGGTAAGTAGTTAATATGATAACTCTCATAAATTCTAACAAGGTTTATACATTTTTTTCACCAGTTTTAAAAACTATTCAACTCGACAAGTATTGTCAAGTTTGTAAAACATATATCGAGAAAATAATATTAATAGTATGGGAATAGCACATACTTTGATTACTATACGAGGCAAGAGAGAGGTCCGACACGCCCAACATAAGGCGCGGCCATTTTGAACCCTGTGACACAGTTTACAGCTAAAGAATCAGATCGCTCACTCTGCGTCGGCACTTTTGATCTCAATGTTTCAGTTTATACACTGTGCAACTCGGATAATACAATATATGACAACCGCCTATAATAAAACAGCAGTCTTCTGCGTATCCTGAATTTGTATCCCTGGAGTGGATGCTATTTTGGAACTTTCAACTGGTCCGAGTGAGCTAACTGATTCTTTAGCAATAAACTGTGACTTCAAAAATAATATTCACTGACACTGACAGCAGCAAGCAAAATATCAGGTGCGTTTTAATCATCCGCTTCTGCTTCCGGAATTGTCGGTTTAGTCGTTTTAACCTGTCAGATTAAAACAAGAAAACTGACAATTCCGAAGCAGAAGCGGATGATTAAAACGCACCTATTAGGCATTCCAACGACCTGTCCAAATGGCTACCAGTGGGTAATGACAGTTTAGATATGGCAACCCTGTTGTCATGTTGTCATTAACAGGGTCAATGATACATATATAGTTATATAGATTGCTCAAAGCTGGTCGTTTACGAGCGGCCATATTGTCTGGTAAATATTTATTAATTTGAATCGGTTTAGCAAAAATGTGTTTTAAAACCAATTTTTTGCCTTTAGGTAATTAAAAAAAATAATTGCTTATATTTTTACTTTAAGGCATAAGCTTATGTTTATTTTGAAAAATATGGATGATCAATCTATGTAACTATCTATTTCATTGATCTTGTCAAATCACCAGGCCTACAGGGTTGCCATAATTTTGCCATATCATACCCCGTCAAAACCCACTGGTAGCCATTCAGTTTGGAATGCCTAATTAAAAATATTGCGCCAAGATGTAGGCAACACGTAATAAGAGTTCAAAATGGCGAAGTTTTCTATCTCCTTTTAAAAGGCACTCAGAAAGCTGCGCAGTGCGACCATTCTCCGTATAGTAAAAGAAAATCAAAGTATGTGGGGAATAGTTACTGAAATTACTAAATATTAAATAGTACTTACGATGCACCATTTAAACACTTCATTGGACTGTTACGTCGTCAACACAAGCACAGAAGAAAGAACAATACAGAAAAGAAAGTAATGGTCGGAACTTTGAAGTAGAAGGGACAGAAATATTTGACCTTCAGTTCCACTACAGAGATACTCTGAGAAAACGTAACTATTCACAGTACACGCGAACATAGCTACACTGCGAAAACTACATTTTTCTTTTATAGAATTATGTGTCATATTTTATGAAAATTTGCATGAATGCATTTTAATAGTAAAATATTTTTCGATTTGAAGCACTTCCGACAGAGGTTTGAAAAATAATAATTATACAGTCTTAAACAATAGTTTATTTATATTATAAAAACGGTAAAAAAACAGTTACGTACATGTTTAATTAGACTTATATTGTCTAAAAAAAGGTTCGTACACCTATGACATATTTTTTTAAAACTATTACATAGTATTCATAACATAACAAAATCGTTTAAAATAATTAAAATTGTTTACACAGATTTATAGAGCAAGCCTAATTTATAATACATACATAAGTAGCTTTATTAAAATAGCTGCATCCTAATATATAACAAAGATATAAAATATTTATATAAACGGTACTTATAAAAAATAATAAATAATGAGTAATGATTTTTCTTCTTTTTTTTGCACCAAACAAACGATTCCTTAACGTTACAATCTTCAGTCGCAGTCTCTGCTTTCTTGGAATGTTTGATGATAACATACTACTCGTTTGAATTTGTGCTGTTACACGAGGTAGAGGAACAGATGGTTGACTATGCACTTGTTCAATAAGTTTTACTTCTACTGAAGTTAAGAGTAGACACAAGTTGTCTTTGCCTTCTTCGCCATGAACAACAAATTCCTCTAAAAAAAGAAAGAGAAACCATTTGTCAGAATTAAATGTTTAAGTCACACTTTTTAGCCAGATGAAATTTAAAATAATTTTATAAAATATGAATATATTTTTGTACTTAGTAGGTAAACTGCACTATATCATTCTAGTCAACTTTTTAGTACAGCAGATTAAATGTTGTTAAATTATTAAATTTCAACTAGATATGCATTTAGACGCCCATTTATTGTAAAAATATTTGTATATTTTACTAATCTAACTAACAAAGCTACTTTATTTTAATTTGCTACAAGTTATTGTATGTCAACATAATGCAGTTTACCTCCGAGGTAGATCTATAAAATGGAATGTATGATATTCTAAGGTTATTAGTACTTATAATTTTATTTTTTAAACTACTTATGTAATGTGAAAAAATGATAAGCAAACTTTTTATAACATTTAACTATACATTTTATTTATTTACCTTACAAAACTGTGACTCTTTTCGTAGGTTCTGAATGGGGAAATACTGTTGGGAATGCATTTGCAAATAATCGTTTTCTTGTTCCTGACTGATAAACGCATTTATCCTGGAAGTTTAGTTCACAAATTTTGTAAGTGTTCAACACTCTTTCCCAATAAGTCTTCTCTATTTGCTGCCTTTAGCCACAATTCAAGTCTGAAACATACAATCATTGTACTACAATGTTATGGCAAGGTCAATTCCTATTTCAGCCTCAATGTTTCCTTCATACCTCACTGGATTTTTCACAAGAGTGAACAATCCTTCTTTGTCACCTATACTTGAGATACATTCACGACAAATACAAGCATATATTCCTCCTCTTTGACGCGGCATTGTTTATAAACCTAATCTTAATAGGTAAAATAGTCTTAAATTAACACTCCACAATTAAAAACAGCAACAAAAACTAAAAATAAACCACTTAAAAAACGTAAAGTTATCATAATACTCACTAGAAACAACCAAAAATCCAAAACGACAAATAAAGACACGACAGGAACAAAATATTTATTTTCTGACAGCGACAGCAGTGACAGCTTCGTTCATCTGCTACAAAAGTGTGCACTGTTGCACTTTGAAAAAGTAACAAATCTAAGATGTCTAAGTCGTTGCAAACAGGAGGGTATCTTTATCTCTTGTTTTAATCGTTTAAGGTACCAAATGGTTTACTTTTGACAATGCTCCACCATGAAGAAGGTGTGGCTTTTGTTGCTAGGTTCCTGTTTTAGCCCTATGTTTCTTTTCTGTATTGTTCTTTATCCTGTGACACAAGTATTCCCTTATCTAAGAGTATTCCCCTTCTGCAGAAACAAGACCGTATTTTAAAAGAAAAGACTGTTAAGTGTCTATTTCGGCACATTTCAACAAACTGTAAAATTGAAATCATTTTATTTGTTTTCGTAAACGGCACCAAAAATTGCAATATTAATCTTAGAATGATATTAATCAATATTGGCGCCAAATAATAAATTATATCAATGTCATTGTCTAAATATATAATTTTGATCTATTGCATAATGCCTACTGGACTTTTTTTGCAGTTATGTAGACAACATTTTTACTTAACTAAATTTATAGATTTTTAAATATCTTTTGGCTTCGCTGTATGGCCTTAGACACAGAAAATATTAACCCATACCTAACTACGTCGGCCGGCATAGACTCCCATGACCTAGACACATCTCAAATTGAAATAAAAACGCAACCTTTTTTCACACAATCTCTTGTGATTGCGCATAGCGGCCCATGAATATTCATCAAAAAAACAGAAAATATCAACCTATAGCTGGCTACAGCCACTGTTCCTGTTATATACGTTATGTTACTATGTTTGGCAACACCGTATTTACAGAAATAGAAATAGAAATAAACAAAAATTATTTGATAATATTATTATTATTTCAAGATTTTAAAATAATTTTAAAGAAAAAACATTTTTTAATTGCAAGACGTATTAGAGCAGTGAAGATAAAACTCTTCCATATGGACCATGCGCAGTACAGGAACGTCTCAAAAAACTAAAAACAAAGGAAAAGCGGGAATTTGCGGTCAGAAATTCAAGAGCTGATATTTTCTCCTTGCTGTCAATACAATATAGATCTGTGCTAATGGCTAGGCAACCTTCAAGCCCTTGACCCTCAACGGTATAGAGGGCAATAAAAAAGAACGCCTAATAATAACCAAATCTGAGTTCATAAAACTAGAACCATTCGTAGGCTTTATTAGGAGTAGTGCCTAAGGAATTATCTTGAAATATACTCATTTGAAGTAACTTATACTCAAGCCTACCACAAACGCCTCTGTTCAGATCTGAAAAAAGAGTAGGAAGAAGCTACGCATTGTCTCGGGACTCATGACAAAACAATGTTGTTTAGGTAACCTCATGAGAAGGATAGGTCTGCAAAAAACGTCTTAAACAGTCGATTCTGCAACGTAGAAGGCTAATATGTAAAACTCATTCTATAGAATTACTCCGTTTTGGAAAAAGCTTGGTTTCAGATATTTTTAATTCACCCGCCTCCAATTCTGTGAATTATAAGCTGACATAATCTACAGTAGATGCATCTGCATCGTAATGAAAGGCGACTGGATTATCCCACTCGTTTTCAACCAAAACTAATCACCTTGCAATAAAAATCGACCAGTCTTAAGCAATTTTGAAAACATTATTTTGTTCAGGAATTATTGCCTTGTGTATATTTTCACGTTGTATTATAGGTAGGTACTAATTAATTAACAAAATTATATTCAAAATTCAACACCAAATACCAAAAAAGTATTGTGATAAAGCGAAAACATTTTTTTAACGGGTCTCAGGATCAAATTAAAGATGGCGGATTCGCCGTTTATATAATATCCTTAAACGAGGTTTGAATATTTTATGGGAGTGATAAAGGAGTCTAGATTTTGTATGCAGTATTGGAATTTCGCTTGTGGTTATGACTCGGATTATTTACATTGCTTACCTACGTGGAAGAAATTCAAATTTTTTTCGAAAAAAAATCCGGAAAAATCTTATTATCTTTCAGAGCAGTTGAATATTCGGAGAAGGAATCAAAATCAGTTTTGTAATAAGTATAATAACGAGTTTTATAATGTTTTATTGTATTTTGTCCATTTTTATAAGACAAAAAAAGTAAATTTTATTAGTTAATATTATGTACGTGTCTTCTAAACAAATGTATCAATACAAACGTAAAACTCCATAGTAAATATATCATGAACTCCCAAATAAGTGAATATAAAATATGGAACGGTTAGGAGAACTGGCCTGAGGGTTTCAAATTCTCTCAAACATAAGGATGTCAAATTTTTGATTGTTTCGGTTTTTACTTGATGGAAATTCATTTTATTAAACTAAGAAACACGGGCGGAGGTAATTTGCCCACAAAATATTTAAAGATGCTAATCCTATAGGTAATTTACCTACAGCAAGTAAAAGATCATCTTAATCCTGTTGGTATTTTGCCCAAATTTATTTCTAACTGAAAAAATCATAATAGATATATCTTTCATTTATTATTTTTTATATATTATCGAAAAGTAAAAACACATTATTAATTAAACTAAAAATTATATTAAACACTAATTTTTATTATTATAAAAAAGTAAGTATACATAAGTTATATTATATTTTTTATATATTTATATTTTATTTACATATTTTTCAACTGGGAGGGATAAATGTGATACAAATTTTATATACTCTAATCTGCTGATTTGCTGCAGATCAAATCGCTGTATAAATTTTTCTAAACACTGAATTTTTTGTTTTACACTTTTGTCTTTGATTTTCCTAGGTATACTTAAGCTTTGTATTGTGACATACGTGTCGATTTGAAAGTCTTTCACCCAGAGGCTTGTTAGCCCAAGATTCGTCGACAGTTTCACCCAGGGGGTTGTTAACCCAGGATTCGACAACAATTTTTACCCAGGGGGTAGCGACTCAGAATTTCAACAGTTTTACACAGAGGGTTATATCGTCCGGAGTTCAACGGTTTCATCGAGGGAACACAGAACATTGGTATGCTAGCCGCCTAGCTTACTTGTAGCTAGATTTACAATGATGATTCTCGTTCTGGATAGGAAGATGGGAATGCTGTGAAAGAAGACACCCTACTATCAGATTTTTTTTATACGTTATATTGAAGGTTTCATGTGTGCACTGTTAAATTATACATTCACTTTCAACCGAATGTTGTCAAGGTATTCTCAACATTATTTATACTTTTGAGCACAGAATGTTCTAGGGTTCTTTCACTCATAACTTAAGTATTATCAAATGTTACATCGTTTAATTGATTAATATTTTAAATGTTTACTTAATTTAAGCACTTAATGCTGATGTAGTAATCCTTCGGGTCGCAGAACACTTGGACTGCTTCCACGTTTAAGTTGTAATTCTTCAGTTATTAAGGGCTACTGCCATAATTTTACTTTATTCAATTTAATAACCTCTGTGTCTAAAGTCCTTTATATGTTGTATTTTTTTTATTTTTTTTTTTTTATATTTTTATTTAGTTGTATGAATTATACTTAATTATAAAATTTCATGGTTTAATAATTTTCTTTTGGGTAGTTTGGTCTTAACCAAAAGTTAAGCAAATATCGCCTTCCAATTTGGAGAGGGTTATAAGCTTATAAGGATTATAAGTTTACTGTTTAGTTTATAATATATGATGTAGTATAGGCGCGGTTATGAACAAGATTTAAGTTAACTATTATTTTATATTTTATTTTTTATGTAAGGTGGAAATTAATATTTTGCGCAAGCGTCATGCCTGGTACCAAGCTAACGACGAACCGTGCCATACTTTGATACATTATTAATTTTTTTTGGGTTACGCATAAACATATACAGTGTAATTTTTCCCTTTTATTTACTCCAACTTTTTTTGGATTATCTAAGCCATTAGGTAATTAGTTTGTCCATTATAATTGTTGAAATCTAAAGCCGATATATTTAGTAAATATTTTTTCTTTCTTTATAAAGGAACATAAGTTGAGGTTTGTCTTTTATTTCTTTCCTCATTTACTGGGTTTTTGGGGAAATAGGATCATAGTTTGGCCACTATATAGACCCAGTTGGCGCCTATTTATTTGTCTACTATTTCCGGAATTTTTGTAAGCTATCCACCCCCTAGCTGCCGTCTGAGCGACATCAAAGGCCCGAAGGTTGACACCGGAACAACCGAAACTTGTGTAACCGTAGTAGACAACATTTTTAATTGTAGTTAATACTTTAATAATTTTTTTTTAAGTTTAAAAATTTTGGTGGAATCACCAAGTTCATTTCTTAGGTTACATTTTTGGCCCCACGAATTAATAAAATTGTTTTGGCTTACCTGGTTAATCATGCGACAAAAAAAGGGTAAAATCGTATTGATGATATCACTATTATTTTTGTCATTAACTAATTTCACCTGTATTCTAACTTTCGGACATCATTATTATAATTTATTTCATCTCACCACTAAGTAAAAGGATGGTAGCTCACCACTAGTATAATACTTTGTACAATGGTCATATTTGCAGTGTAGTGTTCACTGTTTTAATTTGCCAGATTCTCCTAAAAATAGACCAAGTTTCGTTGTAAATTTATACATATTATGTATTATAGTCTCACCTTTGGGTAATTAATTATTTACGATACCATTCTTTAAGATTTTCTTTGTTTATTTTTGTTTTTAGGTTAATGTTTTTTAATTATGACAGTGAATGACATAAACGTCATTTGACGACAGAACACCGACAAGTGTCATGTTGGTGGGACGTTCCAATATCGGGCTCAGAACCCGAGGTAAGGTAGTTTCACAATGAGCGATTTTAAGTCGTGAGGGATTTTTTTTGCGATCGCGGTTGTATTAATTTTTGTCGGGAACAGTTTCCCAAATGTAGTTATACTGTATATAAATATAGTTTTTAGGGTACCTTTCGTAAATGGTCTGTTAAGTTATATAGTGGGGAATTCTTGAGGATGAATTTCTGAACCCACTTGGCTTGAAATTTATCGGAAAGGGATTTCGGACATTTTGGACGGCTGACGTAGTTTTTTCTGTCAGTGGGTGTTGAATCACGAGGAGTACGAATTTTGCGTCGAAGTAGAATTTTCTTAATATTTAGCCCCATCGGCTTACCCTAATTAAAGGGGATTTTAGATTCTACTTCATGGTTAATTGTGGGTAAATGGACATTTCGTATTTTGAGAGGAATTTTGGTGTATTGGTAAATTCCTATGGTCATTGGTCCAGCCCATATCTATTATAGGATTTTAATGCAATAATTGGAAGTTCACAGCATTTGGAGTGTGGAATATTGTTGTGTTGTGGATCATCTCACGTGTTTCTCATCCTTGGAAGGCTACCTAGTTAACCCTTTACGAAAAAGGTATGTTTTGTATATATTTGGTTATGTTACCAACCATGTGGCTGTCAATTTCTTTTATGTTATGGCATGGTGTAACAGAATTTTAATTATTTGAGCTCATAATACTGTTTATGACTCACTGTTGAGCCAATGTAATTTTTCTTCATCCTAGATGCCGAATAGTTTCTAGTTTATGTACATTTTTGGGTAATCCTATAGTTCGGGATACTTGAGTCAATGTGTATTGACATTTTTCTTTGTAATAGTTTAAGGGTTTCACCCAGGGGGTTGTTAGCCCAAGATTCGTCGACAATTTTCACCCAGGGGGTTGTTAACCCAGGATTCGACAACAATTTTTACCCAGGGGGTAGCGACTCAGAATTTCAACAGTTTTACGCAGAGGGTTATATCGTCCGGAGTTCAACGGTTTCATCGAGGGAACACAGAACATTGGTATGCTAGCCGCCTAGCTTACTTGTAGCTAGATTTACAATGATGATTCTCGTTCTGGATAGGAAGATGGGAATTCTGTGAAAGAAGACACCCTACTATCAGATTTTTTTTATACGTTATATTGAAGGTTTCATGTGTGCACTGTTAAATTATACATTCACTTTCAACCGAATGTTGTCAAGGTATTCTCAACATTATTTATACTTTTGAGCACAGAATGTTCTAGGGTTCTTTCACTCATAACTTAAGTATTATCAAATGTTACATCGTTTAATTGATTAATATTTTAAATGTTTACTTAATTTAAGCACTTAATGCTGATGTAGTAATCCTTCGGGTTGCAGAACACTTGGACTGCTTCCACGTTTAAGTTGTAATTCTTCAGTTATTAAGGGCTACTGCCATAATTTTACTTTATTCAATTTATTCATTATTAAATGGACTAGACTTAACGATTAAGTTAAGCAATCTCAGAAGACCCGTGTGGGGGTAGAGATTAAGTAACCTCTTCCAACCTGGGAGTTTAAGTAAATAACCTCTGTGTCTAAAGTCCTTTATATGTTGTATTTTTTTTTATATTTTTATTTAGTTGTATGAATTATACTTAATTATAAAATTTCATGGTTTAATAATTTTCTTTTGGGTAGTTTGGTCTTAACCAAAAGTTAAGCAAATATTGCCTTCCAATTTGGAGAGGGTTATAAGCTTATAAGGATTATAAGTTTATTGTTTAGTTTATAACATATGATGTAGTATAGGTGCGGTTATGCACAAGATTTAAGATAACTATTATTTTATATTTTATTTTTTTATGTAAGGTGGAAATTAATATTTTGCGCAAGCGTCATGCCTGGTACCAAGCTAACGACGAACCGTGCCATACTTTGATACATTATTAATTTTTTTTGGGTTACGCATATACATATACAGTGTAAATTTTCCCTTTAATTTCCTTCAATTTTTTTTTTCGATTACCTAAGCCATTAGGTAATTAGTCTGTATATTTAGTAAATTTTTTTTTTCTTTATGAAGGAACATAAGTTGAGGTTTGTCTTTTATTTCTTTCCTCATTTACTGGGTTTTTGGGGAAATAGGATCATAGTTTGGCCACTATATAGACCCAGTTGGCGCCTACTCATTTGTCTACTATTTCCGGAATTAATGTAAGCTATCCACCCCCTAGCTGCCGTCTGAGCGACGTCGAAGGCCCGAAGGTTGACACCGGAACAACCGAAACTTGTGTAACCGTAGTAGACAACATTTTTAATTGTAGTTAATACTTTAATAATTTCTTTTTTTAGTTTATAAATTTTGGTGGAATCACCAAGTTCATTTCTTAGGTTACACTTTTCTATAAAAATATATACAGAAGGATGTGTACAGTAGAATGAAGAATTAAACCTTGAATGAAACGACTCACAGGCATTTGTAGTTCTTGTAATTGAAGCTGTTTTTTCTGCCCATATACTTGGAGGAAATGTAGAATTTTCTTCAATATATGTTTCGAATAGGTAATCGGCATACCTATCGAGAACGGCATTTTCTGGTTTACTTGCCATTAAGTCAAACACAAAACAGTCTCCAACTTCATCGGCGTTTAAATATGTCAACCCAAATGATGTTTTAAGCCATTTTCCGGTATCACTCTTAGTTGTATATTCAGTCATTAATCCCAGAGACTGAATTTTACGATACCACGCTTGATGTATATGAAATCGGCAGCCATTGATTACAGTATTAGGCCACATATAAATTAACGCCTTATGAATTGCTATTTCAAAATCAACGAACACTTTAGATGGATTTAAAGCAATACTGTAAGTTTCCAAAATTTTATAATGCAATAACGAAAACAAATGTTTGTATATATCGGTAGATTTGTTTGGTAATAAACAATATACCAGGGGCACATAGTGTCCATTACACAGCCCATGAATGGTAAATAATTGTAGGAAAAACTTTGTACAATACGAAAATGTTCCATCCATATACAAGACGTTCATTTTACACAAAGTACGAATATTTGTCTCACATGTAAATACAATAATATTATTTTCTCTGCTATTTATTAAAAGAAAATGTTCACCTTTACTGGTTTTAAATGTATTAGAATATAAGTCAACTGCATCATGCACTTCTTGTATATTTGTAGGTAATGGACCTGGTAGTATTTTGCGACGACTGTTGTATATAGTTTTTCTTATGTAGGACACATCAATTGTAGTTAGTGACTCTGGTAAATTAGTAGCAAGTACTTTACGGATAATTTTAGAAGGTTTTTCCGAAATATCATCAACTGCTTTTCGCTTACACGAATTAGAAATAATTTTCCTGTTTAATTTCGGTTCATTTGCTTCATGGCTATGAATTAGGTTGCCTCTGGATACTAAAAGTTCAGGACCAATTGTAAATACAGTGGCATTACAAGCATTTGTTTTTCTTTGGGAGCATCTCCAAGAAACTTCTCCACTTTTCATTTCTCTATCTTTGGCAAACGTAAAATTCTCCAAAAGGAGTAACATCTTTCCCGCGTGTGCTTTTAATCAATGTAGCTGACATTATAGAAATAATTATTGTTTATAAACACTCGAATTACAATCATCAACGTATAAAAACTGACTGAAATATAAACAGTAAACACCCAAAGTAAGTACCTATTAGAATTATTAATAATCAGGTAGGTACCTATTTGTGGGCGGATGTAATTTGCGGGTTTAGGTACCTGAATGCTACTGTGGGCAAAATACCAGTAAGATTAACGCACCCCTTTACTTACACAGGTAGAAAACAGAGATTTGTGGGCAAAAAGGACCCGCCGAGAAACACCAAACACAGTTACTTCGAAACCATTTTCGTGAATTTGTAATTTTAATTTATTAAATTAAAGTGTATGTAAAAATCTACTGTTTGTTTTTTCTTATTTTAATTTAATTTAAAAAAAGGATTGTTTTTTCAACGAGTACTGGCCCAGAGAATGTCGAATTCTTCAGCTCTTGGGGTCAAGTCCCTGATGCACGAATTTCATTTGTTTCGCATAAAAATTACGGCGTGTACAGCATTTTAAATTTTTCCTCCTCTCCCTAATCCAGAGAATGGATGAAGGGATGTTTTCTAAATAGCTTCAAGCAATTAGTTTGTTAATATCTCCTACCGTTTAGGCGAAGTAGAATAACGGGGGAATGGGGGGCGAGTAATATATTTTTTTTATGTTGAGGTCATCTATACGTACATATACGGGTTGACAATTTAAAAACTTACAATGTTATATCTCATGACCTAAAGGTATTTAAATAGTAAAACTGAATAATAATTATTTATTATACAAGAGAAAAAAGTATTAAATAGTTAAAATTTAATTTTTTCCGTGTATAATACAATATATTTTTCTGTGACGGGAAAAACGACGAACTAATATTAAAACATATTGTGAAATATTTACTTTTGCTTATATATATATATTGTCATAATATTCTAATATATCATTTACAAATTATCACATAACTTACCTTGGCTAGCTATATCCGGACATTTCATTAGAGCAAATGATTATCTTTTTCTCAGGGTAGGTTCAGGAAATAATAATAATAATAGTTATTTCAATTTATAAAAAATAATTAGTTTTTTTTTTATTTTTTAGTTTATTTGATTTTATTGTACCCTCTTATCAGTATCTGAATTTTTTTATAGAATAAACAACTTGCTATATAATTGGGTTTTATTATTACAAATATGAATCAGACGAAATCATTGAATATGACCCAAAAATAAAATAACTGTATCTATTAAACATACTTAAAACTATTAAAATAACATCCACACACCATTCATCCCTATTATTACGTAATTCCTAATTTCAATTGAGATTAGCAATGAGAATTATGAAGTTGACCTATCCTAGTGAATATAACCCCTTGGTTATCTATTTCAAATTAAATTTGACATATGACAATTATAAAGACAAAATTTATTTTAAGGCTTGGCCAATGCCCTCAGTTTTAAATGTTTTTAAAAAATATACTAAAAGTTTAATATTATGTTCATATATTACGCTAATATATCTATTTCTGTAAATTAAATCGAATACAGTGTTCCAAGTAAAAAATCATAATGATTATGCGTATCCTTAAAACAACAATAATTTGGACAATTGTATCGACAATCTGTGGAATTGAATTTCTAGAAAATTTTAGCACAGCTTATACAATACAGCTCCACAACTCCGTGTCGGCGTCTTTGATCTGGCGGTCGAGAACCAAACAAGACGGAATGGTGCTATCTCTGTTAGATTCGAGGGAAAAGTAGGGCCCGGATTAAACAATTTTTTTATTATTGAAAAAATTGAAAACTTTGGCGTAATAAGGTTGGGTACATGCCATATTAAGTAAGTTTTGGGAAATTAAATTTTTAATTTGTTTTAAATCTGTCAAATATAATTAGAAACATTATTTAAATATAAATATTACGAAAAATAGCACATCTTTCGGATTAGAGGTAAAATCCTGGTTAACAAATGTTTTGAGCTAAAACAGTCACTTCACGACAAATTGTGGCTTGGATCCTTTTTACACCAAGGGCTTCAATTGTTAAAGAATTGTGTCACGCTCGTGGATGCAAATCAAGTGGTACCCCGTGTCTCTGGCAAGTGTTACTCTTCGCGCAAAGGGTTTATACCTATATAAACGAATGCTTCGACTGAGGTCTGGGAACTCTATGGTATTTTGGAATTATAAAGAATTTGTGCTTTTATTTTAACAATATTGGTTATATTTAGATGTATTCTTATTAATTGAAATACAGATTTGTAGAAGTAATACTTTGACAGTTTTTATTAATATAATATATTCAATTTTTATCTGACCATACCGAAGTAGGGAATTTTGAAACTTTATAGTAATGTGAAATTTGAATTACAATATTTCACGATATTACATAATTAGTACTTATTTTAGGTAGGTACTAAATTTGTACTTGGAGAAAGTAATATCGATTTTTACAAGAAAACTTGAAAAGTAAATTAATTTAGTTCCTATTTCTGATGTAAAACTTAAGTTTTGGTTTAAACCAAGAAAACAAATAAATTATAGTTTGTTCAACAAGGGTGGATATATGATAGCAATATCACACAAAGACGAAGTTTGAGCACGACGTCGTAGGCAGAGTACTCAATCGTCTGATTGTGATATGAACAATCCACTCGATATGGTCAGTATATTTTTTCTACGACCCACTAACGAAAATCTACAAATTTAAAAAATTATTTTAGGTTATTTAGACAAAATAACTAATTTTAAAATAATTTACGAAGTTGACTAATTTATAAAATAAAATAAACATGAAAAATTAATTAGTCCTCGGCCTAGATTCGATCCCGGGCTTTTCGCGTGGAAGGCAGATGCTCTGTCTTCATCTTCACCGAAACTTTCAGGACTTTAGTTTTAATACTCGTAATTAAATTAGTATCATGTAGTTTGATTAAAATTTATTTTTTTTAAATGTGGACACAATAAAAACAAAAATGCTATTATTTATCGAGTCTACACAAAAATTTTAATGTATATTTAATATCAATAACTAAAATATATATTGACAACTAGTTTAACAGAATTGTCACTTATTTAAAAAATTTTAAATAATAGGAGTTGGGTGACCAAAATATGAACTGTGATTTGTAGATTTAATTTTGTTAAAATGTTCTCACTACCTAAAATGGATATGAAATATATTCGTAGTTGAACGCAATAACATACTTTTTCGTTTTGTAGTATGTGCGTAGATTGACTAATATCCATTCACAGATTACAAAACGAAAAAGTATGTTATTGCCTTCAATTGAACGAATATATTTCATATCCATTCTAGGTAGTGAGAACACTGCAAAAAAAAATAAATTCGCCAATCACCGTTCATATTTTGATCAACCGACTGCTATTATTTTAAATAAATGGCAATTCTGTCAAACTAATTGTCAGTATATTTTTTAGTTATTGAGATTAAACATACAATAAAATAAGTTATTCTTTTGGAAAACGTTAGCATGGATGACTAAAGGGTATTGGGTTATTTAATTCTAAAAGTGTGGTACAAATGTTATTTTTTGTAGCCAATTCTTCAAAATTATTTTGAAATATCTTTTCAATATTGAATATTAGTTCTACAAATTCATCATTTGACAGTTACAGATTTCCAAATGTATCTGGATTGGCGTTATCATATGCCTTTAAAAAGCAATAAAACGAAAAATCATCTAATTCGACGTGATCTTTGTTATATTTAAGACAGGTATCGCAGAGGAGTGGATCCGCAAGGCTTTTATTAAAAGGTAACCACACATATACCTGATAAAATTTTTCTGTATCAATTCGTCTTTACAATAATTTAGGGTGTTAATAATTTTATCATAAAATAAAATACAAGGTGTTCCATTTAAAAAACGTACATTTTAATTTTCCAGGCAAAAACGTGACACCCTGTATATCCAAAGATATTTTTAAAATATGTAGATATTTTTCAAATCCATATAACTTTTATTTAAAACTTTCTTGCGTGTCTACAACAAAATAATGAACAATAACGCACTAATGGGATACCCTGTATAAATTATATTTTTAACAATAAAAATTTCTTATAATGTGGTATGGTCCTTGGGAAAACTAAAGAATGTTTTCTTGCAGGTATAACCCTTATTAAAACAGCTTTTGACTGCACAAACAGAATGATGTCTTTTTTTTCACTCATTCTACTCACAGCTAAATAGTCACCAAAATAATAACAGTACCTTTAACTCAAACAAAATCAACGAAATTATAGGCTCCATGAAATTATACAATCAACGAAATTATACGTACGACTCAACACCTTACCTAAGTACACTTCTGAACGCCAAAACCGTCTTTTCCCTTCGAAGGCGGAGCTTAAGCGATGCGCGTCGAAATCGACGCAAACCGTTGCCGCCAAGAGAGTGTTTTAGCTGTATTGTATAAGCTGTGATTTTGGTATTGCATTGGTATTACTGAGACAGTGTTGTCAAGTCTAACTATTTTTAAGGTACCTCTATTAAATAACAGAAATATATAAAAGCTTAAATATATCTAAAATATAAGCAATGTATATTGTTATATGTTAGGTTATTGAAATTCTAC
>OV651828.1:19457730-19482375 GCA_927349885.1 Psylliodes chrysocephalus
TGTGTAAAAACGGTGCAGTGAATCATAATCATAAATTCGACAATAATGGGAAACAATAAACGAAAAATACGCGAATTACAGGCGAAATTAGATAAATTAACAAATAAAAAACGTCGTAAACGAGAGGTTTCAGTATCTTCAACTAGCAGCAGCTCTAGTTCGGCATGTACAGGGTCTAGTTCGGACAGTGAATCAGACCGAATTCCGATAAGTAAGTACTACTTATTTAAATTATTATTAATTTGTTAAAAAACATAGTAGGAAAGGATTTTGGAAAAAGGTTATGGTTAATTTCTTAACCACGATCGTGGAACTTAGTTCTTTCCTTTGTTTTATCTACATGATATGCACGTTACAACGAGGTGGGGACGACCCGGCCAGGAGTTTTTAACGAGTTTTAAAAACAAAGGCCTACTACACAGGGTTACGACTGGAATATTAAATTTTATTTTATCATTAGGTAATCCAACGAGTTTGGAATATTCCTTCTGCTATAGTTAAACGAGTTTTAACGATTGGCTTGTTAGTCCAAGTGGCAGAAAATGCTACTCTTTAAAATATTTTTTAAAAAATATTTTCACTCAACGAGTTGAGTGTTAGTTGCTTTTAACAATATTTTCTTTATTTAAAGGTGTTGGGGAAAAAAGCAACAATGTACTACAGCCCCCAGAACTAGATGGTCCCGTAGATTCTGGGTTAGACCCGTCGATTGTCGACTTATTGGGGCCTGATAAATTAAAAGAAGCCACCCGTTCCGAAGCAATTCACGAATCCATCGCAAGAAGATGGGAAAAAATCTTAAAAGCAGGGTTGGATTCGGAAACGATCACTGGTTTACTCCTAAAATACCCGCCAATGGAAAATTGTCTTTTAGTCGAAGCTCCGAAACTTAATCAAGAAGTGGCATGCGTACTCACTGAACAACATCGCAATCGTGATAAAAGATTAGGTGATCTACAAAATCGATTAGGTTCGAGCATGACAGCCATTGGCACAGCCCTTACATTGTTATTAAAAGAAGGGGGGGGAGAGAACCATAACCTACGCCTGATAGAGCTAATTAGTGATGCCGGAAGACTTCTGGCTACAGTACATCACGAAGATTCCCAATCTCGTCGAAATTTGGTTCTGACAGGAGTTAACAAACAATTTCGCGAAACATTAAATAGTGTACCGGTGGATGGGTGGCTATTTGGTGAAGGGTTAGAAGAGCGCATGAAAAATGCAAAAGCATTAGAAAAATCTTCCTCAGATTTGAAAGTAAAGAAACCTTCAACAAAGACAAGAAAACCGGAGTTGAAACGAGCTTTAAACTACAAAGGTCAGCTTCGCACGGGACAAAGAAACTGGCCGACCAAATCGAAAAATCTGTCCCATTACCAATCGAATCGGAACGACCAACCACGGACATCGAGGTACCAGCGAGAAGATCCAAGGAAAATGCCGTATCAACAGACGAAGCGTCACTAAAGGTACCTGTCTCTTACTCTTGTGGTAGATTGCGTTTCAGATATAAATATTGGAAACAAGTAACTTCCGATCCTCTAATATTATCCTGGATTAAGGGCTATAAAATCCCGTTTTTTAGGAAGCCTATTCAAGGCATTCCACCTACTGAGCCTAGATGGGATTACACTCAAAAGCTTGCAATTCGCAAACATATAGAAAAACTCCTGCTTACAGGAGCAGTTATTGAGTGCAGTCCAACTAAAAATCAATTTATATCCAGGATATTTTTAGCGCCTAAACCAGACGGATCGTGTAGATTGATCTTAAACCTAAAAAGGTTAAACAAATTTGTTAATACAAAACATTTTAAACTCGAAGACCACAGAACGGTGACAAAACTTCTAACACCGTCCTGTTTTTTAGCATCCATAGACCTCAAAGATGCTTATCATTTAGTTTCAGTTAATAAATCATATAGAAAATATCTGCGTTTTAAATTTGACAATAAACTTTATGAATACACTTGTTTACCCTTTGGTTTAAATTCATGTCCGTTTGTGTTTACAAAGGTTATGAAACCGGTGTTGGCTTTTCTACGAAATAAAAATTTTTTGTCAAATTTATATTTGGACGATTTTTTGTTAATTGGTAAAACATTTCAAGATTGTGTAGTTAATGTATTTGAAACCACTACAATCTTAGAAAAATTAGGGTATATTATAAATAAAAAGAAAAGCCAACTAACCCCCAAACAGAAATTGAAGTACCTAGGGTTTGAATATAATACTGTAGAAATGACATTGCAAGTTCCAAAAAATAAACAAGTCAAAATTCAAGTATTGTTATCAAAATTCAAAATTGGTCATAAATATAAAATCCGACAGTTTTCAAAATTAGTGGGAAAACTAGTCTCAGTATGTCCAGCTATTCGTTATAGCTGGGTATATACAAAAAGAATGGAACGTGCTAAGTTTTTAGCTCTCAGGGCATCTAAGGGAGATTATGATTCTTTTATGCAAGTTCCTTCTTCTTTAAAAAACGATTTTTCTTGGTGGAAGTTTCATTTATCTTCATTTAATTTTATTAAACCTCAAAAATTTGTTCTCGAAATTTTTAGCGATGCTTCACTTTCGGGTTGGGGTATTGTTAGTAATAATAAAAAATCACACGGGTTTTGGAGTTTTAAAGATAAGAAAAAACATATTAATTACCTAGAACTGTTGGCGGCGTCATTTGGGTTAAAATGTTTTGCTAAAAATTTATTTAACTGTAATATTTTACTTCGCATAGACAATACTACAGCTATTGCCTATATCAATCGAATGGGCGGGGTTCAGTACCCACATTTAAATAAATTGGCTAGAAGTATCTGGCAATGGTGTGAGCAACGAAATATATGGATTGTTGCTTCGTACATTAATACGTCCCTTAATACACAAGCAGATACCGAGTCTAGACGATTAACTCCTCAAACGGAGTACGAGCTATCTAATATTGTTTTTCAAGACATTTGTACTCACCTGTCTGTTCCCAAAATTGATATTTTTGCGTCTAGAACTAATACAAAATGTAAATTTTTTATTTCTTGGTTTCCGGATCCAGAGGCAATAGCGGTAGATGCCTTTACAGTATCGTGGTCTTCATTAGATTTTTATGCATTTCCTCCATTTAATTTAATGGGAAAAGTACTCCAAAAAGTAATTTCTGACAAAGCGAGGGGAATTGTTATTGCGCCAAATTGGCCAACTGAATCATGGTTCCCACTATTTATGTCCCTTTGCGAAACAAAACCAATCATAATAGAACCAAGTAGTGATTTACTCTTCTCTGTTGACAGGAAACCACATCCACTCAACAAAAGTCTTTCCCTGGTGGCCGGGCTATTATCATGCAAGCTCTAAAAAGGAAAGGAATTCCAGAAAACGCATTAGAAATAGCAATTTCTTCTTTGACGGATTCGTCTATCAAGCAGTACACATCTGGCTTAAAGCTCTGGTCGGAATTTTGTAACACAAAAAGTATCGCGTTTTGGTCATTTTCGGTTAACCATATTCTAACATTCCTTACTACCTTATTTAACAAGGGTCATTCGTATAGCTCACTAAACACCATTCGATCGGCTCTCTCTTTATTAATATCGCCAGAAGTGGGTACAGATCTTCGAATCAAACGTTATTTTAAAGGTATCTATAAACTACGTCCTTCAAAACCAAAATATAAGGTTACATGGAATCCGTCTATAGTTTTAACCTACCTATCTAGTTTGGGCTCTAATAGAAACTTATCCTTAGAGCATCTTACCCTAAAACTAGCAATGCTATTGGCATTGGTTACGGCCCATAGAGTCCAAACTTTACAATTGATTTTAACGCAAAACATTGCCATTACTGAAGAAGGAGTATCGATTAAAATTCCACAAAGAATTAAAACATCGGGTCCTAACAAGTATCAACCACATCTTAGCTTTCCGTTTTTTCATAATAACCCCAATATTTGTACCGCAAAAACACTCCAGGATTATTTAGAAATAACTAGAGAGCTCCGACCCTTAGCAAATGATAACCTTTTCATTACATTTAAAAAACCCCATAAACCTGCAACGTCTCAGACCATAAGTCGGTGGATAAAAAAGGTTTTAAGTGCAAGTGGTCTTGACACATCAATTTTTTCTGCGCACAGTACCAGACATGCTGCTACCTCTAAAGCAGCACAAAGAGGTATAAGCTTGGAGGTTATTAGAAATACAGCTGGGTGGTCTGCTTCTTCCCAAGTTTTTGCGGAATTTTATAATAGGCCCTTAATAACTCCAGATTTTGCTAGTGCTATAATTTCTCCAACCTGACTATATATTTAAGGTTGTTATCAAGACTGATTATAAATAGAATTTTGTTAATTAGCATAGTAAGTTAGTTTAGGTAATTGAAGTATAATACTACTAGTTTAATAAAATATAATGTAGTGTATTAAGTATAGAAAACGTTACTGGGTATTTTTGTAATAAAATAATAATTACTTTGGAATACCTCTTTTATTTCTTAATCTTGCAACTACTATAGGCTGTAAACATCTACAGGGTGATCTAGAAGGAACAAGACCGAAAAATAATTATAAGATTAAACGAACTTACCAAGTGAAGTTTGATCATAATTATTTGAAGGTCTTGTTCCGAATAGATCACTCCCCCCCCGACCCTAATAAGTAACATACTAAAATGGATACCCGTGATCTATTCAGAGTTGCAAGAATGAGCTTTAAAAGTAATGAGATAGTTGGGTATCGTATGATGCGAGGATGGGTGTGAAATGGAGGGGATTTCTTTTGATATGGTGTGACGTATAGCGACTAATGAGTATACTACAGGGTGATCTATTCGGAACAAGACCTTCAAATAATTATGATCAAACTTCACTTGGTAAGTTCGTTTAATCTTATAATTATTGTTCAAAATGAGACGAATACACGAAAATAAAAAATGCTTGGATAAAATATTCTGAAATACAGGATGTTAAGTTGAAAATTAAAAATTAATAAGGGTTAAATATATAGGTGTAGTTATAATTTTATTATTCAATATAAGTTTACTAAAATCGGCACTGATAAAATTTAACTAACAGATTTTTTTGCTGTTAGGTAAACTTATAACATAATACCAAACACGTTTAGTGAAATTATACTAAGTAATAAAAACATGTAAGCCTATAATTTTCAATTTTCAACCTTTACCATCATTTGAAAACGAATGGAGTACCAATTTATGGTAGCAGAATCAGTAGCACATTTAGGAGTATTATTTTCGGAAGGTAAAATTACAAATTTTTCATTTTTTTTTTTTTTTTTGTACATGGAAATACTTTCCTGCATGTCCTACAGTGATATGAAGCGCTCAACGAAGGCGTCTTAAAAAATAAATTATATAAATTGCGAATGTTACATGTTTGATTAGGTACAGAGATAAATTGACATAAACCTTCATTGCTCAGAACGTTAAGTGCTCAACTTTGGATTTCATGAGGTTCAGTTACCGACTACTACTATTTTTCTGAACTGTTATCAAAATACTATAAAATTTAGCAGAAAGATTGCATTATTTGTATTTTTCATATTTTTCCAAAATAAAAAAGAATGTTTTTATCTGTAATTGGATCCGGGTTGGGAAATCAAAACTTAAACGCTTAACGACTTAAGTCTTGAAGTGACAGTGGTTCATCCCAACTAAGTTTTTCTTTCCATAAGTTTTGCATGAAAATTTTACCTAAAAGAATTACAGGACCTATGAGACCTAGAGGGTCAAACATCTGGGCTATAATAGAAAGAAATTTTCTTTTTGTGATAGGTTCACAATTTAAAGAATCTGGAAGTGAGATTGACAATATGTCCTTAGCAGGTTGCCATGAAAACCCTAAAACCTTATTAGAGATATTTTCAATTTTCATATCTCGTATAAGAGGTTGAGAAGTTTCAGAAATATATTCCAAGAATTCTGGGGAGTTTGAACACCATTTATGGAGGTGGAAACCAGAGCTATTTAAGAGTTCATTTAATTCGTGATATGATTTTTCTAAATCTTTCAACGTGTCTTTTCCATAAAGAATGTCGTCCACGTATGTCTGAGTTAAAATGGCATCAGAAGCGTGTGTAAAATTTTTTCCACGGGTATAGGCTATTTTATTAAGCGTACGAGTGCTTAGAAATGGGGCTGATTTTGTGCCATATGTGACAGTAGTAAGTTCTATACATTTTAGGGGTTCATTTGGATTATTCCTCCAAAGAATATTCTGTAAAAAGGTTTGATCAGGATTGATCTTAATTTGCCTGTACATTTTTTCAATATCTGAAGTAAATACATAGGCAAATTGTCTAAAACGACAGAGAATATCGAATAAGTCCGGTTGGACTTGAAATCCTTTTAAAGTGATGTCGTTGAGTGAGTATCCAGTTGAACTCTTACAACTGGCGTCAAAAACAACCCGTAATCGGGTCGTAGTACTAGCTTCTCTGATAACGCAATGATGTGGAAGAAAATATTTGTTAAGGAGACGATCATTTTGTAAAGACAGGGGTATATATTGTGCATGATTGAGAGAAACGTACTCCTGAATAAATTTTTGATATTCAGAAAAGAGGGAGTGGTTATTTTTAAATCTATTTTCAAGATACAAAAAGCGTTTTTTAGCTATTTGAAAAGAGTCGCCCAATTTGGTGGGTTCGTCAGAAGAGACTAATGGTAGGTTCACCTGATAGGAGCCATTTTCTAAAACTTTAATGTTGTTTTTGAAGTCTTGCTCTGCAAGTTCTTCATCGGGGGTCAACATTTTTTGGGTAGGAATTTCCTCAATTTCCCAAAATTTCATGAGAAGGGATTCAAGGTGTGAGTCTTTTGAAACTACCTCAGAACTTTGAGCAAAACATAATACACTTTGTCTAGAACGAGAGTTATGGGGAATATTTCCTGCGATTATCCATCCTAACATAGTGTTTACTAAAACTGGACAATTTCTGCCTAATCCGTGAGTAGATTATAATATAAATCTGAGCCAATTAATATATCTATTTGGGAAGGTTTAAAAAACTCAGTGTCGGCTAGTGTAATGTGTTCAGGGATAATAAATGAGTTTGTATCGACAAGAGTTTGGGGTAACTTGCAAGTGACATTTGGTAATACCGCACAAGATAAATCGAAAGAAACATTTTCCATTACATTCGAGAAAATTCTAAATTCTGCCATTTTATTGGAGATAAGTGAGTTTTGAGTAATTCCAGAAATGTGCAATTTTTTATTATAAATCTTAGCATTTATTTTTTGTAATAATTGTTCAGAGATAAATGAATTTTGAGATCCGTTATCGAGGAGAGCCTTGGCATAAATACGTTTACCATTTTTACTAAAAACAGTTACAACTGCCGTTGCAAGTAAAATTTCTGTGTATTTTAGAGCGAAAGCAGACATACTTAGAGTCGTTTCAGAAGATTGCAAATTTTGAGATATTTGGGGACTGATATTTTGTCTGGAGTTTTGAGAAGTACTAGTTGCATGAGGACTATTATTTTGCACATGGCTATAATTACTGTGCGAGATATTTTCCCGGGGATTTGGGGTTTGATTTGACAAGTTTATGGAATTTTTCTCATGTCTAGGTGAGTGAGATCGTAGATTCGTTGACCCTTGACCTTCGTTGTGATTATGTAGATGTAAAAGAGTATGATGTCTCTTTAAACAAATTGAGCAACCACGGGAATTACAATCACTTACCATGTGTTGTGTACCTAAGCAATTTAAGCACATACCGTGAGATTTAACAAATTCAAATTTTTCAACATGAGGACGTGACGAAAAATTAGTGCATCTATAAATTTTATGAGATGAGTCATTGCAATACGAACAATTTGTTCTTTGAGTTTTTTGAAGCATAGTAGTATTATTTTTAACCATATTTGAATGATGAGATGCTGTACGAGTATTTTTAGATTCAATTTTTTCCTTTTTAGGAAGAGAGGGGGAAATCGAATGCAGTACTCTACATCTTTCTTCAATAATATCAAAAAACTCATTAAGAGTAGGTAATTGTGTTTTATTCCTTTGAGATTCATACTCGCGTTTTGTAACAAAATCTAACTTTCTGCAGAGAATATTGATAATCATAAGATGATCTGTTTCTATTTTGAAATTTTTTAAACTTTCAAAATGCTGTTTCATTTCTGTTATAAAATCTCTTAAATTTTGTGCACTGCTCTTAGATATTGGAGCGTAGTCTATAATAGCGTTTAGGTGTGAATTGATAATAGCCAAAGAATCATTATATCTTTTTTCTAATATATTAAGCACGATATGAAAATTGTCATTAGTTAATTCTAATGCATCAATTAGTGATAAGGCTTCATCCTTTAGGGATAATTTCAAATACATTAATTTTTCTACATCTGAAATAGAATTATTATTTATCACTAGGCACGTGAATAAATCGAAAAAACTTTGATATTTGCTTTGCTCACCAGAAAATATAGGAACTTTTAGTTGCGGAAGTTTGGCGCGAGAGGGGTTCAAATTGCCTGAATTGATTATAATTTGAGAATTGGTTGGGCAGGTTGTTTTTTGGTCAGTTGAAAGATCTGCAAGTTTTTCTTGTAATCTCGCTAGATAGTCAAGATACTTTTGCTCGACATCAAAACGTTCATCCTCGTCTATATCTAATTTTTTCTCTATTAGGAGATTTTCAAGTTCATTTTGAGCTGTTTCAAATTTAATAAAATTTGTAGTCAAAGCGTCTAGTCTAGTATGGATTTGAAACTCATTTGTTTCGTTTGCTAAATTTGCTTCAATCCATTTGTATCGTCGAGTAAAAGCAGCTTTACATGTTCTAATATCTTTCTTTAAAGTATCCATATTTCTCAGTATATACAAAAGTCAAATTTTCAATTGAAAATACAATGCGAAATAGTGTCAAATTAGTTTGCGGAGAAATGAATGGCTACTTTAAAGCTTCAGAGATTATTTTAGGAACTATTCAAATATTTGTTTCCAACGGAAAGTCCGAGAAAATTATTTACAAAGTAAATTTTTGAGTTATATGTGAGTCAAAGTAGTTAGGATGAGAGAGAGAAACAAGTATTTGTTTTAAAACGGCTGTACGATACAACAAACACTGTTTAAATACAAATAAATAAATAAATACAACACACTACTATTATAACAATATTAAAAGATTAAAAGTACTTGCAACTAAAAGGCATAAATTGTTCTTTATTTTCAAAAAATTATTTTGTTACCTTATGTTCTTATTGAAACATTAACCAAATTATTTTTAAGCTGAACTTGACAATGCTGGTTGGGCCGGAGAATAACTTGAACTGCGTTGAGTCTGTAGAAATTCTTACCAAGCTCGATGACTACAAGTTGAGATGAATCGATGACAAAGGGTCTTCTTCTGTGGGTATACTTAAACTAAGCTGAGTGATGTGAGTTGTAAATTCCACTGAGGGCTGGCGACTTTTTCCTATAACATCCGGCTCGAAGGACCATGTGACTGGGGATGATGCTGCTGGCTACATCCTCATCACGAGTGCCAGTTCTTAAACTGGCCACAGCTCGGTTTTGGTTTAACTTTAGCTGCGTCAATAAAATAAAACTGCGAACTTTTGTATTCGTATATTACCATGAACAGGAACAGGAACACATTAACAACTATTCTTTGTATTATTTAATACAGGGTTTTGAATATAAAATATTGAGATTAAAAGAATAACTTTTTTTCGTTGACTTCTGCCCAAACAACAACTTGCCTAGCGACCGTATTCCTACGTCCCAAAATGATTGTGACGCGCGAATGTTGCGAAACGGGATACCCGGGTTGCTCATTAGAAATGTGTCGTCATACATCCGTTGTCAAAATTCCTACAGCACTTATATCAAGTTAATTATCTAATCAAATATGTGACGTGGCTTTTTAAAATACCATCATTGTGCGCTCCAGTGCTGGTGTGTCCATCTTCTACAAGAGAAAAAAGAAGGAAACATTTGTAAAGTTGTCCTGCACAAATGTGTACCAAAAAAGGGCAACTGGCTCTCGTAGCCTTTTTCGTTTAATCGTCTCATTATTTGAACACTAAACGCCAGCATGGGAAATATATGTTAAAGTTAGTTTAAAGAACTTTTAACATTCAAATAAAAAAAAACAATTTATAAATCTATTATTAAAATCCGCATTGGAACAAAACATGTAAAATTGTTGAATTTGAAAGATATTCTAAAAAGGGAAAGGACTTCGGTCGAAAGCCTATTGGACTGAATATTCAGTTCAATCAATGACAATTATTAATATTACCATTATTAAATATTTTGTTGTTTAATTTGCTTGTAAATTTATGTGTGATTATTTCCCTTGTTTTATATTAACCAATAAAATGGCACTATTTTTAAAATTCAGACCAATCGGATTCAATTATCAGCGACTATTTCACTAGACCAAATATCAGCGACTATTTCCCTAGAGAAATAGTCATTGAAACGTCACTTAAAAATGTCAAATGCTTCTGTCAGTTTTTGCTCATGCAGTTCTGTCACAATTTAATAAATTATAATAAAATGGAAAGATTCGGTGTTTTTGATAAAAACTCTATAGAAAAAGCTGTAAAATCTTTGGTACCTACGAATACGGTACGAAGTAAAAATAGTATCTGGGCTCAATTTACCCAATTTTGTACGGTGCGTAACTATACATTAGATGCACATACATCAGAAGGTGAGTTAAACAATATTTTGAAAGACTGGGCGTGGAACATGAAGAAAACCAATGGAGAAGAATATAAAGAATACACATTAAAATGTATGTGGAATTCCACAGCTAAAAGTTTGCAAGAATTATATTTTAATGAACATGGTATTTCTATCGATCCCTTTCAAGGTATTACGTTTAAAAGCGCAAGAGACGCCCGTAACGCCAAAAGGCGCGAATTACAAAAGCTCCCCGAAAAACGAAAACAGAGCTCAACAGCTTTAGACATGGCCGAATTTTACTCAATAATTGATAAATTTGATGAAGAAACACCCAACGGCTTACAAAAAAAAGTTTTACTTTATAGCATCTGTAGAGTTGGCATGGCGAGGAGGTGAAGGAGCAATGTGTTTAACGGATCATTTCAAAATAGAATTAAAAACGGATGGAACTGAATCTGGAAGAATAGAGTACAATCCAGTTTTTACGAAAACATGTCAAGGTGGGAGCAAAAAATGTGCCGAAAGCAAGTGGCTTGTTACTAATACCAATAATCCTCGCAGGTGTCCAGTAAGGTTATACAAAACATTAATATCTAAACGAGGCCCAAACATTACGTCCAACCGATTATTTTTAACAACAAATAAATTTTGGTTTAAAGATAAGTTTGTCCAGTGGTATAAAAATCAACCAGTCGGTAAAAATGAGTTGTCAAAATGGACAAAAATAGGAGCAGAATCGATCGGTGTGAATACCAAAAAAGTAAAAATTTCCAATCATTCGTGCCGCTCAACTGCCGTTTCACAATTAGCCAAATCTGGAGTTTCTGAACAAGAATTAATCAAAATCACGGGACACGGAAGTTCTTCGTCAATCAAGCCTTATTTACAAATGGATGCACAGCACCACCAAAATATTATAAATAAAATGAGAAGTTCTGATGAAAATACTGTAAATGTAGCAACATCATCTAATTATGTTATGAATCAAGCAAATTCCGCACCTTCAGGATCAAAAGAAGAACGACTGCAGAAAAGTCAATATTTAAACAATCAAACAGGCGCGACCTATAATAATTGTGTTTTCAACTTTAATTAATATTTGATTTAATGTTCGATTACTTTAGTTGTATTCCTGATGTTTGTGTTTTGTTAATAAAGTTTTTCTAATTTACTTATCCAAAATTTATTTTCGCGGGAAATAATCTTCCCAAATATAACACGACCTTGATTAATACTCTGCTATTTTTGTTGTTGCTAAATTTCTTGAATATTTTACAATTTGATTCGACATCATTTTGGCATTAATAATCAATTGACTAAAGCCCTCGAGCTAAAGCTCTCGGGCTTTAATCAGATTATTAATGCCGCAATTATGTCTCATCAAATTGATATTAAAATATTCTCGAAATTTAGACGCAACAAAAATAGCCGACTATTTATCAAGGTCTTGGTATATTACCCTTGAATATATTTATAAATTTCACTGGTCAACAGTGATTTTGTGGACGGGGGTTTAAGAGCGTTTTTGGACGATCGTTTTACCGATTTTAAATCGCTTCTCCGGCCTATAAATCTTCAATTGTTTTAAAAAGAATAAAATTGTCCCATACGTAATTACTCTAAAATGGACCGTATTCGAGATATTTGAGAAAATGTGTAAACTTCGAATTTTAAAGAAAACTCAAAAACAACATAAAACACATTAAATTTTAAACTTATGCTTTATTCCAACCTGTGATGAACTGATTAACTTTTGGACAGAGTCGGAATATCTGGGAGTACTTTATAGGGGTAGTTTTTATATTTAAGAAATATATCTGTTAATTACGTTTGGAGAAGAAAATTCTTTAGATAAAACTTACTTCTAATATTATTCTCTGTAATTTTTGTTTTATACAAAATTTTCCTAAAATGGTTCGTATTAGAGACATTTTTCAAAATGTAAAAAATTCGGATTTTTAAGAATATTGTTGAACTAAAAGAATAACTATAATTTATAACTACATGCTGGCTATGACACATTTAATCTGGTAGCTTACACATTAATGAATAATTTTGGTTAGTTTTCAATAATTTCTTTTGGGAGATCTTCTCAAGTCATCACTATCAGAACTGCCTAAATTTCTATTAAACAATGGTTCTAAAGTTTACTAAAAAAAGAAGGCTTCATTATAAATAGTGTTACCATGGGTATAGGTATTACCTATATTTAAATGAAATAGAAATAAAACTTACCTAGCATTCTTTGGTGAAATTTTCTGTTCATGAGCTTCTGGAACTTGTTCTTTTTTTATTACTTGGCCAAAATAAAGTAGGAGTGGTATTCTTTTTAATCACAGTTTTATCATTGACTAAAATTCAAAACAAGATTTTTCAAAATGCTTGAACGATTTTAAAATATTTTCTTGACATACATTTTCTTTATAGGATCTTCCATTACATTAAGCCTTTTTTCTAACCTAAAAAACAAATAAAAAACGAACAATTATACAGGGTGTCTGTAAAAGGTCTTTACAAAAACATACCACATATTTCTTAGACCAAAATAAGTCGATTTGAGTAAAATTACGTTAGTACAAAGTTGCTTCGTTTGGGCTCCAGAGGGCCTTGAAGTTACAATTTTTAAATCGTTTTTCCCATATAAATTTAAAACGGCATATGCGATTTTGCTGAAATTTGGTATATTGGTAGAGTTTTATGTGGCAAAAAAAATGGTATTAAAAGTTTGTCCCATAATAATACATAGGCGTAGAACTTGATAATAATAATAATAATATAATAATAATAATATGTTTATTCAAATATTTTAAAAGTACAAACCTAAATACATAATCATACGAATAAACATGAAACACAGCAGAAACTGAATACAATCAGTTTGTACGCGGGTAAATATAACAGGTTAAAAAATACTTATATAAAATTAAATAATTAAATTTACAATTACTATCTTAACTTTAAAACAACTATTTATTTACTTATTTATATACATTACTTACCTACAAATACAGAACGAAATCAGTTAATATATAAATTAAAAATTAAAAATAGGGTTACAATCAAAAATAAAAGTCTAATCCGTGAAGTGAGGTCTCAAATAGTTAATTTTTAACAATCTTAAGTTTTTTTTCATTATTATTACTATTATATTTGTTTTATTTATTATGTGTATCTGTAACACGTATAATTAGAATGTTAAGCATTCATTTATAATCTGATGGAATAAATATCGATCCGTCTCTAAAATCCAGTTTTTAAGTTTAGTTTTGTAATTAAGAAAATTTTTAATTTGTTTCAGTTCCTTTGGAAAATAATTAAATAATTTAGAGCTAATGTAGTTGCAACTGTGTTGACCTATTGTTTTATTGCATTTAGGAAGCTGTGTTTTATATTCTTTGTTGCGTGTTTCATAATCATGTTTTGCGCATTGTATTAAAATTTTCTCTTTATGAATATTAATTAAAGTATTTTAAACGCAAATAATTGTCGTACATCACATATTTTATTCTGTTGATATAAGAGATTACTTGAATATATAATTGGTTTATTATAAATTATTCTTAACATCCATTTTTGTATAATATGTAATTTGTTTATATATATATATATATATATATATATATATATATATATATATATATATATATATATATATATATATATATATATATATATATATATTTATAGGCCTTGGTGGCATCCCTCCATGTTAAAATTGCGTCTGCCGTGGCATCCACGTCCTCGTGGCATCCGATATACAGATGCCACGAGGACTTTCGATGAAACTCATCGCAAATGAAAGGATCCTACCCCTACTAACTCTCGGAAAAATATTGGCGGGATGCCAAAACAGCCTATTTTTGTATGTTTTTAAACATGGTAGTTTGAGCAATGACCGCAACTGCCGCCACTTTCGTGTGCTGTATATTCTGAGATATATTTAAAGGAGGTAATGGCATCCAATGATATACATATTCATTTTGAGTACCTGGTGGCCTCTGTATATTCCGTTTTCGGTTTGATGGCATCCATTTCGTTGTTGCCAGATCTTATATTGGTTTATAACTCAGCCTTTTCATTTTTATAGATTCTGTAACATACTTTCACTAGGATGAGGCGCCCTTGCGATTTACTTCCGAGAAAATAACATGTGTTTTTAAAGCTATTTTTATTATATCTTTTGAAATATACTGGTTAAATTAGGTACATTTATTCTGTCACTTTTTAAACTGTAATCTGTGAGGAACAGTTTTGTTTTGTATAAAAATTTGCACAGATTTGTCTGCCAATGTTGATAAAATTAAAATGCTTTTAATCGTATAAGGCATAAGCTTGGAGAAATTAGCGGACAAACTGGGCGGCGATGCTTGAAAATTTCAATATTGTTATTCGCTGAAATCTTTGGTTTAGATGGACATTAGTGTCATGAAATCTAAAAAATAAAATAAAATTATAATTTTTATTGAAAAAATCATTAATTTAGTTTAAAATATTATTTAAAACAAAATATAATTTTTATACCGATTAACCGATTAAACAAAACATTAAGACTAACCAATGATTCAAAATATATATTTTTTTTCTTTTAAAGTCAGGTTTTTTGCCGCCAAACTATGGGAGCAGAGAGGGGAAAACACATTTAGCCCAAGATTACAAATACAATTCTTATACTACCAATTCAGTACACTACTTTCAATTAATTAAATCAAAATTATTAAATAGCAAGAACTCCAACATATAATTTTTAGGTCTTTAAAGTCATTCGTATCCGCCGATAAATATTATTCCATCAACTTTCCGTTTGAATTAACTTATTACCTGGAACGTTACATAGTAAGTCTGTTTTTTCTGCCTAGGCAGTAAAAATATATCTTTTTAAGTCTTTAAAGTGTCAATAAAAAGCCGCTTTGGGTACAAGAAACCAAGTTTTTTTTAAATATGTGAAAAATGACTAACTTTTAGTATCTATATAAACGACGTGGAATCATTAATTTTCCTACGAATTTCTTTCAAAACTAAACATATTTACATGTTTTCTTTTCGTTACGCCTGACAAATAATGAAACACATCAAACTTTTTTTGTGAAAAACAATTATATTTTTTAAAAACATATACCTTCATCGCGAGATATAGCGGTAAGTTACAAAATTAAACATATTTTATTCCAACGATTTTGTTGAAAAATCTAGAAATTGTTCAGGTAAACAGTTCCCGAGGTAAGGCCAAACTTTATTCTCGTGTGTAATTTAAAAAAAAAATTTTTATTCCATTCTATGACTACCAGGTAACACAAACTTTTTCATAAATTTAAATAATTTTTCAAAAAATCAAAGAAGCGACATTATACTTTCCAATTATACAAGATTCTCCAAGAAAGTGATACATATCAAAGTTTTCCAAATTGGGACACCTTGTATTTCATATATTTGAATTTTCCTTGCCTTTCTTATTATAACAATAAAATAGTCTCAGATTATACAGGGTATTTCACACGTTATAACCAGTTTTATATAAAAATCGTACTGATTTCAAAGACGTGTATAGTGCAAAACAAACATTTGAAAACCATTTTTGTGCAGTAAAAGGTTTTCATTATTAGTCAAAAAAATTTACCGATGTACTACTTTTTTAATTTTAAACAAATCTTTATAGGGTACGTCAATACAAAAAATTTAGTAACTATTTCTATTTGGGACAAATCTATTGAATTCGTTTAATATTATTTTTATTTTAAACAACATTTTTAATAGATAAATGTTAAATTGTCATTTGTTTTATTAGGCAAAAAGCACAAGATTTAATGTCGTGGCTGGTGTTTCATAGGCGAAGCGTAGCTAATACTAGGAAACCAGCCAAGGCATTCGGAGAAAAAATGATATGTTCCACACAGCACAAAATTAGATATAATGCCTTGGCTGGTTCCCTAGTCTCAGCTTGGCTTCCGCTATGAAACACCAGCCACGGCATTCAATCTTGTGCTTTTCTGGCTAATAAAACAAATGACATTTTCACATGTATTTATTTAAAATAAGAATAATATTATACGAATTCAATAGATTTGTCCTAAATAGAAATAGTTACTAATTAGAAATTAATAAATTGTAATAATATTTTACCAAATATTTACAACATTATTATACTCTTCACACAGTAGTCTATGAAGAGTATTATATGTTTACTTTTGTCCGTCTGTCCGTCCGATGTCACGTTTTTTGTCCGCACGATAACTCAAAAACGAAACATGATATCTTCTTGAAATTTATAGAAAAAATCAAACTTTATAAGGGGACAAAGCCTATTGATTTTGAAAAAAATCGGAATAAAAATGAGGGGTTTAAGGGGGGGTTGAAACTTAAAAAAAATTATAAATCATTTAGGAAAAATGAAGTTCTATGAGAGGACGAGGCCTAATAATTTTTTAAAAATCTGATTAAGAATAGGGGGTTATAGGGGAGTTAAAACTTAAAAAAATCATAATTTAAAAACGAAATATGATATAAATTTAAAATTTTCAGGGAAAACCAAGCTTTATAAGGGAACAAAAACTATTTTTTTTTTTAAATAAATCTGATTTAAGGGGGGGGGGGGGGTTAAAACTTTAAACAAATCATAAATCAAAAACGAAACATGATATTAACTTGAAATTTTAAGGGAAAATCAAGTCCTATAAGGGGACAAAGTCTAGAGAATTAAAAAAAATTAATAAAAGTAGGGTTTTAAGCGGGGTTTAAATGTAAAAAAATCATAAATCTAAAACGACACATCATACCAACTTGAAATTTAAAAAAAAAATCAAGCTCTATGAGATGACGAAGTCTCTTGATTTTTAAATATATCCGAATAAAAATGGGGAGATTAGTGGGGGTTGAAACTTTAAAAAAATCATAAATCAAAAACGAAACATGATATCAACTTTAAATTTTCAGGAAAAATCAAGTCCTATTAGAGGACGAAACCTATTAAATTTTTAAAAAATCTGAATAACAGTAGGGGGTTAAGTTGGGTTAAAATTAAAAAAAATCATTCATCTAAAAGAAGTATTATATCAACTTGAAATGTTTAATAAAAATCAAGCTTTATAAGGAGATGAAGCTTATTAATTACTAAAAGAAAAAAATCTAAATAAAAATTGGGAAGCCTATTTATTCTCAAAAAAAAAAAAAATGTTTATAAAAAAATTGCTGGTTAAGAGGGTCTGTTAAACTGTGAAGAGTATAATATAGAATGCCAAGCATTGTATATCCTCATTCTAAATTTAAAACTGCTTTATTGCTCTTTATTTTATGTATTCGATACATTTTTTGTCTCAATAAAAACATTTTTACTTTTATTCGCTGAAAAATGTTTTTTAAAATAAGAACAATAACATATACGAAACCAATAAACACATTTGTCACAAATAGGTAGTTAGTAGTTAGTACTTTATAAATTTTAATAATATTTAACCATTTATTTGAAATTTTCTTTTTACATTTTTTTATTACTATTTCTTATGTATTTATTTAAACTGTCGTTCCAATAAAAACATTTTACACATATTTAATAAAAAATATCTTTTAAAATAATAATATTTTTACGATTCCAATAAACACATTTTTCCTAAATAGTTATTAAATTTAAAGGATATTGTAAAAAAAAATTTCAATCAATAAATTACAGCTAGTAAAATTCTAATCACTAATTATTACACAGTCTATTTCCAGTCAACCAGTGATCAGTTAAAATTAAACTATTTTGTGAATTATCTTTTTTGTCATTTAGATTTAAAAATCTCTCAAAATTATTAGTTTTAGGTATAGAGAATGCTTAACTCAAATTAAACTTTAAGAAACGTTCTTTTAAATGGTGATATAAAATACATTTAAAGAAAATGGGAAAATGATGTATTTCCGTACTGATGTACCCTATAAAGATTTGTTTAAAATTAAAAAAGTAGTACATCGGTAAACATTTTTGAATAATAATGAAAACCATTTACTCCAAAAAAATGGTTTTCAAATGTTTCTTTTGCACTATACACGTCTTTAAAATCAGTACGGAAAACTTTGATATTGTATTACTTTTTTAGAGAACCTTGTATAATTGGAAAGTATATGTTGCTTCTTTGATTTTTTAAAAAACTATTTAAATTCATGATAAAGTTTTAATCTCAAATTTAACATGCTTTTTAATGGAATGAAATAAAAAAAAACATTTTTTAAATAACACACGACAATAAAGTTTGGCCTTATGAACAGTTTTCAATATTATAATAATTATTGCCAGAAATAATCCATTGGTAAATTTGTATACGCGAATGAATTTAAAGGGCGAAGAGACCAATTTGTTTTTAGATCATTCGATATGCCTAAAATGTTTTTAAAAAGAGATTCTAATTCTTTGAACTGCTCTCAAATAGGTAATAATAAATCATTTCGTTTTAAAGGATTCCATTGTAAAGGTTTCCATTGTAAATAATAAGCTCTGAAATCAAGTGTTGAGCCAGTCAAGCATATGTTACTTATTTAGCATTGTATTTAAAAATTTAACCAACTATTAAAACTTTAGAAAATAATTTTTTTGTAACATTATAAAAAATGTTAAGTTTAATAAATAAAAATGTCTATTTTATGTGACACATGCACTGCATAGGTTTTGGAATGGCTAATATCCAAGTTATTTGATCATAAAATAAAATAAAAAGGAAACAAATCTCTTGCAAAATCCAAAGTTTGAATGTTGTCTAATATTTCTCTAATTTTGACTATTAAAGCTAAAAGTAGAGCAAATATATTACTGAAATGAGGATAAAAATCATAATTACAAATATTTAAAAATAAATGTAGGGATAGTTTGAGAAGTGGTTGGTTTAAATACAAGCTGTAAGACAATTTTTACCCTATGTACATCATATTTTTTATTTTACTTTATGGAGTACCTACCTTAAATATTAATTATAAATGTTATACTGCGTTAGTGACAAACAGTTGGTAAAATAAAAAATAATCAAATTTCTTTATTCTACTACAATGCGTGTTGATTGTCAAGAAAAAAAAATTCTTAAGTTTTATTTGTTTCCTATCTGTGTACATACAGATAAGGAAATTATAGTAATCATGATTTTTTTCGACCTCAAGTTTTTGACGGATTTTTACGTTTCGGGGGCTCTTGAATCCGTTTTAAACTTAAGCATTAATCCACCCTTCGGTGAACTGATTATATTTTGGGCCTAGTCGGAACATCTGGGGGTACTGTATGGGGGATCTTTTTATACTTTATGGAATACATCTGTTATTTTTGCTTAGAGAAGAAACTTCTTTAAATAAAAGTTTTTCTCTAGAATTTTTGCTCCATATATAATTTTCCTAAAATGGTGCGTATTCGAGAAATTTGAGGAAAAGTGAAAATTTAGAATTTTGAACATTTTGAACTCAAAAACGTATTAAAAAAAGCAACAAATTATAAATTTGAGCTTCAATCTACCATGCGGTAAGCTGCTTAGATTTTGGGCATAGTTGGAACATCAGGGGGTTACTTTATGAGAGAGTAATTTTCTACTTTATTGAATATATCTGTTATTTACGCTTGGAGAAAAACTTCCTTGATTCAAATTTTTTGGCAAAATTATTTTTTCCTTTATACATGATTTTCGTAAAATGACCCGTATTTGAGAAATTTGAGGATAAGTGAAAATTTTGAATTTTGAACATAACTCAAAAGCGGATAAAGAGAAAAACATTAAATTTTAAACAAGCTTTAATCTATTATGTGGTAACCTGATTAGATTTTGGGCATAGTCAGAACATCTGGGGCTACTTTATACAAGGGCATTTTTCTACTCTATTGAATGTTCTGTTATTTATACTCGGAGAAGAAAATTCCTTAAATAAAAGTTGTTTGCAAAATTATTCTCTATATGTTTTCTTTTATACATAATTTTCCTAAAATTGTACGTATTTAAGAAATTTGAGGATAAGTGACAATTTTAAATTTTAATTAAACATAACTCTTCGCTTCGGCTATGAAACACCAGCCACGGCATAAAATCTTGTGCTTTTATGTATAATTAAACAACTATTTTTTCCAAGTTTTAATAGAAAATAGTAACATTATAAAACTAAAAATCCATTAATATTACATGTTTAACCCAAATTTATATTAACTCCAATTTAAGTTTAAAGTAAAATTTTAGAAAAAAAAATACCCTATTACAGTTTTTCTTTGATTGATTTTGTTTACTAAGGAGAACGTCATTTTTGGACTGTTTTTTGTCTTTTTAGGAGTCATAAGAAATACACAAGTTCTATATAGAACATTTTTTGCACTCTTTTGATTTTGAAAATGTACAAATTCTCGAAAATAAATCAAATAAAACAAAAGAACTATCCCTGAAATGATACATATTAAAAAAATATTAAAACAGACATAAAATATTTATCTAACGTTTATTTTAATCCTAACTAATTGATATTTTTTAAATTTGTAAACACTCATGTTTTTGTTTTCCTACTGTATATATCTTGTTAAATCTAATTATATTATTTCGAATACACCTCCACACGCTGTAAAACAAAAGATGGGGCTTTAACTGTTTTAAAAAATTACATGTGTTTTAGTTCCTCATGTTTTTAAAAATAATTTACTGAACCAGAAGATAAAGAATATGTTATCCAAAATATATCTGTCGCCTATTAAATAAAAAATTAAATAAAAATTTATGACCAAATAAACCAAGGCACTTTATTTATTTAAAGTAACAGAAATACGAGCAATACCCAAATATCTATTTTTGGGTCTTCATTCAAAGTAAAACTAAACGTCGGTAAAATAAACACATGTGGTTTTAAGGTCTAAAAGGGGCTGAATTTTACACAAACTAGTAACATTTCATGCAATTTTAAACGGATCAGTGTTGTCAAACTTACAGAGTTCACGAAAGACGCTATTAGTATTTTTAAATTCTTCTCAGTATACATGGTGTATATTGGGCGGATGCCATCAAGGGTCATATATATACGGATGCCACGGACGACTACAATTCAATATATATATATATATATATATATCTAACACACCTCCCCATCCTAATATACCATACTGAAGCAAACTTTGTACTAAGGCAAAATAAATCATTTTTAGGTGTTGTGTACCCAAAATTCTCTTAATAATTTAAATCTAGATAAAAGGCCTCTGATTTTATTCGTTAAATTATTTATGTGCAAGTCCCATCTTAGGTGCCTATCTATAATTATTCCAAGATATCTGATGGAGTCTGCTTCTGGAATTTCAGTGTCTTTATCGATAATTAATGGACCAAGTATTGGTAAGCCCGAAACATAGGAGGAAAAAGAAAGGTATTTGGTTTTTTTAATGTTAAGAGTGAGGAGATTATATGCAAACCAATTTTTTATTTCAACCATATCTTTCTCTGCCTTTTGTTTTAGCAACTGCCATGATTGTTCTTTATATAAAATAGCAGTGTCATCGGCGAAACTAATTGTACTTCCTCTCGTTTTCATTTTTAATAAGCTGTTAATATATAAGGTAAACAGGATGGGACCTAAAACTGTTCCTTTAGGAACACCATATACAACATTTTTTTGTTTGCTGGCAACATTGTCTATTGAAACGGTTTACGTTCTATCAGTTATGTAACTTTTTATTAGACTATAAGTATTTCCTCTTACACCATACGAATAAAGCTTATGTAATAGTTTGTTATGACAAACAGTATCAAACGCTTTAGAGAGGTCTATAAATATGCATTTTTTAAATAATTGCACCTTTAAAAATTTTACGCCAATGGAAGAAAAGGGGTTTTAGTATGAAATTTAGATTTCGCAACACATTTACTTTAAAAAAAGTATTCTTGATAAGATTCGATTACTCTCATGGTTTTCGCTAAATTTCTGTTTTAATAATTTAGAGTGTATAGGTTTCACAAAAATATTTATTTACAACATAATCAAAATAGAGATTTTACAAAAATTGTCAAAATGTTCACCATTTTCACGCATACAAAGATTTATACGTCGAAGAAAATTAAAATGTATCCTTTCCATAACTTCTTCATCACCTCTAAGATTATTTATTGCATCTTGAATACGTTGCCAGAGTTGTTCCTCATTTTCTACAGGTTCCCTGTAAACTGTGGATTTCAGATGTCCCCATAAAAAGTAATCCATCGGTGTTAGGTCTAGGGAACGTGGTGGCCAGTTTACAGGTGCGTCATTACCTCTGCCTATCCATTTGTGTGGATATTGTTCATTCAAGTGGTTTTTAACGTTTAAAGAAAAATGTGGTGGAGCTCCATCTTGCATAAACCACATATCTCTCCGAAGTTGGAGAGGTAAATCTTCTAACAACTCTGGCAACGTATTTTGTAGAAAATCCAAATAATGTTCTCTAGTTAATCTTCGTGGAAGTATGACAGGACCAACAATGAAGTTACCAATTATTCCAGCCCACACATTAATTTTGAATTCGTGCTGAAAATGGTTTACCTTTATTGCATGCGGATTTTCAACGGCATAAATATGTTCATTATGGGTATTAGTTATACCTCTTCTTGTAAAACCCGCTTCATCGGTAAAGAGAACCTTCTTGACAAAATTCGGATCTCTTTCTCTTTGCATATTAACAAATTGACAAAAACCCAAACGAATTTGAGGATCATGGACTAATAAGTCTTGTACTGGCTTCTTATGGTATGGATATAGCAATTGTTCTCTAATCACTTTATGAACGACATCTTTACTTACTCCTAGTTCCGTTCCAATTCATCTAGTGCTTAATTCTGGATCTTCTTCAACACGTTCTAAAATGTCTTCTTCAACTTCAGGAATCCTCACAAAACGTTCTCTTCCATTATCAACAATGTTGGGAGCAAAGGAACCGGTCTCCCGAAGACGTCTCTCAACAGCGGCAAAAGTAGGGTGGCTAGGTACACGACGATTTAGAAACCTTTCAGAGTACACCCTGACACTCTCTCGAGCATTTCCTTCACAAAATCCTAATGTCAGTAACATATCGGTATATTCTGCATTGGTATATTGTACAGCCATATTAATAAACCACGAATTTTTTTTAATTATTGAGTCAGATAGAACACTTTCAATCGTTAACAAGAAATTAGGTGTTAAAAATTGACAATATTTTTATTTAGATGAAATTATGGAAACTAATAATAAATGTTTTTGTATACGTATTGCAGGCAAATAATTAATATTCCTCAAAAAATCGTACATGGCAAGAATCGAGTATTTTTGTTAAAAATCTCAATTACAGGTGTTGAAGAAGATATGAAAAAAGAACATTTTTATGTTTTTCATTGTATAAAATTTTGTCCGATAATAATACATAGGCGTAGAACTTGATTTTTTAAATAATTGCACTTTTAAAAATTCTACGCCAATGGCAAAAAAGGGGTTTGAGTATGAAATTTAAATTGGGTACTCATTTACTACAAAAAAGTACCCTTGATAACACTCGATTTACTCTCATGGTTTTGACAAAGTTTGTATTTTAATAATTATTGTTTATGTTCTAAAATTACTAAAATGCAAATTTCGTCAAAACCATGAGAGTAATCGAGTCTTATCAAGAGTACCTTTTTTAAAGTAAATGAGTTGCGCAATCTAAATTTCATACTTAAACTCCTTTTCTTCCATTGGCGTAGAATTTTTAAAGGTGCAATTATTTAAAAAATCAAGTTCTACGCCTATGTATTATTATCGGACAAAATTTTAATACCTTTTTTTTGCCACATAAAACTCTACGAACATACCAAATTTCAGCAAAATCGCTTATGCCGTTTTAAATTTATATGGGAAAAACGATTTAAAAATTGTAACTTCAAGGCCCTCTGGAGCCCAAACGAAGCAACTTTGTACTAAGGTAATTTTACTTAAATCGACTTATTTTGGTCTAAGAAATATGTGGTATGTTTTTGTAAAGACCTTTTACAGACACCCTGTATAACTACATAAAAGGTTTTTATTAGAAC
>OV651828.1:19482875-19511924 GCA_927349885.1 Psylliodes chrysocephalus
AGGCTAGACACAATTTCCAATTTGAACGCCATAAACCAACATGTGTGTCAAATATGAATCGACACGTTAAAGGATGTTTTGCAGGTAGAATAATGGGAAACCTAAATTCAAAGAGATCTTCTCTTTCGGTTATCTTTGTCTTAACTCTTAGTACACCATCTTGATCTTGAATCGGGGCCACACTACTAATATCTTCTACACTGCGAAATCACTCTTGTAGAACAAACTTGCAACAATTCTGCATATTCGATTTCTATTAATAAAATATATTCGGAGTTACGTTTCTCTGGATGTTTAAGATTAAAAATGAAGTGAAATACCCATGCTACCAACCTAATAATTTTATTGTATTTACAGAAATACTTAAAACTCCAAGACATATCAATCTAAGGTTAAACCAATAGAAAGGTTACTATCTACCTACGTTCTGTTTCTATAAGATGTTCTTCTACAACGAAATTTTGTGAAGGTCAATTCAAACGATCTTCATATAACCAGTCAGGTCACTCCCACCACTTTGAAAGTAACAACTGTGTTGCTGAAAATCCCCTCGTTATCAAATTTGCAGGATTCAATGTACTGGAGACATGATAACAGGAATTCTTATTGGTTAATTTCCGTATCTCTTGTACTCGATTATGTTTAAAGGGTTTCCATTTGTCAGTACCATTGATCCAGGCCAACACCGTTGTGTAATCGGTCCAGAAATATGATTATTTAAATTGTTTATAATAGATGACCATAATCTAGATGCTATATTAGCCCCTAATAACTCTAGACGTGGCACAGAATTATTCTTCTTAAGAGAAGAAGAGAAGAGACGGCTACCTCTATCTAACTTTTTCGTGAGAACATCCAATCGGGATTTTGCCATCTCGAAATTAGTAGGCAAAAGGGAGAGCGACTCTATAACGTCCATCTTCATCTCTTGAAACAGTATCAGAGAAAGATTGAAAAACAGATGCTTTGTGTGCCTTTTTAGATAGTACGTCAATAGGATCGTTTATACCAATAAGATCTAGATTACACATATCAGAAAGAGAGAGAGATTTATTGCACATCAAAACAGAAGAATTAATATATTGAGAATGAAAATAGTTCTTTTCCCATAATAGTCCATCCTAAAGGTGTTTGAAAAGCAACTAATCCATATGTTAATCGATAACTAGGACAGGGCAGACCGACTAGGAAAATAATCGTAAGTTCAAGAAGTTCTTTATAGTCTTCCCTTGGGTGATGTTTTTATAAAGCAAATTGCTTTGTGTCTTCTGCAAATACTGATAGTTTTCTTTTTGACACTCTGATTCTCCATGCCAGTTTTGAAATTCTGCAAATTAATTGTAGACCATGATTTTTGAAAACGTTTGAAAAGTTCAACATTTGGGCCGGTAGATTTTCCTGCAAGTTTTGTGTTAAACACACTTCTTAAAATAAGCTCGTATATGTGGTGTCGACATGGCAAGCATAGAACGTCTCTTCTTAGTTCTTGTTCAAGAAGAATGCATGCTCCTTTTATTCGTTCTGTATTTGAGGCCGTTGTATTGCAGCAGAGTGCCTGTACTTTATCTGCTAGATTCCATTCCTGCAGCAAGAGATTAATCCCGTCCAGATCATGATACTAATTGGCGAACTTCAAGTAGTTGTTCTACTCCTTTGTATGTAACGATAACAGGAAATCTATCAACTAACTTTTTTGCATTAATGCAGGAAGCATTTTCCCATCCCAATGCACTGCAATTGCACTGATCTCCGTTTCATCAAACGCCTGACGAAATTTTGACCTCAGATGGCCCGTAAATTATTTTGCCTCTCATTTTTGTTATATTCTCTTCCTTTTTCAATGGCTTTCATACTACAGTTATTTTTTTTGGTTAGAAAAATTATCGACCCTGGTCTAACCACTCCAGGTTTAAATACCAAATATTTTAACTATACATAATCATTGCTTTCTAATATGGATCCATAATATGACGACATATTACTTACTAACTGTTAATGATTATTTGTAAGTTACCAATATATTATAATTTTTTGTTTTCCTATCTTAAATTAGAATTTTATGTATTTTAGAAATGAAGATGGCCCTGTGAAGCCGAAACTAGTCGCACGTGTATTGATTTTGAGTTTTCAATTCTTTGTTTGAGTAAACTAACATCATTTGAAATATGGATAACTTATCATTTATATAATTGACAGTTTCATCTTCTTGTTAACGTTTACATTCCAAACATGCGGTTATGTCCATGGTATTTATGAAGTTGGAAAAGCAATAAACTATATCGCACTAATATTCTCTTTTTTTGTTTTTGATTTTTTTAACTATTTATTTTAATTAGTACACCAATTTCTTCTTTTTTTATAAATAATTTTGATTTCTGTTTTTTATGTATATTTATTAAGTTGCTCTTAAAAAACTGTTTCCTATTTCGCCCATCAAACAAAAAAAAACTAATAAAATTCAAGGTTTCCTCAAAAATAATGAGACGTAAATCATAAATGCTGATATTTGGAGTAGATTAGATTCTGCTGAAGTTTTTTTTTTGCTCATCGCACTATCAGATTTATTGTGGGTTTCCGTTATTAAGTTTTTACTTTCTTGTAACTGGTAAGAAAATTGTAGGAATCATTTATTTTAAATGAACCGTAATATACAAATTTAAGGAAAAGTGAAAAATGTATTTGTTCTTTAGTATTTTTAAGTAATTCATGTGTAGTTACGAGAGTATGGCTTATATTGGAAATGGTCTATATGCGGATATAAAAATGTAAAAGACATTTTGTTATAAATCCTAAAACTTTACTCAACGAATTCTCTTCGGATAAACCTAACATAATTGCTGCCTTTAACACTGACTTTGCGGCAAGAACTTCCTATTAATAGAGTTAATTATTTTGCACTGTCGAAATTTGATCTGCTGTAACAATAGCCAGTGATTTCATTAAAACGTTCTAAACTCTACCGCTTCTACGGTAGTTCCGAACATTTCCGAGGTCTAATTAAAATAACTACTTGAATTGTATTACCAAGGCGTAATAGATTTAATAGTTTTAATAAAAAAAGATATATATATTAAAATCGGGCGAAACTGGAACTTTTCATAAATGTGCATGAATTAAATTGGAGATATTAATTTGTTTAAAAAGATGTTGACTTAATAAAAAAAAATGTTCTAAGCCCTGAATAGCGTCCACGCCTTATCTACGACAATAGGGGCCTTAACGAATATAATATCCACGTTATAACTACGACAATCAAACAGATAAAACTATACAGGGTGATCAACTTATACTCCGGAGTTTGATATCTACGAACAAAAGTTTTTAATACAAATTATAGATAAAGGATAGCTCCACATTTTAAAATTATTACGTAATATACAGGGTGTTTCATAAAGTCACAGCATACCAAAGCTATGTTTTTTAGTGGAACACCCTATATGTTATCTCGAATTTAAATTTTGCTTATTTTCCTTATTCCGGCAATATAGGATTTTATCAGGTTCTACAGGGTATTTTTTAAGAAATGGCCACTTTTATGTGAAAATCTTAAAGAAATCGTCACCCTGTATTATTTAGAATCAACAATTGAGAATTAATATCTTAAAGCCAGAATAATTTCGTATTAGTCTAGTTTTGTTGCAACTCATCATGTTTTTGATATCTTTTATTTTGTATACAGAGTAACCCAAAACTCACGACCCTGATTTTTTCAAATGGAACTTATATGTATCACTAATGTTTTACATTTTGGATTATGGATCTTCATTATACAGTTCTGCTAGTAAATCAAATCTTCAAAAAATCGATCGCTTCCAATATAAAGCCATACGCACTTGCATTAGAGCAATGAATTCTTCCCCGTGTGATGCAATTTTGGCTGAAGCTCAAGAACCCCCTTTAATAATAACATATCTTTGGTATGCTGTGACTTTATGAAACACCTTGTATATTACGAAAAAATTTTAAAATTAAATTTTTTTTTAACTATTAGGAACTGTTGAAGATAAAAGAAATATTTTGAATACTATATTATAAATACGCATAGATAAACTTTTGATATTAAACTATCAAATTACATTTATAAAAGACAGTTTAATTAAAAATTCCCTTAAATATAATATTAATATTCGTTACATAAGATCAAAATATCCCCTTAAGAAACCTTTCATTTTAAACAAAAAATGTTTATCTACGTTTTTACACGCATGTATGAAATATCTGCAAATGTTGGTTAACCATTCAATATTCACGGTTCGTTGCAAAGTGAGAGTGAATCTGTGGGAAAATAATCACTTACCTTTTTTTTTAACTACCAGCTGAGAAATTGTTACCAATGTAATTAATTCCCATATAATGATATGGCTATTACTAGGTAGCAAAATAAATTGTAGTTTTGTCCAAATTATATTTATCAATACTCTGGTGGTTAATTTATTGAAAATGAATTTTTAAATTCAATAAATGGGTTTGAGGATTGGATTTTCAAAATAATTTGAATTGTCAGAGGGGAGAAAAACTATAAGAAGGATTTTTTCTGTAGATTAAATATTGTTAAAAATAATTTGCAATGGTTTGAATCGATGGAACCTTTTTGGCCAGATTTCCTAGTTTTACATTTTTTGAAAAAAAAAAAAAATTTGTGGTCGTAGGAAAAATATTGTGATTTTTCACATCAGCAGTGTAATATATAATTCCTGTTACTAAAAACTCTTTTTAAATTATTTAATTTAAAATTAAGGTTTGCCAGTGCTATGTGTCAAACTATGTGTCACAAAATAATACATGCAACTATTTTCTTCGTAAAAATGTTTTTTTGCTTATACCACAACGAGTATTAAATACATTCAAATACTGTTGTGGTATTAGATAAATGAGTACTAGTAGAAAATTATCGCTCGTAGTATTTTGTGGCACATAATTTGTAGAATTTCTTAGTTTACGCCTTGGACACATTTAGGTTAGGCATTTTTTTCATCCTTTTTTAATGACTTATTTTTTTTAAACAGCTCATTATGACGAGTTTAGTTCAATACCAACATATGTTTAATGACAGTTTTGACTATATCTCACAAACGAGAGATATCAAAAAATGCTTAAAACCGTTTCTAGGATAGAAACAAGGAACTAAAATGATATAAAAGACATTTCACAAATCTGTAGTTCAACAAAAACATTAAAATTTCCTTTTAAGGCAAGGTTTCACAATTATTGATTCACCCTGTACAATTATTATTTATACCATTGGACAGCATTTTTTATAGGCTTTTCAGTGATGTATTACAAGTTATTTAAACTTTTTTAATTGGGTTAGGTGGGGCCTAGGAGGTTGATAAGGGTGAGTTCTCTTTTACATCATTTTAGTTTAGCCTGATTATCCTAAAAACGATTTTAAGCAATTTTTGAGATCATCTTTCATTTGTAAGTTTTTAAATTGCCACACGGTATATATTTAGTTTATCCAGTTTTATTGAGTTTATTTTCACTGGCTTTAAGTTTATTGCTGAAGTTTTAAAATTGTTTTTGAAAATTCTTATACTTGGCAGTTCAATATTTTCAACTACCTAAGATTTGTTCTTGGTGAATAGAGTCAGGAGTGCAATCTAATAATATAAAATATCATTTTTAGGTAGTTCTAAAATTCTAACTTGGGGTTCCCCATTTTTCCAATTTGTTACGATTTTGGTTAAATATCTTCGAGGATAGCTGTAAACCAATTTCAACTTAGAAGTTGAGGAGACTTGGATAGCCGTGCTATCAGTTTAGATTCGTCCCTCATCCATGTCCTTGGTGCTATAGTTAACCCCGAGAAGCTGAGGAAACCTTAAGTTGCTGCCAATTCAGATTCGTCCCTTGTCCCTGTCCTTGGCGCGATAGTCATCGGCTAACTTGAATCTCAAGAAGCGATTCAAGTCGACAAACATGTCTCCGTCTATTTGTGGACCTTTACAGATAAGCTCCTAATAAGGTTAAATACAAGCTGCAAATATAGATTATTATTCGGTTTAAAAATTTAAGGCAACCTGGGTTTAGCTTAATATGTTTGGTTGACCCCTACTAATTATGACCCCCTACTGATTATGATCCTGTACTGATTATGTCACTTACCGATTTTGCCCCCCTCGTGGATGTGTGGTACGCACCAGTTACCAACCCAAACCTCTAGTTTTGGTTTAAACTAAGATTGGTGTTTCCTAATTCTAAAGACTGGTATAGGTTGTATGCTACCTAAATCAATATCGTCCATATAGGAAGTGAGGTTTTTATTTTTTTTAATTATTAGATAATACTAGGTTTAAGATATTTTTTTATACTTATAGAGTACTTAATATATGGAAAATTGATAAGAGTCCATCGACTAATTACTTAAAGTTTAGCCTTTTACTTAAAATTACACGTGTATATTTTTTTTTTTAAATTATAGTCTAGTTTCCTTTACGATTTAATAGGAATATTAAATCTTACTAAGGAGGGGGGCATTGTAGCGTTTGAAAATAATTACTTTACATTAAACATCTTCTATTCATACTTTTAAGGTAATTTCAATCAAAGTCCTACTGCTTATGCAACATTCATTACTGAGATAAATTTTAAGAAAATTCGGATAATCGTTGATCGAGGAACGTCAATATCTGACAGGTCAGGTAGAAGGCAAGGCTTTTTTTGGGTTTTGGAGATTAACGTTGGTTAGCGTAAGTTACAAACTTGGGGTTCCCCATTTTTCCAATTGGTTAAATATCTTCGAGGATAGCTGTAAATCAATTTCAACTTAGAAGCTGAATAGACTTGGATAGCCGTGCTATCGGTTTCGGTTCGTCCCTCATCCATGTCCTTGGCGCGATAGTCATCGGCCAACTTGAATTTCAAGAAACGAGTCAAGCCGACAAGCTTAGACGACATACATGTCTCCGTCCATTTGTAGACCTTCACAGATAAGCTCCTAATATTTCTCTATTTGTTCAGTTATTTTTTTTTTGTAGTCAGTCAGTTCAGACATCGTTTTTAAATAGACATTTTAAGTAAATGAGTCTGCCTATATAAAATAAATTTTAGTTGTTGTGTCAATTGGCCAATCGAGACAAATAAATTTCCTCGTATTAGGTAGATAGCGATGTAGTCAAGACTTTTATTTTTCTGTTTAATTTCTTTTTATAAACTGTTGTTTAATAAATTTTAAATTATTGAGTTTTTATTTAGATAAAAACGTAAAGACCTATCCAAATATTATATACTCATTTGTACAGAGGATACCTAGTTAATAAAACTTCAAGGCTTGTCTGGATTCTAGGCCTAAAATTTCATATTTTATAGAAACCAGTGGCGCCCCACAACTAATTTTTCTAAATTTAATACTCGATCTATTTTTCTCCATTCAAGCTTAAGTTTTCTTTCATGTAATTTTTTAACTTGGAACATGCGACGCTCTCCGACGAACAGCTCCGGCATATGTAGTTTTAATGCTACATTATCTTGTTACGTATTTGATCGAATAAATACTATTATTGCTTGGAAATTATATTATTTTCGAGAAATTTGATTCCCTCGTTTCAAAGAGTCAAAATAAAATAATAAACAAATAAAAAACAATATAATACCTTACAATTCCTTACTTTATTTTTATCACTATAAATTTTGTTTTGACAATGTTGTTTGTTGCTTTATTTTTTTGGAGTTTTGAGGCACTACGAGACTTGGCCCTTATGTACCTGAAATAAGGTCTGAAATGCTTGCAACTCCAAACAATTGCATGTACGTATTTTTCAAGAATCGAGTAGTTTGTCTCAGAGTTATTAAGGGTTCTACAAACATAAGTAATGGGCCTATCAGAGACTGCGCCAATTAAGTGAGAACACTTCAAAAATAATTCTTTAAGAAACGGAAATTTTTTATGAAACCATTTTAAAGCAAAGCTAATAATGATCTAATTTTTTTTAACTTAACTTCTGCTTATAAATTTAGTCTATAGTCTAATATTTAGTTAAACTGCGGCATTGTTTCCATAACTCACACTTTAAAATGCATTAAAAAAATTTTTTTTCGTATTTTTGTTGACTTTATGCTAAGTACTACATGTGCATAATTTTGTAAAATAAAAAAGTTATATTTATTTTTATAAAAAACAACATTCAACACCGATAACGGCTATATGATAGGATGTTGTTAAATCCGTCATTTAAATGACAATTTATCTACTAACGGCATTTTTGTACACAACCATTTAACTGCAGTTTAAGTACAGCCTTATTGTAATTTAAAATACTAGTTGAGTCTATTAAAAACATTTTAAGTTCCTTTAAAATTGTTCTTACACTCTAGATAACTTCACATGCACACATTTCACGCTGTATCATGCATTTATTTGATTCCTCTAACAGCACGCCCTCAGTAAACTGAGACACCTTCAATGACGAGATCTAATTATACGTTTAGAATATACAAAAGCTCTACTACACTCTCGATGCCAGATGAATTTCCGCAGAATATCAAACATACTGACAACAAAGAAGAGACTGATGCGTTATTAGAGAATGTGAACCTGACTAATAATCAAGATAATAAAAGACAATACACTTTATTGTAGGTGTTTATTATGATTTAAGAAAATTTCTTTGATCTTGAGGCATGGTGGCGGCGCATCAAAAACTGTTATTAATATAATTGGAATTGGTGTATACAAGAAACATTAGTTGGGGAGAAGAGACGAATAATACATCAATGTGGAACTGAAATTTAATAAAATTAGGCTGAATACGTTCGGCTTTACAAAACCATCATTATAAGCTTTTTTAAAATATTATAAATAATTAGTTTTACAATAAAATATAAAATGTAACCTATGTATAATAGCTTTTTCAATGATCAAGAAATGGTATGATTTTCTACGCCTATTATTAGTATTATTTGAGAGTTGAACAGTACTTGTAAGTTGAGCACTATTACGTGCTATCAGATAAGAATCTGATACGGAAGATACGACTTTGTGTTATCAGAATCAAATAATTGTACCTTATTTTTTAATAAACAACAGTTAAAACATTGTAGTTTTGTATTATAGCCGTAGAAAAACCACCTACCTCGACTAAAATGTTAAAGTCTACAATAGGCCTTTTCATCATATGAGCGCAAGAGCAGCCGCCATTTTGAAATAGTGGTAATTTAAAAGTTTCGTACTGTTTTGGTCAAGAATGGCTGGGAAAGCATTATTGTTTCTACAGAAAAATCAATTATTAGAAAAAATCGTTAATGGTGCTTCACTTCACTCTGTGAAAGCACATAGTTTTGAGTAATTTCATTGGGAATAAAAAAAGTTGATTTGACTTTAAAGCATAGCAACATTTTGCGCTATTTTTCTACGTAGATGACGCAGAGACAGGGTTATTTTAGACATTTTATTAAATAAAAAACAACTGATCAAAGAAAAGGAAAATAAGTATGCTTGGAATAACTAGGTAACCTAAAAAATACGTATAAAAATAAAAGAAACAAAAGTAAGGTTATGTTTTGAAGTTTCTATAAGCATTTAACACACTGAACGTACCTATAAAACAGTAGTTGTTGTAAAATGCAACAATTATTAAAGGAGTAGCTAAATTAAAACAATAGAAACTTACCTATGCTTTTAATCAATATCGTAAAAGCCAGGACGCCAAAGCAGCATGCAATGCAACAAAACGTGTACACAAATGAAAATGGACGAACCTGGTGCTGCCACAAACCACAAACCATTCCCTACACTGAACAATAATACTACACATACGCATGAGTAGAAATGAGAAAAGACCGTACCACTATAACGTCATCCTCCATACGCCATCTAAAAATAGTTCCGTGTATATGGGGAATTTGTTATAAATAGGGGAGAGCGGGGCAAGACGGGGGGTATTTAAGGTTTGATTGATAATATTTCATACAGGATAAGTTCAATAAATTTACAAAATTAGGAAACACATTGTTATATATTTGTTTATTATGTATTAAAATTAAAAAAACATACAATAAAAAATGAAAGAGTAAAAAAAGTTGAAACAGGGGCATGTCAAAAACTTCATCTTGCCCCACATGTGGGGTAAGATGGGAAATGATGCGGGGCAAGATGGTATCTATTCACATAGGGAACAAATATGGGTCACTTCATCATCCTCATCCTCTTCGCCCGCACAGGAACAATGGGCCCATCTGTGACATCTGATACAAAGGATCCACCCTTCGGTCGATTCAGAGTAAAGATGGCCACAGTACAAACACTCTGCATCAGAAGATTCAGAGGATGATACTGATGATGTTGATGGCCTTTTTTTGATCCCAGTCTTTTTCGGTTTAAAATTTTCTTTAGAACCAATTGTTTTTTTTTGTATTTTCTTGCCCTTCGCATTATTTTTGTTTTCTAATTTTCTCTTAACATTTTCTTTCTTCTGTAGCTCTTTATTTTGTCTCTCAGCAATTTCCTTTTCTAGTTCCTGTTTATACGGCGATTCCGTTAAAACAGCGGTCTTGCCTTTTTTTCGGGTAACCCTAGGAGTCGTTTGCTTGCAGGAAGGAACCGGCATAATATCTTCCGGTGTGCATGGTAAATGCGAAAGATTAGTTTGTTTTGGAGTTATAAATTCGAAGGAAGTAGCAGGCTTAGTTAAATCTTGAAAGTCTATTTTAAAAGTGGAATTAGACGAACAGGAAGCCTGGATACTTGGGGCATCAGAACTAACTATTGGTTGATCTGTAGGTGTAGAAGGGCGCAAAGGAATAACCGGATTCGACAAATTCAAAAACATTTCTATTAAGTGGCCATACTCCAGTCTGACGAAATCCATTAATTGCCGTAAGCATTGTAGCTGCTCGCAAGAAAGCATTTCCGAACAAGCTTGCAATTTGATACTGCGAAACAACCCGTCCTGGGTTTGTTCTCAGCCACTGAGATATTTCTGTATCATAGAAAACACTCACAGACCGCATAAATGAAACGTCCAGTGGCTGCAAACGATGTGAACAATGTGGAGGGAAACATAATAAAATGACACCATTTTCTCGTGCGTAGTTGATCAACTCTATATTTTTTGTACTATGAGTGGAGTGGCCATCTAGTAGCAGAAGTACAGGTGACGTTTTTGAAGCTTTGCTAAATTGAACGAACTTTTTAAACCATGCAAAAAATATCTCTTTTTGTATCCATCCACTTGGGTGAGTCTCAGCCCATGCACCAGGAGAACAGCCATTCAATAACTCTGGATTCATTTTAGAACGTGGGAAAATAAACATTGGTGGCATGTAGGTACCTGCAGCGTTAAAACATATCTCAATTGTGATAGTTTTACCTTTCTCAGCAGAAGTCAGTGCTCCAACTTGCTTCCTTCCTTTTAACGAAATAATTTTTGACTTAGTTTTGGGAACAACTGATACGCCAGTTTCATCGCAGTTGTATATTCTTTCTGGAGTTAATTTATATTTATCTACTAATCGAGTTAGAAGATCAAAAAAAATTGTTAACAACTGTAGGATTAAATCCTGCTGCTCTTGCAGCACTGGTAGCCTCAGGTTTTCTTAGAGATATCCTAGGATTGCGACGCATAAAACCTGAGAACCAATCTTTCCCTGCAGTTCGTTTTTCAGTTGCGAATACATGGGCTTTATTGAGCCTTTCAGTCCACTGGAAAGCTAATACTCGTAGGTCGTAAGGAGTAAGGCCAAAAAATATCTCCTCCATTTTTAAGAAAAATTTTACTAGCAAATTTTCCTCTTCTGAACTAAAAACTGGCTTTTTTGGACCTAAACGGGGTTTAAGTTGCTCAGTTCCAATATCTGGATTTTCTCTAGCTATTTTAACTTTTCTCTCCAAAGTTGATTGAGGCACACCGTACGATTCAGCTACACAGATAAAAAGGATATCTTAACTGAAGGCAAAACGAATTTAAACCGAGATCGCCATGTCTTTGAATAGGGCCAAAGAAATATGTTCTTAACAAAAGTCAGCCGTTTCCTTGAATTTAAGGATCATTAAAGTTCTTAGTAGGAGGTAATATGTATTAAGGCTAAAGGTAAATGCCTTGGTTCAAGTTTCTTAAATTTTTGGTTATTATCTTTGTCCTAAGGATTTAAAACTTGACTAAAGAACCATTAACTTGGGAATGAATACATAAAATTTCTTAACTTAAGTACACGTTCTTCCCATTAAGTAATAAATAATCTCGTGTCAAGCACGAAATCTTTGGATGGTGATACTTATATTCGTGTATTACTTTAGTTTAAGATTTTTATGATTTTCTTTCAATCACATGAAACTTTACCCAAGAAAATATGTTCTTGTTTCAAGAGATTATTTTCTTGGCCCAAGACAATATTTTCTTCGATCAAAAAATATTTTCTAGGTTCAGCAATATTTTTTTTTGATCAAGAGAATTATTTTCTTTGATCCAGAGAATATTTTCTTCGATTAAGAGAATATTTTCTTCAATTAAGAGAATATTTTGTTTATTAAAGAGAACATTTCCTTCAATCAAGAAAATATTTTCTTTGGGCAAGAGAATATTTACTTGGAACAAAACAATAGTTTCTTCGTTCAAGAGTATACAGAGTTTCCCATATGGGAAACTTTTTTATTATCAGTTAAAAAAAAAGATATTTTCATAAAAGTTCTGCGCGGTATAAAACCAAAAATGCAGTCATTAGGCATTACATTTTTTCAGTCATGTACGAGGTTTGTCGAAATATATGAATTTTATGTGGGAGTAAATTACCTATATTTTTTACAACATTCAAAATTTTTGTTAAGAAAACTAGATCAGAATTAAAACCTACTGTAAGATATTTAATATTATCTCAACCATTAAAAATCAGTTCTACGATTTGCAAAATTAAATGTATATTTCGTATTTTTGTCAAAAAGCATTAGAGATAAAGTTTTTTAGTAGACAAATAATATTAAATGTATGACCGTAGTTTTCAATAATTCTGGTAAACTTTCCTTTATAACAATTTTCAAAATTGTTAAAAATAAGGATATTTACTCTTGCATAAAATTCATATTTTCAGATGAACTTCGTACCTACGTAACTGAAAAAAAAAATATATTTAATAGTTGAATTTTGGGTTTAGACCAAGCAGAACTTTTTATGGCGAATACTTTTTTGCATAAAACTAATAATAAAAAAATTCTGATATGGTGCCGACTTAAGTAGACATATTGTATATTTCTTTAAATCAAAGCCTGAATGGTGCACAATGTCTTAAGATATTTGCAAATCCTTTACTTTCATTTTTATATATAAAAAAATAATACAAAATCTGTATCTTTTTCTGCAGAAAGCAAATCTATTCATAAAAACAATTGAGCTCTCACTTTACTCCTTAGAACTTTCTTCTGCATATAAAACAATTACAAAAAGATACTTTTTCAAACTCTTAAAATAAAAAATCTAAAGGGAATATTAAATATAACGGAATTTGGAATTTATCAGAAATAAAACAAATGAGCAGAAATTAAACTTTGATACATTTATTCTGTTAAAAATTTATAAAAAGAAGGCAGTGAGCTAAACCTAACTAAAAAATAAATAAATAAAATAAAAACTCTTTTTAATAAAACACAGTTTATTCGTGGCTAATGTTAAATTATCATTTAAATATTAATTTAGGTGCAACACAATGAAAAGACATTGCTGTAGCGCTTACAATATTTTTAACACTTTAAACTCAAATAACTTTTCTTATATTTACAGTTTTTAACGTAAAAATAAGATGATCAAAAAAAGGCTACGTAGTTACAATTTAACAATGACCACGATTATTATTTATTATTATAGGCTAATCTTAAGTTATTACTAATCTAAAAGGAACAAGCAAAATCAGTTATTTTAATTTTGCCACATTACTAAATTTAAAAAGTAATAGACAGATAGCGATGAAACTTTATCTGAAAAGTTGGACAAAATAATTTTAAAATATTTCACCGTGACCTATGAACTACTTTATAACAGAAATAAAACAGGTTCCTTTACACTAAAATGAAAGTTATGAACTTGCTTAGAATAAGTCATATTATCAAATGATGTGACAAATAAGTCTTCAGCATTTGTTACACCGCCTTGAAATATTATTTCAAAAGCTTGCACATGTTCACAAAAGCCAACAGTCTTAAGTGGTTGCAACATAAAATATATAGTCTTTTCATTTGTAAAAATGTTCTTAATTTGACCAAATTTACTCTCGCAAAGTTGTAACGCAAAGTCTTTTTTGTACAAAATATTGTTAATGGTTATCCAAGACACGCTAAAAAATGTTTTTGACAACTAAAATTTTGTTACTATTTTTTCAGGTATTACATATCGCGGACCAAAGTCTACCTTGGTTTGAAATCCTCTTTTATCTGAAAGTCTACCCGATAATTTCAGCTGTTGTTTAAGGGATAGTGTTACTAACAAATTTTTTCGACAAGTAACTGAGTTAGCGGTTTGTTTCAGTTGTCTGTGAAAAGCTTCATACCTCATACACCAGTAAAATCTTGGTGGTCCTAAATTTCTAATAACAATGGGGTAGTGCAATAGTAAATGATATTTTGAATAGAATTTTCTGCTACATTTAAAACAAGTAAAACTATTTCTAGTTGCGTCCATTATAATTTTAAAATATTATTCTTAGGATAAAAATACTTTTTCGGTAAATATAAGTGATAAAAGTAGTAAAAGCTATGTCTTAGATAACCTCGTTGGTAAATAACAATATATTTTACAGCAAATCATTAATATGGGGGATTACAGGATCAAATTCTGTAAAATATTTGTAAAGTTGCCACTGCAATAGATACCATAAATGTGAACATTGGACAGGATATTTCGCGTCTAAAATTTGGTACATTTTAAAACAAAAATCGAGAGCGTCGCTTACGGACATACATTTGTATTCATAATTGTTAACAATGACAAAGCTACCTGTAATATTACTTAATGTCGGTCCTATTAGTATTATATATGGTTGAACGGTTAATCCTTTTTTAAACATATAGTCAATTTGATCCTTTTTTGCTTTTTTTAAATCTCCCGGAATTTTGACATGTACTAAAAAAGCATCTCGTGCCTCACTTATCGACGGTTTCCAAATGGTTTTACCCGCTTGAACCTGAGTCTTGGGAGGAACTAATGCTGGTAATATATACAATTTTATTGCTGTAGCTGAATCTACAAAAGAAAAACGTTGTGTTTAGAATAGAGCAAATACAATGGAAATGAATAGAGGGGAAGGGACTTACAAATAATATATTTACCATTTGTTAATTCCCCATCCAATAATTCTAATAGCGTAGTGTCTGTCGCCGTTAACGAATTTTTCCTTAAAGCCAACACAGCATCGAAAAAATTGTGAAAATTGTCCAAATGAAAATCCTCTGGTTGACTATGTTTAATTTGAAAGTCCACATTTACCTTAAAAAAAGGCAGTTATTGCAAAGAAATAAAATGTTCTAGATTAATATCGCATACCAGTTCTGGAGCTAAAGGACTCTTTAAAATAGGCCATTTTTCTATGAAACTTTCGATGGTTTCCGCCGGTTCCAATTTACGTATTTTGTAGGAGTTTTTCCAATGGAACAGTACATCAGACGAAGTCTTTCTTAAAAAGACATAATTTATATCCTTGATTTTAAGCAATTAATCTAATATTGAAGTTTTACTTCCATAGAATAATCTTTCTATAAGATTCTAAAATCTTTCTTTAAAAGACATAATATCCTTGATTTTAGACAATTATCTTGAATTGAGGCTTTACTGCTAATAAAATAATCTTTCTACAAGATTTCCAAGTTTTTAATAAAAATATATATGTCCTTGATTTTAGGCAATTATCTTGAATTGAGGCTCTAATAGGACGCTTAATTTCTATAAAAATGGCGTCTTTTAATGAATATCTAAAACCTATATAGATACAGAACATTCTTTAGTAAATCTTCAATATGAACTTACTAATTACAAGACAAGAAATTATACAAAACATTTAGTAAATCTTCGTTGCATATTTACTAATTACACGACAGAATATTTTTAATGCAATAATTCTTTTGAACTAAGCACAATTAATACTTAAACAGATTTTAATATCATATGTATGTATATGTAAGTACGTACCTTCAAAGGCGACAAGCAGATGCCCTATTTTCCATTTATTTAAAAATTCTGATAGTTCACTCATACTGCAAACTTTTTTTAACAATAACACGCAACACTTCCGTTTTCTTCGATATTAGAATAACGACTAACAATAGAATGATGAAACACATCACACCACACCTAACCGGTAACTTGACCGCGTGGAGGGAGGGGACGTGTTCTTCTAACAAGAGAATTATTGCAATTTTGACTAATTGCACATATCAGAGTCTCAGTTTAAGATCACCGAAGTTGAATGTTACATTTTGAAGATCACCAGCCTGTAACTAAGGATTTTATTTTGCAAGAATATCATGGATAAACGGCAAGACGACAAAAACTCTTTTACTAAGAATACATAATCGTCATTCAAGATTATTTCCTTTAGAGAAGATAATCAAGAGCCAAGATAATTTAAAATCTAATATTAAGAGTTGCCTTTTATCTGTGTACCCTTTTATATCCCATTTCCTCATTCAACACAGCTGTAACGGCATGTTCCATCCCTTCAACAGACCAATTTCCACTGTCAGACTTTCGTTTATACTTTCTCACCATGATCTTAAAAAGAAAATAATTATAAATTTAATTTTACTCTGGCAATTTAAACAACAAGGTGACTTTCTATATACCAAGTAGTACCCCTTTTTGCCCCTCAAAAACAAAACCATCTTGCCCCTTCGCGCCATTTTGCAAAAATTTCTAATTACTGCGATTCTGGTTTATAAAAAATAAAAACTAATTATACGTAACTAACTGCAAATACATCCCACATACACCAGTAAATATTTAAAAAATGTAAAAATAATGTCTACTTACTTATCACAGTTTAAACTTGACCACTATAAAAATGTAACGTATGAAATCACAGATTATTTGGAGATAACTTTACACAACTGCTTCGTCGCAATTCCACGGCATACTAAGCTTTCAACCCGTGGTTACAGACCTCGACAGCGCATTTTGTTGTTGTTTTCCGTTCGATCGACTGCCCCCACTCGCTACAATTAGTGGTACCCCATCTTACCTCACTACCCCGTCTTGCCCCGCTCTCCCCTATTACAGGTAATATAATTTAAAAAATATGGATATAATGTAAATAAATATATCTATAAGCTTTTAATTTAAATAAACCTAAATATACCGGGTGTTCAAATTAAGGTGTTATAGTTAAATACCGCCGAAAATATGCATTTTAGAAAAAAAAGTTTCAGACAAAAGTTTTATAGTTTTTTGGGGGAAACAATTTGGCTAAATTCATTTTTTTATAGCTGACAATAATATGGCCATATCGAGGTGAAATTTGTTTTTTTAAATGGGAATCCCATTTTTTCTTACATATTCTTAAAGTACATAAAAAATAAGAAAATTTTGAGGGAAATATTTTTTTTATTGGACTTTTACTTTTTGAGTAACAGCTACTTGAAAATGTTGCTGCGCGAAAAAAAAGGTGGCCATATTATGGTTAGCTATAAAAAACGATTTTAGCCAAAAGTTTTTCCCTACAAAACTATAAAACTTTCGTCTGAAACGTTTTTTTTATATAAAAAGCGGTATATAGCTGTAACGCTTTAATTTAGAACACCCGGTATATGTTACCGGACAAACCCGATTTTAGGATAAACTAGTTTTTCCTAGGCCAAATCAGTTTATCCGAAGAGCCATAGGATGAACTAGTTTATGCTAGTCTAAACTGATTCGTCCTAAAATCAACTAATTGTGATCAGGCAAAACTAGTCTACATATAGTATTTTCACAGAAATAAAGTTTTTATTACTATTTAAAGAAAATACTTTCATTACAAACATATTTATTAATTTTTGGGTATTATTTACTTGTTATTACATGTCAAACTATTATGGCATTTCGAGTTGCAGAGAACGTTATTTTTCTTGCAAAGGCATCGGTTTGACGTACATAGTCGAAGCAATGAAGCAAAAAGTTCCTGGGTTTTTCCGTGTAAGTCGGATCGAAATGCGGATTTTTGCATTCGCTTGCAAAAATTATTTTTATCATTCCCCCGTAATTTCCGGGTCATACAAACCGGAAATTGCATTGCTGCTGCCAAAAATGCATCCAAAAAATGCATTATTTGAGAGGCCTCTTGGATGATTTCAAAACTTGTTAAGGTGATTACAGCACCCCCTTATAATTTTCGGACAAGGATATCTCAAAAAGTAATTTTTTTTGAAAATTTAAATTTGGATAAAATAAATTAGGCAATCATATCTAGAATACGCATATTTTTTAAAGTTTTAATTCCTTCCAGTTTCCGAGAAAAAAAAATCAAAGGGCTTTAAATTTTGAAATATCATAATGAAAATAAATGCATTCCTCAACAGCAGTATTCTTAATATAATCCCCAAATTTAATCTCTTAATCTCTTGTTAATGATTTTTTAAAATTCGCCGAAATTAGTGGCTAAAACGCCTCGTTAAGTGCTTCTTTCTAGTGTAACGGGTCTGTAACTATCGTATCGTACACTCTGAGTCATCATTTGTTTCTTGCAACCATTTACACTAGTTTACACCAGTTTAAACCAGAAAATAGAACTTAACAAGGCGTTTTAGCCACTAATTTCGGCGAATTTTAAAAAATCATTAACAAGAGATTAAGAGCTTAAATTTGGGGATTATATTAAGAATACTGCTGTTGAGGAATGCATTTATTTTCATTATGATACTTCAAAATTTAAAGCCCTTTGATTTTTTTTCTCGGAAACTGGATGGAATTAAAACTTTAAAATATATGCATATTCTAGATATTATTACCTAATATATTTTGCCAAAATTTTAATTTTTTAAAAAAATTACTTTTTGAGATATCCTTGTCCGAAAATTATAAGGGGGTGCTATAATCACCTTAAATAAGTGTCAGACCTAGCCCAGATCGGGTGCTCGGGAGTATTCGAGGTCGCTGATCAAGAATATGATGTCTAAATTGACCCACAGCCGACCTGGAGCTCAGGAACGTCGACGAACATCATCTTCGTGGGACTCTTCCAAAATTCACGCAGGGAAGGAGGGCAACTAGGCGATCGAGGTTTTTATGGGTCGCTGAATCCAAATATGGCATCGGACACATGGTGCGCCTAAACCTCGATCTGGACGTCATCTCCGAGAATTTTCTCACAATATAGAGAAGAACAACCCGAAAATGATTGAGCGGATTTTTTTGGGGCGCTGAATCTAAATTTCACGTCGCCCTGAACACCTTGCTGTTGACTCCTCCAAAGGCTTCGACTCCCCCTAAGACTTTGACTCCAACGTACACTCCGCAGCAGAAACAGAATAATCACAAAACCCTTGCTGATTTGGATTATTCTTTAAGTAAAAGTATATGCCCAAATCAACCTGAAGTATTGACCATCTCTTCCGACAAACATGCTATCTCAGCTTGTAAATCCAACAACTTCTCCTATGGTAAGTCTTTACAGATCATAGCAGAATCACAAGACAACACAAATAACTCGCTGGACCCGTTGACTCCTCCTAGAGTCCGACTAACAAAAAAATCGTGTATCGGCAATGGTCGTTATTTGATGGCTAGACTAAGAGAACCGGCTATTTTATCGTCCCTCAAGCTCTTCCTCGCCTATCTTCATGACCAACCATCATCTGTCTGTCATGAGGGCTACACGAACACAAGTGTAAAAGTGTTTCTAGCCTCTGAGGGACTGCCTGTTGATCCTGGAGCTTTACGGACCATTTATTATGATTATCATGATCTATATGGTATTGGCTCAGCTGAAGTGGATAACGATCTCTCTACCTACAGAGCATATATATCCGCGGAACGAAGAATACACCTGCAGAAGCAAAGGGAGTACAATCATCGTTATTTTACTGCCGATTCACCTAGGAAAAATTTTTAATTAATACGACGTGTTCTGGGGAACTAGAATCCCCAACTAGTCTTACTGGCTATGCCGACAGTAAATTAAGAATGGTTCTAATTAATATTCGATCAATACGGAATAAGACTGATGAATTGTATTTGTTTTTGGAAGAGTTAGGGTTTCCCCAAATAGTTGCTATTACAGAACACTGGTTACAAGTTGGTGAACCAGTTTTTGTCGAAAAATATACTATCGTCAGCAGATATGATAGAAGTAATACAGACCATGGTGGAACTCTAATTTTATCCTTAGACAAGGACTTTTCTGCTGTATCTAAATACGACTTTCTACAAGCTGAAAATTTCTTCGAATTTTCCATTGTAAACAACAAAAACATTGATTTGTTTATTATTTGTATTTATAGAACACCTAAATCAAATGTTCACCTCTTTCTAGAGAATCTTCTTAATCTACTTGACGCATTGCCTATAAAAAGTAAGAAAATTTTATGCGGCGATTTTAATATTGACTTTGCTAATGTATGTGCTACTCAAAAGTCTTTGATCAATATTTTTGAATCATTCAGTCTCACTATGCACGTAAATTCTCCAACTAGAATCACAGAAACAACATCTACAATTATAGATTACGTAGTCTCTGATTTTAAACCCGTTGATGTAGAGCACCAAGTAATTAGCTCAGGTCTCTCAGACCACGAAGCAGTATTTGCCAAATTTTTGATACCCCGTACAGCTCCAAAAAAAGTCCGTCAGCTAGGTAGAATTTTCTCTAAGCATAATTTCAAAAATTTCTATAATTTATGTCTAACTACTGATTGGAATGGTCTTTCTGAAGATATTGACTCTAAATTTTTAGACTTCTTAAATAAAATAATTATGTGTTTCAATACAGCTTTCCCCCTTCGCCCCATTAAAACTAAATGTCATAAATCTTGGACAACTAAAGGAATGAGAACATCATCTAAAAATATGAGGTCACTCATGTATATTAAAAAGTACACAGATAATCCCCTAATATTAAACTATATCAACAACTACAGAATATTGTATCGGAAAATCACCAAATCTGCTAAGAAAAACTATTACAAAAATCGCATCGCAAGAGCTAAAAACTCCTCCAAAGAAACCTGGTCTATAATAAATGACTTAAGGAATAAAACCCGTTCTTCAAACAGTGTAAATCCTAGCCCAGATGAACTAAACAATTATTTCGTAAATGTAAGTAAAAATATCAAATCTAACATAGCTCCGAGTCAGGATGCTCTCTCCTTCCTCCTACCTACTAAAAGGATCACTGAAAGTTTCTTTCTAAGACCAGTAGACAAGCATGAACTAGTGCAAACCATAAACAACATCCAAAATAAATTTTCCTGTGGAATTGATGGCCTGTCCACCAAAATATTTCTAAATATACCGGATGTAGTAATCAACATTTTAACTTCACTGATTAATGAATCCTTTGAAATTGGTCTCTTTCCTAACTGTCTAAAAACAGCTATAATAATCCCACTTCATAAAGGTGGCGACAAAACCAAAACCTGTAACTATAGACCTATCGCGTTATTGCCTACCTTATCGAAGATAGTAGAACGGCTAATGAAAAACCGTCTTTTGCCCTTTCTTTTCAAGCATAACATCCTCACAGCTCATCAGTATGGCTTTCTACCTAAAAAATGCACTAGCGACGCAATGTTTTCCGTTCTTAATGAAATATACACATCACTTAATGATAAACTTTTCACCGCTTCAGTATTTTGTGACTTCGCAAAGGCCTTCGATTGTGTAAATCATGATATTTTAATTAATAAGTTACAAATTTATGGCATACGGGGTTCTCCTTTACAATGGTTTAAAACTTACCTAGAAAATAGAAATCAACAGGTGCGGGCGAATGGTGAGGATTCTACAAATCTAGCAATAAGCAGTGGAGTACCTCAAGGATCAGTATTAGGTCCAATTTTGTTTTTATTATTCATCAACGACATCACAGACTTAAGAATAAGTGGTAGAATTACTTTATTTGTTGATGACACCAGTGTAACCTGGAATAATTCTAACATGCAGACATTACAATCTATCATAAGTGAAGATCTAGTGACTATTAAGTCCTGGTCTGATTCGAATGGACTTTGTTTCAACACCAGTAAAACTGTAGCATTGTCTTACAGAGGTACTTTACAACCTATAACTTTAAACAATAATCTGATCCAAACGGTGACTTCAATCAAGTTTTTAGGTCTTTATATAGACGATTCTCTAAAATGGTCTGCTCATATAGATACCTAAAGCCTTGGTTTCTTTGAACACTTCGTCGCGGTGAGCGGACAGTCCGTCAACCGTCGCGTTTTGACGATTTTATCCAACCAGAGTATTTAAATGGGAATGGTTTTCTTGAATCCTCTTAGCTGAACAGGACGGCGTCATGCCGCTGATTTGTCGCAAAGAGTCGGTTGATATCTGTTGAGTTTGATATCAGTGGAATCGTCGGCGTGTGCGGAGACTATATTGTTATTAATTTTAAAACAATGAGTGACAAATTCACACATACAGATGACATCATGACTTTATTTTTAGGTTTCTTGGAAATTATATCCTTTATAAAACTCAACACGAATTCAAAAAGATCTGTAGAAAGTCTAAAATATTCCCTAAATTTGCTTTCATTTCCAAAAAACCTCCGCTGCACAGTGATATTAAAGGCACCTTCTGTATCGCGACAGAAAAACAACTCATTCACTGGCTTATTGGAAACTTTGACGGTTGCAATTGCCAGTTCCTCTTGTTCTTCCTCTTCCAACAATAATAACAACTCAAACAAATTATTTGCATCTATTTTAGTACCTTTCGTTAACATTCATAATACATAAATAGCACGTACAGACATAGAGAAAGTATATTTTCTATATTTTTTAACAAACCACCTCGGGCGAAAATTGCTGTCCTCAGCGGTCGACGGACTGTCCGCTCTCCGCGACGGAGTGTTCAAAGAAACCAAGGCTTTAGCAAAAAAATTATCCTCCGCATGTTTTGCCATTAAATCGGTTTCTAAAGAGCTGACTCCTTCTACTGCATTAATAACCTACTTTTCCTTATTCGAATCTCACCTTCGCTATGGTTTACCTTTCTGGGGTTCTTGTAGCTTATACCTTTTCGAATCTATTTTTAAACTGCAAAAAAGAGCAATCCGCTATGTATTTGGTTTAAGTAGTAGGACACATTGCGAAAATTACTTCAAAAATTTCAAAATTCTAACCCTTCCTGCTCTATTTATTTTCGAATCCGTCTGCTTAGTTCGCAAGCACATTCAAAATTTATCCGAAAGACCGACTCGTAGATATCCTACAAGAAATTTAGAGACTGATGTTCATTTAACAATGCCCACTTCTGACCTATTAAAACATTCCATTACCTACAATGCCAAAAAATTGTATAATAACCTTCCGATGCAATTAAAATCTATAAATACATACGATAAGTTCCGAAGACTGGCTAAAGCTTTTCTTCTAGAAAGACCATATTACACAGTAGCAGAATTTTATAACGTACCTTAGACATTTGAGTTCCACATACAATGGCATTAATTAAATAATTAAATATTAAAGTTTAAATTTAAATTTAAATTTAAATTTAAAAATTAAATTAGAATAATTATAATGACGGATATTGCATATCCATTGCAATTGTTATTCCTATTTTGTTTGTTTGTTTCTGTTTGTTTTTTCTGCTGTTTAGTTATTTTTATAATATGTTTAGTATTTAAGTTACACGCTTTGTCTATAAAATTTTTGTAAATTTTTTTACGACAATAAAGCATATCTCTCTCTCTCTCTTGTGCACCATAACTTGACTCTGAACGTCATCCCGAGGGGTTTTCAGACCCAATTGAAAAAGACGAACCGAAAATCGTTCCGGAAGGTTTTTTGGGGCGCTGAATCCGAATTTCATGTGGAAAACGACCCCCCGATCACCTGGTACGCCCTAACTTGGCCCTGAACGTTTTCACCGTGGTTCTACCAGACCCAATTGAAAAAGACAAACCGAAAATCGTTAAAGGGGGGTTTTGGGTCGCTGAATTCAAATATGGCATCGGCGAACACCGCATGGACACCTGGTGCATCTGAACCTAGACCTGGACGTCATCTCCAAGGCGTCAATACTGCAATAACTGTGTGCAATTGTTGATTTTAAATTACGTGAGGAGAAAAGAAAGAATAAATAGAAACGCAATATTTATGTAATTTACGGTAAAACAATTTTTATTGGCCTCAAATCGAATACAATGAACCTGTAAGTTTGTCATTCCTTAATTAATTAATAACTGAAATGTCTGATCATTTTCTTCGTCATCGACTGATGTATTCATACGGGGAACATCTCCCTCATCTGAGGCCTCTGTCTCTGGCACATTAACGTTTTCATCTGAATATCTTTCAGTGTTAAGGCAAGTTGAACCTTCACAAATTTTACAGGCAAGATTGAAAGGTAGGCCGTGTTTCCTGCAACTACAGGTGTTCAGATTACAATCTCCTTTGCATCCACAGAATATTAGTTCCATAATATTCTTGGGCGCAGGTTTTTCTTCCATCTGTACAGGCACTAGTTTGTCGCCTTCCTTTAGCTACGCCCCGTTCTCAAAAATTGTTTCGCTGGACAAACCAGAATGGATGAACTTTTTCTAGGGCCCCAGGGGAGAGTTACACATGAATGAATGTATAAAATTATGTTTTGGGGAGTTTTTTTGTGATCGCGACTCTAAAACCCTCGGAGATTCTAATTCAGCGCTCCTTCACGATTTTCGGTTCGTCTTTTTCGATTGTGTCAGGAAAATTCTCGGAGATGACCTCCAGGTCCAAATTCGGACGCACCAGGTATCCGTGGGGTGTTCGCGAATGCCATATTTGAATTCAGCGACCCAAAAACCCCCGTTTAACGATTTTCGGTTCGTCTTTTTCAATTGGGTCTGGAAAACCTCGGTGAAAAAGTTCAGGGCCAGGTTAGGACACACCAGGTGTTTGGAGGCTCGTTTTCCACGTGAAATTCGGATTCAGCGCCCCAAAAAACCACCATAGAACGATTTTCGGTTCGTCTTTTTCAATTGTGTCTGGAAACCCCTCGGGGATGACGTTCAGGGCCAAGTTTCGGTGCGCCAGGTGTTTAGGGGGTCGTTTTCGACGTGAAATTTAGATTCAGTGCCCCAAAAAATTCCGCTCAATCATTTTCGGGTTGTTCTTGTCGATATATTGTGAGGAAAATTCTCTGAAATGACGTCCAGGTCGAGGTTTGGGTGCACCAGGTGTCCGGGGGTATTCGCCGATGCCATATTTGGATTCAGCGACCCAAAAAAAACCCGATCGACTAGTTGTCCTCCTTCCCCGCGTGAATTTTTGGGAGAGTCCCACGAAGATGACGTTCATCGACGTTCCTGAGCTCCAGGTCGGCTGTGGGTCAATTTAGACATCATAGTCGTGATCAGCGACCTCGAAAACCCCCGAGCACCCGATCTGGGCTAGTTCTGACACTTATTTAACAAGTTTTGAAATCATCCAAGAAGCCTCTCAAATAATGCATTTTTTAAATGCATTTTTGGCTGCAGCAATGCAATTTCCGGTTTGTATGACCCGAAAATTACGGGGGAATGATACAAATAATTTTTGAAAGCAAATGCAAAAAACCGCATTCCGATCCGACTTGCACGAAAAAACCCAGGAACTTTTTGCTTCATTGCCTCGACTAAAACAAAAGTTAAACGTTGGCGCCGCCGACACACTTTATTATTGTTAACGAACAAAATTTTCGTTCTAAATTAAATTTTAATCTTTTGTAAATGCATCGGCAAGTTGATTGCCTGTGAAAAAGTGTGTGATTGCTAGATTTATTTGCAAGGCTTATACAGCCATTGTTACCTTCGTAAATGTTTATTGGCTTCAATATTTTAAAATGTATGTTATTTAATAAACCTTTCAGCCAAACCGCTTGTTTAACAGCTTCAAATATGTCCATATAAATGTATTTTAACCAATGCAAAATTTAGATTATCTTTCAGTAATTGTATAATGATAATTAAGTACACCCGATCTGTCAATTTTATTTTCTTTGTATTGTTCCCTTTCTTATATTGGCCACATTGTCATACTAATACTTTATTTATTGCACTCATATTGTTGTTCTTAAACGACGACACACTTTGCTGTTTCCATTCTTATATTTCATGTATTTTTTCACCGATTTACGAATAACAAGTCAAATCAAAGTATAGAAATTATGATTAATTTTAGACATTTTCTTGTCTTGCGTTTTTCCATTTTAGTTTAATGGGGTTTTTGTTTATTATCTTTACTGTCAACATCAACCTTTCACAGGATCTTTCCATCTTGGACGTACTGATCCAGTTACACTTTATTAGTCGTTTATAAACCTTATCCCAGGAGTTAAACTCCCCTTTACCATCTCCTTTTCTTGGTTTCTTAATTATTCTACTCTCTACTAACCTTAATTAAAATTAACGTCTATTCAAGATTCCTTCCCAAAAGTTGATACTAACATATCAGTCTCTTATCTTTTTATGATAAGTAGATTTCCCTTAGTCTATACCACAGCTTATTCAATGATGCAGATACTCATCTTTCGGAGACATCTTTTGTATTTTTGTACAAAAGTCAAATGTCTTTGGGTCGACATTCGCATTTAGCGCAAAAAAAATAGGTAAGGTTAGGATTTCGAATCTGTAACGGGTATTGACAGCTCAGGGCCGTATTCACTTCAATTTTGGAGTTTATATGGGATGTAGTAAAAAGTGATCCACAAAAAATGTTTAAAAAGTGCGCCTTGAAAAAATTCACGCATGTCGGACCATCCATTTATTCTTCTTTTTATAAAAAATAACAGTTTGGATTTATTTAGAGACATGCATAGTTACCACGAATATAATTCTTATCTTTCTTTGTCGATCAATTCCAACTTTAAAAACGTTTTCTGTAGATCACTCTTAATAAAAAAAGGTATAGTTAAAAACATACACAAAGCTCATGATATAATATATCAATTTCTATATTATTTGCGTATTTTAATGTATGGAGTGATTCACAAAAAATGTTTCTAATGGAAAATCTGGTATTTCAATATCGAAAGGTTTCCTGAAGTAGTGAATAATGGACGTTCTATCCGATGGCATTCTTAGTACCGGATTTTGTGTTAATTTCTCTAATATCATTGTGTGGTGTCCTTTTCTCGAAAATTCCCATCCAAATCCATTAGTAAACGGCCTGTATGCCGCCGCCATAGCCTCCTCCGCCACAAGGTGTAGTGGAGGAAGACCTAGCAGTAGCTCCATTGCTGCTGTGGGCGTAGTTCTAAATGCCCCCGTTATTATTAGACCGAAGAGTACAAAATATAACTATAAAAGAAGAGTCACTCGCCCAATTACCGCCTTTTAACGCGATCAGCCGCCAGTCCTCCACAGTCCTTTCTCGATCGGCAGTATACCGGTGTAGTTCAACGCGTAAGGCTCGTTTGCTCCACTACGTTAGATTCCGCTGTGTATTGGCCGTTACATTCCACTATCATCGCCGCCGCGTCTTACCGCTTAACCCCGGTATAGCCCAATTAACTCTGTACTCTTTGAAAAAACGCCGACTTGTCGGCCCGCATTTGAAGCTCGATTTCCTTTGTAAATGCCGCGAGTGACTTCTCTTTTATAGTTATATTTTGTACTCTTTGATTAGACTGGCTAGTCTTTAACCTTGTCTAATTTTCTGTTAGCAGTTATGCTTTTAGTCTTGTGTCACTATATGACTGATGAGTAATTTATAACAGGTACTACAACCATAGCGTAAACCTGGTGCATCATACTTGGTTTAAGCCCTCATACGTTCCCTACCATCCGTCTATAGGCTCATATTATTACAGTTTTTTCTGCTGTTTTTTCTATATGGCTGCAGAAGCTAAGAGTGATTCCAAGATGTTTAATCTCTTTTGCCATTTTTAGATGTTTTCCCCACATATTAAGCTCCTTCATTCCTTGAAGGATTCTTTTTCTTGTGAATGCAACAACAGAGGTTTTTGTCGGGTTTGTGGACAATCCCTCTTTTAGGCATTATCTCTTGACGATATTTAGTACCCACTGCATCCTTTCGGATACAACAGACCCAAAGTTACCGTTTACTACGATGCTTATGTCGTCTGAAAATGCTTGCGTGTATAAGTTTTCTCTCTCTAACTCCCATAAGAGGTCATCAACCACCAAGGTTCACATAAGAGGAGATAACACTCCTCCCTGCGGACATCCCTTGTTAACTGAGACCTCTCTTGTTATATTAAGGAGATTGCTGGTAATAGTTTTATGATTAAGCGTGAACTCAACCCACCTCGTAATGCTGTGGGCTATATGTGCATAGGTTGAAGAGTTTACGAACATCTGCTTTTTTTTGGATTCCACCAGATAACGTCTCTCTTTCCTAATTTTTAAAGGGCAGTTTTTTTTAAACGTGTTAGGGTTCTTGTCAGAAACTCTGACATAAACTCAACTTCCACTGAATTTTTTGTTATCGGAGGACAGTCCTCTAGTCCCTGTTTAAGTTCTTTCTTGGAAGCTCCCCAGTTACAGGTTTTAGGATTACGATATGTTTCTCACCCGAGGTTTTTGTACCCAGCTTAAACAGGATATGGCTATGGTCGGAAAGTGACGCTTCTTGTGAGACGTGCCACTTTCCCACCAATGAACATGTCCGTTGTGTACCTAGGGTTATATTAATTACCTCCCTTCGCACAGATGTTACGAAGGTTGGTTCATTTCCAACGTTTGCAACTTCTTGTTTATTGGAGGCAATAAATTCCAGAAGAGTAGCTAGGGAAAGATTCGTCACTCTTGACAGAGGTCCGCATTATCAGGAGAAGGTTGGTTACTTGGGGGTGTCGCCTAAAAATAGCCTTAAAATATTATGTCGTTTTTGTGAGAAAAAACATTATAATAATGATAAACTGAAGTGCTCAGCTGACTTCGCACATCAGAGCACCTTGATTTTTGTATAAAATTGATGAGTATAAAATATTTGAATAGGGTATAAAAATA
>OV651828.1:19512424-19536424 GCA_927349885.1 Psylliodes chrysocephalus
GTGATAACGAAAATTAACCAATAAGAATTCCTGGTATCATGTCTCCAGTACATTGAATCCTGCAGATTTGATAACGAGGGGATGTTCAGCAACACAGTTGTTACTTTCAAAGTGGTGGGAGTGACCTGACTGGTTATATGAAGATCATTTGAATTGACCTTCACAAAATTTCGTTGTAGAAGAACATCTTATACAAACAGAACGTAGATAGATAGTAACCTTTCTATTGGTTCAACTTAAGATTGATATGTCTTGGAGCTTTAAGTATTTCAGTAAATACAATAAAATTATTAGGTAGGTAGCATGGGTATTTCACTTCATTTTTAATCTTAAACATCCAGAGAAACGTAACTCCGAATATCTTTTATTAGTAGAAATCGAATATGCAGAATTGGCTTTAATCAAGTTTGTTCAACAAGAGTGATTTCGCAGTGTAGAAGATATTAGTAGTGTGGCCCCTATTCGAGATCAAGATGGTGTACTAAGAGTTAAGACAAAGATAACCGAGAGAGAAGATCTATTTGAATTTAGGTATCCCATTATTCTACCTGCAAAACATCCTTTAACGTGTCGATTCATATTTGACACACATGTTGGTTTATGGCGTTCAAATTGGAAATTGTGTCTAGCCTTTCAACGGATAATTTTTTTTTAGCTTTTCGTCGTTTTATAGCTAGAAGAGGTCGACTTTCTATTGTATACTGGGATAATGGAAGTAATTTCGTAGGTCTTTAGATTGGGAACAAATAATGAACTCTTTAGATATTAACCAAATTTCATGGAAGCTCAATGTAGTCAGTGCACCCTGGTGGGATGGCTTGTGGGAGCGACTGATAAGGGTTATTAAACAATTACTTCGTAGAGTATTAGGTAAAGCTTGTTTAACGTATGAAGATATTTATTCTGTACTGTGTGATTATGAATCTGTGGTGAATTCTCGGCCCTTGACTTATTTGTCTGAGGACTCATCTGATTTAGTTCCGATAACGCCTTCGTTCTTTCTGCCAAATATAATCCAAACTGGTGTTCCAGACTTAGATAAAATAGATTCGACGTACCTTAGAAGAAGATATGGATGTAGATTGAAATTAAGAGATGATTTAAAAAAAACGATTTAGGCAGGAATATCTCAGTTAATTGATTCTACGAAAACGAAAACAACATTGCAATAACGTAAAAGTAGGTGACTTAGTTTTTTTAAAAATTGAAGGTTCCTAGAGATTAGACTGGCCACTAGCCTTGATAGAAAAGATTTTTTTTTGGAAAGGATGGAAATGTTAGAGTAGTTGGATTAAAAACGAAAGACGGTTACGTAGTCAGGCATATACAAGAAATATTTCCGGTTTTTAAAAAAAAAATATATGTTAGTTTCAAATAAAAAACAACTATATGATTTTTTTCTTGTCATATGAAACAAATTTTCGGAGCGTCCAAAACAAAATCGCTTTTTTTTTTCACCATATAGCTAAGGACCACCTTATTGTCACATATTCAACGACTTCGTCAACTTCTTGCGTCTTCTCTATTTTGTGATTCCAGCTAATATAGTTGCTAATTAAGTATATAAATTAATTTTTCATAGTTTGTTTTGTTATTGCATAGCATTGGAAGTAGTTTTCTCTAGATAACGAAGATATAATTGAATTTAAAAAAAAAAAAAACTCGTTTTCGAATAGTGTTTCATTCGATATAGGTATGTTTACAGAATAATTATGTATCTTGCTTTTTATCAAAACAATGCAAAACCGATAGACTAAACAGAGAATGTTTATTTTACCTACTTCAGATTTTGAATGAAAAATTTAATTAATTAATTTTGCAATTTAGATCGCCGTCTCCAGAATAATGCTTAATAAATCAACATTGTATCATGTAAAATAATAAATGTCGTTTATTATTTTTTTCTTATGGTGCAAAGTGTTCAGTTTCATAAATATTTTAATTATTGCTATATTTATTAATAAAAAAAATACCAACACAATTGACATAGAAACCTTATCTAAAAAGTTTTATGAAATTCTTTATCAACAAGTTTCAATTTTTAAAAATTTCAAACGTAACTATCCATATTATGCAACGATTATGTAATAATCATTACATGAGAGTTATATACGCTATTTTTTCTACACCCGATAAATAATTAAGAACTATAAATATTATTTTTATATTTGTATTGAACACAATAACAGTAATTACTCGTATTTCTATAAAAAATTCTACAAAATTGTAATTATTGGTATTACCTCGGATATTGGTATTACCATAGATTTTTGGTGCAAAATATTTTGTATTGCATTATCTGCTTTATCCGATATGTGTGGAGGAGTCGATGGTAAGTCTTCTATATCTCTGATATCAGACATTTTGATAATAAAATTATCGAAGTTTAGCTATCTACGAAAGTTTAATACGTACTGATTTTGACAACTAAAACAATTAGGCATTCCAACGACCTGACAAACAATAGGTGCCAGTGGGAAATTCTTGTATATTTAAGAGGGTAGCGACATAGTCTTGCAACTTGGACACTATTTTTATTCGAAGTAGTACTCACCAAGCCTGCCAATTTATGAAAAAATGTATAGGTGTGTTTTTTAAATATTATTTTTATTGTGTTTGACATAAAATATTTAAATGTAATCCATTATTCATGATTTTACGTAAAGTAGATAGAATACACCATATGTCGCCACCCTTAGATATACCAAACCTGCCCACTGGTAATTCATTTGTTTGGAATGCCTAATTACATAGGAACCTAGGACAAATGTCAAATGGACAGCATACTTGATTGAAAAATTATGAGTTTCTATTGATTAAAATTCTGTATCATAATGAAAAATCTGTATCATTATGAAACGAGTTATGGGCATATAAGTGCATTAATTATAATTCAGATGTAGAAAAACTTATTAAGCTAATAGATAGATAGATAATTTAAAGTTATTAGAAATTTTGTTTACTATATTCGAACAATTTTTAAACGATGGTGACTCATCTTGCAGATTGATTTTGTCAAATGAGTTTATTTCTAATAGCCCTAGTATTCAAGATTTTTTTTTTTAATTTTAATTTGTTTTAGTTATCCGCCACTGAGGTTAATCAAGAAATAATATAAATAAGTAATTAGATAAACCAAAAATACACAAGGCAGTAACAATTTTGTTTAATGTAGCTTTTTAAAGAAGAATTATAAAATTGAATGAAAAAAGGTTTACAATATTGTCATGAAGATTGAAAAAGGCAAGTGCGACACCTAAGTTTTTAGTGGTAGCTCTGGTTACAAAACTTCACCTTTTTACATTTCATAATACCTACCAGGCGTAATTAATACACTTTCTTATTTTTAGATTAGATTAAAATATAGTTTACTGGTACAGATTATTTTCACTGTGATGGTATATTATGTGCTATAAAATTTGGTTCTGTTATAACACTAAATATGAGCCCATTAGTATCAAAGTCGACAATCTCCACATTTTATAAAAAATAAGTTAGATATACCAACGGATTCTACTTGACGCTTAGTATCACCTCACTTTACCATTTTTAAATTTTAGTGGTAAAAACGATAATTTATAAACTAATTGATAGAAAATACATTCTGTTTGATAATTAGTAATTATTACAATTTAACCAGCTGTAATTTATTATCGTTTTTTACATTAAGAAAGGAGAAATATTAATAGCTAGCACAAGTTCATACTTTATTATTTAAATGTAATTTTTGCAAATTATATTTAATTAGAACAGTTATTCAAAGTGGCCTCCCATAATATTTATGCAGGCCAAGAGATGGTTTCCAAAGTTTCGACTCACATTTCTAAGCATTTCCACAGTAACACTTTGAAATGCCTGTCTTCCTTGTATTTTCATATCATTTACTGTAGTTGGAGGTATTTTATACACTAGAGCCTTAACGTAGCCCCAGAAAAAAAAGTCCATTTTAGTTAAATCTGGTGACCGGGCTGGCCAACGGATTGGCCCGCCTCTTTCTATCCATCTTCCTGGAAATTGATCTGCAAGTTCGCCATTTACAAGAGCGTTATTGAGAGTAGAAGGACCGTCATGTAAATTCCACATTTTTCGGCGTACTTCAAGAGGAAGCTCTTCAGGCAATATTGGTAAAGAATTCACTAGAAAGTCTAAGTACAATTCCCCATTTACAGGTTCGTTAAAAAAATGACATACTCACCGATAATGCCACCCCAAACATTTAAAGACCACCTTTCTCGACTGTGAGTAATTTTATGTTATGGATTAGAAGTGAAATAGTAATGAAAGTTGTGCCTATTGACATAGACATTTCAATGAAAAGTTGCCTTATTTTCAAAAAGCACGTACTCAAAAAAATCTCTTCGTTCAGTAATTTTTTGTTGTGACCATTCACAAAAAGTTACTCTGTGTTCAAAATCTATAATAGTGAGTTCTTGATGTAGTTGCATATGATACGGATGCATTTTATTTTTGGAAAGTATTATTGTACTGACGTATAACTTATTTCCTGTTCTCTTGAAATATTTCTTATACTTGTATGCGGATTTTCGGTTACTGCTAACAAAACATTTAGTTCATTTTCCTCTTTAGTAACAGTTTTTGTTCTATTAATTTTCTCTTATGAAACTGACCCTGTTCGGTTAAATCGATCCATCAGTTTTTCGAACGATGTTTTATTTGGCGTTCTACGCTCTGGAAATCGTTCTTTATAAACTTTAGTTGCTAACAAAGAGTTTTTGTTGCATTCTCCCAAAATCCATACCATATCAACTAATTTTTCACGACTATAATTCATATTAAAAAACTGGCGAGACTTTGTAGAAAACAAGTAATGCAACACTAATGACAATTATAATAACAAACTGTCAGTATTGGGAGTTTTCAAAGCCAACTTAAAAAAACATTTAATAAACAAAAAATTTAGTAGGTTTCATTTGTAGTTTGTGGTTGCAATGTTTATTTTTTTTTTCAATAAATATATAAGTGACATTACATATTGTCACAAACTTACTTAGTCGATAATAAATAATGGGCGCATCCGAATTCTGCCACAAATTAAAATTTTACCTGAATTTTAACAACTTAGGGATTAGTGAATAGTCCGAACTCTGCCATGACCATTAAGGGGCAATACGTTTTATCCGTATTAGGGATTAAGGATTTAAATATTTTTTCATACCTAAAGACCTTTCAGAAGAGGTACAAAAATTAAATAAGTAATTATTAAAAGAAAAACAAAATTGATGGAATTCTTGGAATATTTTGACGACGGCTCGGTTTTAATATTTAGGGAAATATTTAGAAGGGGAAATACTCGTAGGTTACTTGTTTCTTAATAATAGTATATTATGTTACTATACTCTGTTTTTAAACTAAGAGGAGCGATTTGAATTTAAGTTGGCAATTCTGTAGACTTCTAATTGGTCAGATTGAAGTCAGTTTCACACATCACTTTTTAGCTACTGTTGACAGGGGTTGACAGTTCTATTTTCGATTCTGACATTTTATAATTTAAGTTTTGTTATTGCTTTGATATCTTATCATTATTACTTAGTTTTTTATTTTATTTCTTTAATAACAGTTCTTTTCAAAACTTTAGTAAGCAATTGAATTGAATTTCTACGATTATGGATCCTTCTACATCCAATACTATTATAACAGTTCCTCGCGGAGTCCATCAAAACAACGAAAACGAATGAGTTTAGGCTATTCGTCTCTCAGAAAAGCAGTAAATAATAAATATGTGCAAATAGGTATTGGATAATAATACGAGAACCAAAATTGTTGATGTTATATCCAAAATTTCTCAAGCTACGGGTAAGTTTTACTCATTACTTTCAAATTAAAAATAATATTAAATACTCAATATTTTTCTTACAGGTCAAAGTCAACTACTTACCGATTATTGAAATAATACTGCAATAATAGAACAATATTTAGTCTAAAAAGTATTTATGGAAGACGAGGAGTTCTAAAAACATTTGATTATGATGATGATAAATGTCTATTCGAAGATTAGTACACGATTTCTTTTTCAAAAATGAGTTATCTAGATTGAATAAAATTTTGCAAGAATTGAAATATTTAGATTTGCCACAAATATATTATTCATCTTTATATACTTTCTTGAGATATAATAACTAAGTAAGTTTGTAACTTTGACCAGTCAAATGTACTGTTTATTTATTATGTATATATTTTTTTAGATATTTGAAAAGAAATTGTCAAAATGTATTGATAGAACACTATATACGTAGATTTAAAATCCATCAAACAATATAGAAAATAAAACAGACCAAGCTTCTACTTTGATGAAGATCATAATAGGGTTTATCAACAGGCCTGAAAAGCCAAAAGCAGGTGCCTTAATATACGTGCTAATTCTGAAGGTTTTGTAGAAAATGCATTTACCTTGACGAGACGAAATCCGAATTATTTTAGAATTGGTTTTCTACATTTTTTACAAAGTTTTCTAATTATGTTATGATTGTCATGGAAAATGTAACATATAGTCGAAAAGTTGAAAAAATTCCTTTGTCATCAAGAAAATCTGACAGGAATGGTTACAAAACTAAAAATATTAAATTTATTTAAATATGAAGTGATATCAACTTTTACACCTAATTTGGCAACATAAAGATGCACATAATTTGAATGTTGTCGATGTAAAGGCTAAAGAAACCAATAAAGTTGTGTAGTGGCTGCCCCATATCACTGCGAGTTAAATCCCATAGAATTGATAGAGGCACAAATAAATCAGGTGGCAGCAAAAAACACAACGAATCTTCTGATGTAGATTAAGATATTGAGTACTTAGTGTTTTTTGTTTCTGATTCAATGTAAATGTCAAGATGTACTTTGCCTTTTCACTTATTATGTTATATAGGCACCTCTTATGTATTTTTGTTTTCTTTTTCAAACCTTTATTATTAATTAAAATATAACAAATTTACAAAATAAATATATTACTATTCATGTTGTTTTTCTAACCCATATTAAAAAAAAAATTACAAAACTACAGTGTAGTATACAAAAATTACAACTGCTCTCATTTTTATTGTAAAATTGTTGTATCTTACACACATTTAAGCGCCAGTCTGTATTTAACTTAAAAATTCTTGTTCTGCAAGGTATAAGTGGTAAGAGTAGATTTGATCAGCCGTTTTTGAGAAATCTGGATTTATAAAAAAGGCGTCCTTTAAATTTTACAATAAAAATGGGAGCAGCTTTAAATATTTTAAAAATACATTAATTATTAAAAAAAATATTTATGAAAAACTAAATTTTTCCGCAATATTATAAATTGGTAAATATTGCTTTTTTGGTGTTCTACTTAAAAAAAAATACAACTTTATTACTAATGTTTTTTTTTTTAAACTAAAAATTAATGAATTTCTAAATCAAAATGATTAAAATATAACTAAATATTAAAGTAAATTTTATTTATTTGAAAATAAACCATTTACAAAATTGTTAATTAACATTTAAAACTACAAAATATTTTGGATATATTTAAAAGTGCTATTGCCATCTGAATATGTCCATAATTTGTGGCCTTTAAAACTTTCATTATTTAACCTAAAACAAATACCTTATTTTATTATTTTAAATAAATAGCTTGGTACTTAAATAGTCAAAAGCATAAAGTGTTATCACTGTAACATTTGGTGTGGCACCCTTTTTTAAACATTAAATTGCTATATGTAAAAGGACTTTCCAAACAAGTGTCAAAAATATTCTCTAGATATAATGTAAAAATTTTTCATAAACGAAACCTTATTTTTAAATTTTAAACCCAAACTCAAGAAAGCAACTCAACTAAATGTAGTTTATAAAATAGACTGCAAAGATTATAACTACACTTACACATATTAAACTCTGCGAATGTGTAAAAGGTGTATTTTAATTTAATCAACTAGTTGTAAGCTACCTACACACTATCACAAAATATGGGTTTCGTTCATGATCATTTTAAGGTGTTTATGTTCCTAAATCTTTTTTTAAATTTTAAAAAGCTGTGATTGCACCAGAAGATTTCGAAACATATGTAGTGCTGAATTATTAAAAATATCTACCGATCATACTAAAGATATTTTCTTTGTTTGTAAAAAATATATTAAATTGGGTGTAGGAAATCCTTCTGCTGACACAAAGTTACAAATTACCTTTTTTATGCCTTAATAATTTTTATTTAATTATTTGTCTATACAATAAATGATCATACAAAATTAAGATACATATTATCTTACCTGCAAATAAACATTTAGTTTTCGAGAGGCTTGAAGGATGTCTCAAAAAAATATACCATCTGCTTTATATTGTATAAAAATAAGTTTTCAAGAAGACCAAAGACATTCTGATACACAATGTGGAATTTAAGCAACAATTATAAATCCTATCTACAAAAAAACAGGAAAATGATAAAAACCATTATTATTATAGTAAAAGCTGGTACCATTGCACTTTCTTGGACTTCTACATCCATTTAATAAGCTGTTGCCCACAAGTTTACACTTTCGACTGTTGAATATATCATCTTGTTAGTGGAGACATAATTCGTATAGATTTGATTTATTTCATTTCAAAACACTTGTCTGCAAACATATCGTATCGTAATTCAGAACTTTGCTACATTTTACCTGAAGAAAGAACCCTTATTTAATTAGGAAATCCATACAACTAATGGTAATCTTGTAGTTTAATTTTAAGAAAAAATATTACAAATTAAACTATACCTATAAAGAAATATAAAAATAAACTTTTATTTTTTTGTACCTGCCAAAATTCTTCATTTTAAATAAGCTTTTCTTCAACTACATATTTTTCAGTCCCTCCTAAATATGTTTTGTAATAGGTAGGTAATAATAGGTGCTTAATTTTATTTCAACAAATAGAACTGGCATACCTATTTTTCTAATTTTTCCATCAAATTGAAAAACCTACTATTTACTTTCTTTTCTGTTATTATAATAGATATATTATTTTCTAATCACAGTTACTTATAAAACAATGAATAAAATATCGAATTAAAACTCTATGTTAAACTCAAAATGTAAATTATTTTGTATTTTGTTGGGAGACATTTTACTCAATTTACTGAAATTTAGTCGCTGCTTGGGCGATTCTCTTCTGAACATACTGGTCCGAGCTGCGATATGAGACGAAGTAAGGAAAAAATAAAAGTACAACTAAAATACAATAATTATAAATCAAAAAGGGAATGAGCACAATTTAGTGTCATCTTTATTCGTTGGTTATCTAAAACTTTGACTTCAATGAATTCATAACAAAGTTTTGAAATGTTTTTCTTGAAATGATACAAGACAAATTCAAATTTACCGCTAAAATGATATCTAGTTACTTTTTTAGTTATTTTTCCCTGTGTAAATAGGACTTTTCAATTCGCTCCTCTTAGTTTAAAAACAGAGTATAGGAGTAAAAGGCCAACATTATATGTTGAGCCCAGAATTTTGCACAGCTGAGGCGTTAGCCGAAGCTGTGCAAACTGGGCGAAACATATAATGGGCCTTCTAATCTGAGTGACATATACTATTTTTTCTTCAAGCATTTAAATAAAAGTATGGATAAAAAAAATTAAAATAAAAAAGCTGAAATTAATAGAATATCTGTAAAACTAAATAACAGTTTAAAAAAAATTATGTACCTACCTTAGTTGCTAAATATGTCTTGATTGGTGCATTCTTAAGAAAGTTATCAAACTCCTGTTTAGAAAAAACTTTTGACTTCTTCGGTTTGTAATTATCACCTTTTCGTTTTAAGAAGGCAATTAATTTTGAATAGTTTTCAATTTTTACATTATGTTTAATATTTAGTTTTGATTTCAGCATTGAAACTGCGACCACATTGTTGAACTTTTGAATTTTTCAGACAAATTAGTAAAATATGCGATCAGAACATTTTCTGAATAAAAATGTTCGTGATTTTTTTCACTCCATTTCACAAATTTTGTGTAAGCATAATCGTAAACTTTCTTTGATTTCGTAGGTATTAAGGTTTCTATCGAAGATTTCGCTATTTCTAGCAATTCGGAAGGTGTTGATTGCATTTCTTCTGACATTTTCTTTTTACTTGAAAAACACAGGTATAACAAACAGGTTAACCCTATTTTTTTCATATTCTAAATCATACACTGACAAACGTCAAATTAAATAAGTACTCAAATGACAGTTCCAGCCTACTTGATTGCAACGTTCATAATAAGCCATTTAACATTAGGTTTGTGCTTTTTTATACTAGTACAAAAATGAAAAATATTTGTACTAGTATAAAAATAGGCTACTTCTACAACACGTGTACCTTGATATAATGTAAAAAATATTATACGCTTGAAGAAAAAGGTTTTTGAAACAGTTAATTATCTACCTTAGTTGAGTTAAAATGAATAACAGTGCGTCTACCATATTTAGTGAAAGAAGAAATAAAGTAATTGTGTTAAATAATTTTAAGTTTTCCAAAGCTAATACTAGCAAATGTGGAAAGATTTGATAGAAATATGTTGTAACGCTAAATGTACAGCTAGAGTGTACTCCCACGTTTCCAATGAAGACGTAATAATAGAGGTCAAAGCAGAACACAATCATGGTGTTGCAATGAATCTTGCAAGAAATGCAGTGAGCAACAGTGGTAAAAGAAAAGCAACTTGTGATCCAGCTGAGAAACTAGCAAAATTAGTAATTCGAGAGTTGCAATCAAATAATTTTGCGGAAAACATAAACTTAGAAAAAATATGCATGCGGCAAGAAGAAAAATCTTGCCAATATTACCTAAAAACCAAGAAGAGGTGTTTAATACTGTTCTCGAGTTATATCTGAATACCAATCGCGAGGAAGAATTTCTAATGGTAGCAGATAAGGTAAAAAAAATAATTGTGTTTTCCTGTTTTTCAAATTTAACATTTTTGTGTCAGTCAGAGTGTATTTTGATGGACGGAACATTCAAATTTTGTACAAATTTCTTTTACCAAATGTTTACGATTCATAGTTTTAAAAACGGTTATTATGTACCGGTTGTTTTTTGTTTATTACCTGATAAATCAAGTGAAACATATTACAATGTATTCCTCCTTTTAAGTAATAAGTGTAAAGCTTTTGGTTTCAATTTTAAACCAATAGATACCAATTTTTCTTTACCTGAAGTTTGTGGCAGAATTCGGAAATCCCGTAAATAATTAGTTTAGGGTAAATTCAATTAATTACTAATGATAATTAAAATGTATTTCCTATCAATTATTTTTTGAATTATCGTTTTTACCACTAAAATTTAAAAATCTTTAAAAACTATTAACTTTTGGTGTAGGTCAAATTAAAGTATAATTAGGATACTTTTGAACGATGATATAAAATACAAGGTGAACCATTTAAAAAAATTGAGAAAATTATGTATTTGTGTTTTGACTAACCCTGTAAAGATTTGATGGGAATTGAAAAAGTAGTGTCTCCGAATAAAATTTGACCCTGGTCGAAAAATTGTGGTACAAAAAAAAATTGGCTGTCAATTGTTACTTTTCCATGATATAGGTCATTGAATTCAATACGATTTTCATATAAAACTGATCATATCTTGCAAAATACCCTGTATAAACCAATAATAATTTATATTCTTAGAATGAAAAAAGCGAAGGTAATTCAAATATAAAATAAAATACAGGGTGATCCATTAAAAAGAACATAAGTTGGTTCCTGAGAGAAGTTATTAAACACCCTGTATATTCAAAAATAATTTTAAAATATCTAGTTTTACGCTGTCTACCATTCTGTAAAAATATTTTTTTATATCTCTAATTATGGCGGAGATATTGGACTTTGTCACACTAATGGATCACCCTGTATTATTATCCAAGACATTAAATATTTTGTTAATCATTTTTTAATATTATTGAAAATTAATTTAAATCGAGGAAAATCTTAATAATGATTAAATTTGTGTCTTACTCCAGATAATCAAATTATCTTTTTAATGCATCAAAACCAGAATACGTTGAGTTTCACTAATATTTCCAAAGAGACCCATTTTTTACACCAACAAAATACACAAATATTTCACTTTAAACTCACATTACATAATTTTGCATCGCACTTTATCGCACGCTTCACTGAAGACCGAGAAGAACGAACTATTTATTGAACATTTAAAATGGTAGTTACCTTGTTTGATCATTGACATTGACCCATAGACCTGCAGGATCGATAAGAATAGGAGAAAAAGGATCGCGATTCTCTTGCCCATAGCACTGACATGTCTTAGAGTTGTTGGGTTCTGAAATTGTCCCCCGTCAATGGTAAGACGACGACCACGACGTTCGTCTCTTCTTAGGAGAGAGTGATTGCGTTTTAACAATGAAAGTGGTCAATACCAGACAGTGCCGGATGATGGGGGAAGTACCATTTATAGATGACTTTTTGAAGATTCGCATTGGAAGTATGTTTGATTATTGTAATTTTTTGGCCCGCGCCTAGCACTTTTGGTGCCCTTGTACAAATTTAAAATAATGCCTTAAATTTGTATTATGTTCATATGTGAGTATAGATACGGGCTATTGAAAAATAATTTTAAAAAGTATTTTCATAAATTTATTTTCATTTTTACTTTCCTATCTGTATACAGATATAAGGAAAGTATAGGAATCATGATTTTTTTCGACCTCGAGTTTTCGACGGATTTTTACGTTTTGAGGTCCCCTGAATCCGTTTTGACTATTTTCGCGATGATGTCTGTGTGTGTGTCTGTGTGTCTGTGTGTCTGTGTGTGTGTGTGTGTCTGTATAACGCATAACTCATGAACCGATACACAGAAAAACACCAAATTTTAAACTTAAGCTTTGTTCTAGTGTCCAATGAGCTGATTAGATTTTGGGCAGAGTCGGAACATCTGGGGGGGTACTTTATAGGTGGTCATTTTTATATTTTATGGAATATATCTGTTATTTACGTTTGGAGAAGAAAATTCTTCAAATAAAAGTTACTTCTAGTATAATTATCTATAATTTTTGTTTGATGCAAAATTTTCCTAAAATGGTCCGTATTCGAGAAATTTGACAAAATGTAAAAAAAATAATTTTTTATAAAAATTGTTCAAATAAAAGTTGTTTGTAATATAATTCTTTATAATTTTTATTCTATACATAATTTCTCTAAAATGGACCGTATTCGAGATATTTGAGAAAATGTGTAAATTTCGAATTTTGAAGAAAACTCAAAAACGGATAAAGGAAAAAACATTAAATTTTAAACTTAAGTTTTATTTCGACCTGAGGTGAACTGATTAGGGTTTGGACAGAGTCGGAAGATTCGGGGGGGGGGTACTTTATTGGTGGTCATTTTTATATTTTATGGAATATATTCGTTATTTACGTTTGGGGAAGAAAATTCTTCAAATAAAAGTTACTTACAATATTATTATCTATAATTTTTGTTCTATGTCAAATTTTCCTGAAATGGTCCGTATTCGAGAAATTTGACAAAATGTGCAAAATTCTGTTTTTTAAGAAAATTGTTAAACTAAAAGTTGTTTGCGATATCGATCTTTATAATTTTTGTTTTTAAATGACTTTTCTAAAATGGACCGTAATGGAAAAATTGGAGGAAAAGTGTTAAATTTAAATTTTTCAGTATTTTCGTTTTCAATGAATATCTATAGAAATATGTTTGGAGGTGGATGTATGTGGAAAATGTATATATTTAGTTTATCCTCTAAACATTTTTAGAGATGCTGCAATAGGTTAACTAGATAGGAAAGTCATGTGTTGGACACATCAGATTTTTATATTTTACAAGTACAAAACATACAAGTATTTTTTCACTGAGGAACATAACATAATTATAAACGTATAGAAAACAGAAATATATTATAACAGTATCACAGAATAACTATTACAGAAGCGAAGGATTAGAGTCCAAATTTTTTTGCGCATGATCAGAGCCATCATTTTACAACCGGCAAAACTGTCAATGCCATGTCACATGCGAGTGTTGTTTTGATGTCTTAGGATCAGTCATTTGTAATTTATGATTTTTTATCGAATTTAATGTTTTACTTTGTATATTTCTTAACAATTATTAAGTAAATCTGTGTTTAATGTTTTCCTTTGTCTATTTTATGAACATTGTTTAGTAAATATGTTTTTAATCGAAGACTTTTTGTGGTATGTGCTGAGCTATTTACATACTTTTATTTTATTAAAGCAAAATAATTTTTTAGTGACCTGATGGAATCTAAAAGAAAGAGATGTGTTTATCGCCCATGTCTACCTCGAACGAATTCGAATACTAGTTATTTTTCATTTCCCAAAGTTTCAGAAAGGTATGCAATATAAACTGATAGCTCCACCTAACAAATAGTTTAAATTTTGATCCAGATATCCATATTTACCAACGTTATGTGCTACGTTTGAAAAGTACCTCTTGGAGCGGAGTAGAACTAGTATATTTTTTAATCATGTTTAATCGAGCTTATGTGTAATAAAAGAAGGGCTTTAGATTTGTTTGTGTTTCCCGTTTCCGATTTCCATTAAAAAAAAACCAAAAACCTTTCTTTTAAATCAAATTTGATTTCGCTTCTCCTAGTTTTTGTTGCAAGTTGCAAAATAAACTTTATTTTTAGCTGTGGTAACATTTTTTTATAAATATTTTTTGCTCTTAATAACCAGATATATGTAAATAGGATGAAAAAGAATAAACTGTGACACAACAAACAACTGTCTGTACATCACATAGAAGTACATCTACAACTTCAGTTGCTTTTTCCCAGTGAAGTGTATAATTAAAAACAGTTTTCTGCTTTTTTATTTGTCGATTGTCACATAAATTACATTTACTTCAAAAGCTCTAAAATTTTAATTCGGATAAAATAGATCTTACTTGACATACCAGCTCTGCATTAAAAAACCACGGAGCAGATCCCATCGAGAAACCACAAATAATAATAATAATAATAATAATATTTTATTTACCAAATAAGTACAATTAATTAAATTAGTATAACATTTTCATGGCAAATGAGAAAATCATCCACAAAAGACAAGCTTGTACGTGGACTAATAATTGATCATCTGTCATGAGCAAGCTTTACAGTTTTAAACAATAATGTAAACATACAATTTTAACAATATAGAATAAGGGACAAATATAACATTTATAAATAGATTAATCTAATAAGATTTAGAAGATAGTTACTAATTTTGTAAATAGGTTTGCTCCAAAATATTTTAATTAAATATGTAATACTATTTTAATTAGTATTATCCTAATAATAATATGACGTATTAAAACATAAACTAAAATTAAAAAGTTTAAAAATGACAGCTTTAAAATATATTATTTTTAATTTTGAGTAAGTCTATGTAAATTTAAGGACAAATACTTATACAATTTCTAAAAATAAATAATCAATCTAATAAGATTTAAGAAAACATTATCTAAGCTAATGATCCGCTAAACAGACTATAACAGGTTTCATTTTGAGCTGAGATAAAATTTTTTAGAATATGAGCTGGAATGGATAATATCCATCTCTTAATATGCTTTTTAAATAAATTTATTGAATTAATCCTCTTAATGTCTAGAGGTAATTGATTATAAAGTTTTGGACCCAGGTAAGTGTAACTTTTCTTCTCTATAGTTTTATCCACTTTAGGGATTAAAAAGATGTTCATCTTATATCTTGTGGAATAGTTATGTTGTATTGGTATTAATGTATGTTTATCTTTGTATTGCTTTAGTAGGATCATTTTTATATATAATTGATAAATATTTAGCATTCCGGTTTCTTGAAAAAGATCGGCTGAGGGGTAAGTTCTAGGCTTATGAAATATAGATTTTAATATACTTTTTTGTATTTTTTGTAGGTTGTCAATCAAAGTAAACCCAGCTGATCCCCATGCAATAAGACCGTACGTCAAGTGACTTTCTACTAAAGCGAAGTAAATAATCTTGAGGTAAGTCAAGGAGAGAAATGAAGTAAGGTTTTTTATTTTATACAATACGAATCTTAGTTTTTTTATTAAATACGTTATCTCATGATCCCATCTCAAATGGGGGTCAAGATATATCCCAAGATATTTTATTTTTTTCGTTACTTTAATAGTAAATACTTCATTTTTTGTATTATTTATTATAATTTCAGCATAAGGTGGAAGATTTGTGCTATATGAGGTAAATGGAACGAGAAATGTTTTTTTATAATTTATCGTGAGCAATCTAGTTTCAAGAAAGTTTATTATTTTTATGAAATCATGTTCAATATCTGATTTAAGGTGCATCCAGTTATTATTTTTATAGAAAATGGCAGTGTCATCGGCAAAGCTAATAATTTCTCCCTTTGTATTCTGTAGAAATATATCGTTTAGGTAGATATTGAAAAAGACAGGACCTAGAACAGTACCCTGAGGCACTCCATACTTTATAGTTTTGAAATTACTGTGGGTTCCGTTAATATTTACACATTGCATTCTATTATTTAAATAACTTTCAATCAGTTTAAATGCCTTTCCCCTGATTCCAATATTTTCTAGAATTGACAACAGTTGTTTATGATCCACGGAGTCAAATGCTTTAGCCAAATCGATAAATATTGTAATGCATGGTTGCTTTTTATCTATACTATTGTTTATCATTTCTATCAATTTGGTTATTGCATCTGATGTTGACATATTTTCACTAAATCCATATTGTTTGGGAGACAAGATATTATATTTTTTTAGAAATGACATAATCCTTTTATGTAATATTTTCTCGAACACCTTACCAATGTTGGAAATTAATGAGATCGGCCGGTATTTAGCTGTTTCTGAGACATTCCCATCTTTAAATTGGGGTATTATTTCTGATACTTTTAACTGGTTTGGGAATTTACCTTGATTTATTGATTTATTAATTAAAAATGTTAGTACCGGTGCTATATCTTTACCTACCAATTTAAGAATTTCTGAACGAATTCCATCTAACCCTGGTGTTTTGTTGTTTTTTAAATTCATAATAGTTTCATATACTTCCTTTGTATCAGTTTCAGCTAGGAAAATCGTTTGACTAATTTTTTTTTGGTTGATCATATTTTGTGTTTGTCTCTTACTTTTGATTTTTGTTGCCATTTTTTCTCCTACCTCAGTATAGTGTTCACAGAAAATATTAGCAATTTCTTTAGGGTTATCTATTACGGTGCCATCTGGTGCTATTATTTCTGATATTGGTTTTTTGTGTTTCTTTAAACTTGTGATTTCCGTAACACATTCCCATAACTTTTTGCTTATGTTTTTATTATTTTCAATTTGATTATTATAGTAATTAGTTTTTGCTTGTTTTATCAGTAAATTTAGATGGTTTCTATATTTCCTAAAGTTAGATATATTTTCAGGGGTATAGTTATTTTTCATAATTTTAAATAATCTATTTTTTTCGTTAACAGAAATTATAAGGGCTGGTGTGATCCAGTTTTTACGTTTTATTTTCTTTTTCTCACTACAATTTTCAATATAAAATTTGATTTTATTAATAAAAATGTCCATGCAATCATCAACGTCACTAGTAGAGAACAGTTCTAACCAACTGTCTTGTTTTATTTTATTTTTAAATTTGCTTTTATTAAAAATTATTTTTACTTTTTCTAATGGAATGCTTATTTCTTTTTCAGGTAGAACAAGGTGATTTGTTACCGAAAAATGGTCCGTAATGTTGGTCTGGAATATTATAGGAAAGTTTTTAGATTCATTAATGCTAGATTTGAGGAATATATGATCTAAACACGATTTCTGATTTCCGACTACTCTAGTGTATTTGTTAATTAGGCTTTCAAAACCCTCTTCGTTTATCATGTTTAAGTAATCATGAACATAATGCTGATTGTGACTTAATATGTCAATGTTAATGTCTCCTGTTAATAAATGAATATCACATTTTTTGCATTGATTTAAATATATTCCTAAATCATTTATAAAAGTATCTACATTCGAAGGGCAGGGTCTATACATTCAATTTATTATTATACTTCTATTATATGCTACTCCGCTAAGTTCTAAAATGATCATTTCAGTAAGGTCTACTAATTTATATGTGCAGTTAAATTTTTGTTTAGCTAAGATTATGACACCGTCGCATTCGTTGAAATTACCATTATTGTAAAACAAGTCATAACCATCCAGGTGATATAAGGAGCTGTCGGGGATTTGTCGTGTTTCAGTCAATATAATAAAATCAAATTTTACATTTACCTGGTTCAAGAGTATTTTTAATTCGTCGAAGTTTTTATTTATGCTTCGTACATTCATTTGAAATATAGATATGCTTTGGTTTTTGTTAAATTCCTTAGTGTATCTGTTATAGTCTGGGGGATCTTGGATCTCTTTGGTGTCAACCTTTTCGATTTTGAAATCTAGAAAATAGTTATTCATGTTGAAATCAGAATGACTCTAGAATGTTTTATTTAAATATGTAAAAATTATTATTTAAGTTAGTATTATTTTAATAGTTAGAACGTAGAACAACAAAATATTAAACAATAAACAGTTAAATATATGAAATAAAATAAAATATTTAAAATTTCTATAATATGGTTAGTATTTACAGCTATAAATTAATTGGTTTTATTTTGAGGAAATCTAGGTGAGTGTCTTGTTCCAGATGCGGGGTCAGAAGCTATTTTCTTCGTAAGGGTTTCCAACGGATTTTCTGGCTCGTTTTGCTTTTTTCTTTCTTGATTTGTATAATTTTCTATGGTTTGTTTTTGATTGTTGTTTTCTCAGCAGCAAGTTGACTCTTGATAATGTCTTCATATGTATAGATTTCACCGTCGACGAATAATTTTTTTGCATAGATATGTGCTTTTTTATTATTTTCTTTTTCTTCTTTTAGTTTTTGCAATAACACATTCCTAACAATTCTTTCCTCTTGTGACAGTTCTTCTGATATACGTATGTCCGTCCCTTTTAATTTGCCGCAGCTTTTTAATACCTTCTGCTTAGTAAGATAAGAGACAAATTTAACCAAAATTGCCTTGTTGTCTTTATTTTTTCCAAATGTGTATATCGCATTAATGTCACTTTCACCAAGGTTTAGCTCCAGCTTAGTATTTAGTAGTTCTAAGGTATAGTTCAACAGATTGTTACCGGAAAATTGGGAATTAAAAATTACAATATTATTGACTCGTAGCTGCTTATCTAGTTTTTTATTACTATTTTTCAATTCCTTTATTTCACTTTCTAAGTCTTTGACTTTTTTACTTTCTTGTACTAGTAACTCTTTTACTTCTGCAAGTTCCTTACTTAGTTTACTTGTAATGGTTTGTGTTAACTTTGCATTTTCTCTTTCTATTACTTTGGTTAATTTTTCAGTTAGTTTTTCTAGAATTGCATCTTCTAAACTTTTCAGTTGGATCAGCTCGGAAACGTTTATTTGAAAATGTACTTCTGACATTGATCATTCTGAATGAATCTATACCCTCAACATCTACTACTAAATCCCACGACGATTTTCTCAGTACACCAGATATTAAAAATAACATAAAAGTGTTGTGTTTATGTACTTTTTTAATTTAAATATCTTTTTTAGTTCCCAGCAAAAGAAAACTAACTTTGAAGATTGAAGAGATATAGTTGTTTCTATTTCGATAATTCATGTGCCAGTCCCAAAAATATCCTTCAGTTGGGCCACAATTTTTAAACCAACTATTTGCAGATATAGTTAAATCTTAAGCGGAATTTAAAAACAAAAAGTCTCTAGATATAGAGCATTCAATATAAAAACCGATGCACTTCAGAGATGACGTCAGTGACAGTCATTGGTAGGTACCACACACAATAATAAAAATAATTAAATTTTATTTTGCAAATAAATAAATTTAGACGCATGGAGTTCATTTTTATAAAATTGCATAATAAAAATGTATTTTTTATCATATCACAGTAGTAAATGTACTGTAGGCAGATTATTAACGGAACACTTTCTAGTGAATTTCATAATTAAAGTTGGCATCAAATGTGTCAGCCTTCAATTTTAATATATTGTTGTCAATTGTTATTTGTTTTGTATTATTTTGCATCGATCGATTTCTTTTCAATAAATTATTTGTATTTTAGATTAAATTATTAACAAATTGTTCTTTTCAGAACACATTTATTAGGAACGTGGTGTTCGTTTATTGTGTATTTTTTCATTAAATTCAGTGTTTTTCTAAAACTTCAATTTTAACATTTTCAATGACCTTCATTGGTTTTTATATAGAATTCGTTATACATTTAAAATTAATTGGTCCTAATAACATAGCCAAAAAAACATAACCTCATAGTTTTAAACATTCCTACATTCGTAGCCTATTTTGAAGATTGGGCAACACTGCAAGGCTATGACTTCACAACTGATTGATGACGTGTATTGGATTTTATATTGAATGCTCTATAGAAGACATTCCAATAAATACAAGCAGTTTGCACTTACCTTGTATTTTTTAGGACCTAGGATCTAAAATTTTTTGCCTCTTGGTGTGTATTTTTCATATTGAGATTTTTATTAATTTGATGTGTTTCTCGTATTTTGCTTTATTAAAATTAATAGTCAGTATGGGTACGTGTTTTATTTATAACAATCTTTTTCCTACAGTACTTTTCTTCAAATCTCAATTTAATTCGAAATTCTAATAATTATGCACCTAAAAATGCAAATTTTTGTGTACAACAAATTCATATGATTTATAAACAAATTCTAAATCCAATCTGGATTTATGAAATACAACTACAAGGATGTGTCATAATATAAGTTTTCCAAAATAAAGTCCTAAGATGCATCATTTATGTACCCTGGCTCTATCTAAATGATTATCTTTATACAAATAAGAAAACGAGATTTTTAAAATTACGGTTGGAAAGTATATTTGCATTTTTAATGCCAGTTATTATCAGTTTAATCTATTTTTGTAGATCCAACTATCATAGTTGAAGATGTTTTCCACGAAAGTACACAATTATTCATACATCAATAAATTGTAATAGAATCACTCTGTTAAAGAGTTAATGTTATCTAAAAAAACTGAATTAGGTACAACGAGTATTCGGTCTGATTCCTCAAGTAAAAACCTTTTTTAGCTTAGCGATCAGTACAATTTACTTTAAAATAAATTATTGTGAAGCCTTATTTTTCTAATTATATTACTAACCTTTAATTCAGAGAAGAAATAGTAAATGTTGCTAAATAGGTTTGTTACATACATTTAAATCCTTTTCTCAGTGTATTATCCGAATTTATACGAATCTTGTTCATTTTTACCAGTGTAACAACTGGCAAAAACATCAAACGTGCCGACGCAAGCCTTCACTTCTATAGTAGGTTATTCTGTGCTAAATGCAGGTTATAGATACATTTATCTATAAATCACAGATAAGCACAGATTACAAGTAAAGTACGTACAGCTTCTAGATATCATTAACTGTAATCCTTGCTTAAGACTAAGTGTAAAAGTTAGGTACAATAAATGAGGAACTTTATTGATTACATATATATTATATATGTCGGTTTCGAGTTTTAGGATGAAAGTTACAGTTGAATACATGTAAATTGCAGATTAAATTATTTATGAACTACAAGTAGCTAAGTCTATTTGTTAGGTGTAGTGGGTTACAATTCATTTAATATTTAGTTACCTGTACCGTAAGGATGTTTGTCCTAAAGTACAATTGTTGGGTTGTGACGTCATTAATTTTTATTACGTATATTTAACTATAGTTTTCATTTAATGCTTGTTACAGTTATTTACACTGTGTAGATTTCAGTTATTAACCAGTGTTACTTTTTACACTTGATTAACTGTAGATTTTTTTCCAAGAAAGCTAGATGTTAAGAAATCTTGATAATTTTAGCTAAAAACCAAAACTAGGGGGGGAGGATGTTACATATTGATTTCTATTTGAATTTACTTGTTAATGTTTATACTGTTCATAGTTGTTATACCCTGTACATAAAAAAAATATGACAATAAAAATGATGACAGTGACAAAAAAAGTTGTTAATCTTAATCTTTTCTTATTAATAATTTTGGTTTTTCGACACGGATATAAATATCAATTCTATAGGTTTGTACATTACAACAATTTTTCCCTGTGTAAATAGGACTTTTCAATTCGCTTCTCCTAGTTTGAAAATAGTATAGTTGTTATACTAAGGGGTCGAATTATAAATATAATAATACTTATTCAGATTTGATGATGATTGTAGACTAAAGCCCAAACGAACTTTCCTGAATTTCGAATGTTGACCTTATAAAAAGATAAAACGGGCAAAAGACTTAACGGCTTTCCGTGCAGAAAGTGAAAAGTTGATGAAGATTCAAATTCTTTTCTAAAGTTCAACATGATAATCTTGTACGGTGGTTGGGCCCCTTATTGAGTTACCGGATTAACAGGGCAATTTCCCTAAGTTTCTCGTCTTTGATGCCACTCACAAAGTACAACTCCAGCAGTATAATTACAACAACTGGATTATTTTACGTGAGCAGAGATTCAGATTAAAGTATGTCGCTGACTAGGGCTACGCTCATATAATCAAGAATGAAAATTTATGAATTCTATTAAATAAAACCTTTAACTTTTAAATAATAATTTTGAAAATTATAGTTATAATCTAACTTTTATCACACGATTCATCTCGCTAGTCTGAAGTGTTAATTTAAACTTTCTTATGTAAATCGCTATTCATACAATATTTCTAAAGACGTATATGGATAATTAAAAAAATTAAAAGCCATATAATATAATTTCTTGCAAATCAAAAATAATTTATTGGTAGGTATTTTGGAAATAATAAAGTATGTAGTTCTTAGTGTGTAATTACCTGAATGTTTGATATTTTCTAGTTTTCGATTTTCTAAAAAATAATGTTAATTGGCATAACTTAATCCTATAAATGCTTTTTGATATACAGGGTGTTAAACCTGAAAATTGACCATCTTAAAAAAGGGCAATGCTTCTCGACAAACTGTTATCATTACATATATTTTTCGGAGATTGCTGTTGACCAGTCAAATATCATAACGTGAACGTTTTTGTTTTACTGGATTTAAAATTGTAAACTTTTTTATATTTATGGGGACTTTAGTAGTATAAATTTTATATGAATCTTCAGCAGGAAGATTCGCCTTGGACCTGACAGGCTTTACTAGTTAAGAAGACGACGGAATGAGCCCATCTTTATATTTTTTCCACGAAAAACCACAATTTAAAAATTTACTGCTGATTTAACAACAAACAATTTCAAAAAGAAAATTTATTCTAAGTGATAACATTTCAAATTGGTGCAGTTCTAGGAGTTCGAGTGTAATATTTTGTCTCCTTTCCTTATCAAATAGTTGGCATTTAATAAAATTATAGAAAATCGCAAAGAAAACGAAAATGTTAGAATCTGTCGTCTGTGCCCTATTCCAAATAACTGATTTTAAAAACCAGTTTGTACAAAGGTCGAAAGGAGGCTAAAGCAGGGCAAAATGAAGAATCCTCTCTTCCCATCCAAGTTAAGCCAACAGTGGAAAAAGTCGAGCCAAAAAAAATAACAACCAATGATCTCCAGCAAGAAAAGTCCGAGGAGACACACAAGTTCACTCCCTCCCCACTTTTAGAGGAAGGGATGTTTTGTGGACTCTCAAATTAGTTAAGAATAGTTGAAAGTATCAGTTAAGTGGTGAAACAGTTTATATTCCGAAAATCAACCGAAAAAGTACTCAAATTAATTATTGAAAATACAATAAATTTATCATACTGATTATTGCAGCCTAATTATTTTTCATCCCCGCAGTTTACTAATAAAATTGCAAATGAAGCAGTTGATCGCATAAATCGCGCGAGAAATGTTTTTATAAGAGGTGTAACGAAAACTGTAGGAGATGTCCAAACTAAAAAAGATCATGATAATTCTATTATCTAAGACATTTTGCACACTGTAGAATGTGATCAGAATCCGGTTGCATTCTTCCGCGTTGGCAAGGACAATACCAAAGTTCTTAAAATAATTAAAC
>OV651828.1:19536924-19869424 GCA_927349885.1 Psylliodes chrysocephalus
GAGACAAGTAAGAGTTACATTTTAACTTTAAAAATATTTTCTTGACATTGTAATTAGTGTAGATTTAAAATTTGGGTTATCATGTTATTCTTCTTCAACTATTAATTTTTCTTTCTTTGCCAACATAAAAGTACCTAATTGAGTACACATGGTATTTGTAGAAACAATTTCTTAAATGTGTGGACCTCAATTTAAAATCTTTTTATTCTGTAAGGTCCCTTACTTTTTGCCTCTGATTTAATCACATTTTTAATTTTACTCTATGACTTAGGTAATCATATTTGGGCATTATTGAATTCTGTGCTTTTATTTTAGCATCTGATTTGGGTTTTGAATATACTGGATGTAACTTAAGTATAGGGTTAAAGTTAAAATTAAGTCAAATAAGTTTTAGAATTTTAAATGCATTTTAAGTATTGTAAATCCATCTAATATTTCATTTTTACTCCAGTGTAGTACACATTGCCTTAAATTTATTAAAAGAAATGTCTGTAACCTCAAGATTCAATTGATTTATTACCCTCAATGTTCTTTCAATGGGTGAATGCATGCCATAGTTTGTATTGTGAAATGGAACATATTTAATTACTTAAGGACTCTATTAGGAATATTAAAAGAAATAATTTCTAAGAGTTCCGGGCTTATGACTAGACCATTTAATAATCTATAGATAAAATTCAAATCTGAATCCTGTACTTAAGTCGGCTCATATTCATTTCATTTAAAATCCTAGTATAATTGTGATCGGTTACCCAAATATTTAATTTGAAGGCACAGTATCTTAGAAATTTATTTTGTATTCTTTCCACTGCTAGACAGTGTATATGATATTGTGGCGACCAAATTATAGAAACATACTCCAACCGAGGTACAACCAATGTTTTGAAACTATTTTTATGGCTTTTAGAGAGAAATCAGAAGAGTTACGCAATATTAACTCTAAGAATTGGGATGATTTAATTGAAATTGAATTTATATGTTCAATAAATCTTAATTGTTCATCTCAAGTAACCACTAAATATTTGACTGAATTAACCCAATATAGTGGCTTATCATTAATGTAATATTGTGAGTTGCACTTTCTGTTTCCTTTAAAAAAGCTTATAAAGCAACATTTATTAACATTCAACTGTAGGTTATTATGGTTGCACCATATAACTAAGTTGTCGAGAACATTCTGAATGAAGGCTTGATGAGTAAATTGGTCTATACAACTTTAGGTCATTCGCGAACATTAAGAACTCACAATGTTTAAATCATTCTATTATATCATTAATAAATATATTAAATAAAAGTGGTGAACAATGAGAACCATGTGGTACACCTGAGGAAACCCTAATTAATCTTGATCTATTACTACCGATTTTAACTTGCTGACTTCAACTTGTCAAAAAACTTGCAAACAATTTCACCAGCTAAGATGGTATACCAAACGACTCTAGTTTCATTAACAACATTTCATGATCAACCCTGTCAAATGCTTTAGCGAAATCTGTGTAAACAGAGTTAACTTGCCCTTTAGCTTCTAAAACCTTTAATATATTTTGTTTGTATAACAGTAGATTTGTAACTTTAGATTTTTTTTGACAGAAGCCATGCTGGTTATTGATCAAAAGTTCCTTGCAATGAAAATTAAACTGGTCAAAAATTATATCCATTTAGGTTAAGAAGATTGAATACTAAGAAAGGATTTTTGGAAATTTTAATTATAAATGGGGGAAATAGGAGGAAATGGGGGGAGGAAGCTTTTAATGAAACTCTTTGTTCTTTAAAGTTAGAAACATGAAAATTTAAATTACAGCTACTGAGCATAAATAAAAAATGACGTGTTTCAGGGTTTTTGGATTTTTTAAATTTTAAGGGGTGAAAGTTTGTAAGGGACTATCAATTTTTTTTGTTCTCTATGAAGTTAGAAACATGAAAATTAGAATTACAGCTACTGACTACAAAGTATTAATGACGTATTTCAGGGTTTTTGGATTTTCACATTTTTAAGGGGGGAAACGGGGGGTGAAAATTTATTTAGAAGTATCCATTTGTTTGGTTCTCTTTAAAGTTAAAAACATGAAAATTGGAATTGCAGCAACTGAGTACAAATTAATAATAACGTGTTTCAGGGTTTTTATATTTTTACATCTTAAGGGGGGCAAACGGGGGCAAAAGTTTGTATTGGAGTATAACTTTTTTTGTTCTTTTTGAAGTTAGAAACATGAAAATTGGAATTGCAGCTAATGAGTACAAATTAATAATGACGTATTTTAGGGTTTTTGGATTTTCACATTTTAAGGGGGGGAACGGGGAGGTGAAAGTTTATTTAGAAATATCGATTTTTTAAAGGTAGAAACTTGAAAATTGGAATTGTAGGTTCTCATCATAAATAAATAATGAAGTGTTTCATGGTTTTTGGATTTTCACATTTTTAGGGGTGAAAATTAATAAAAATTAACAAATTTAATAAAAAATAAATAAAAATTAATAAAAATTCATAAAAATTCATAAAAATTAATAAAAATTAATACAAATTAATACAAATTAATAAAAATTAAATTAATAAAAATTAATAAAAATTAATACAAATAAATAAAAATAAAAAAAAATGAATAAATATAAAAAATGTTTTTTTTATATTAATAACACGACTATTATGCGAGCAAAGTCGCGAGCAAAGCCGCGGGCAATAGATAGTGCTTCTATAATTATTTACATTCTCCTGATTTAAAATTAGGACAACAAAACTGTGTCTCCAGATATCTGGGAAAACGCCAGTATCTACAGATTACTTAAATAAAATGTAAATAGCCAGTGTAAGGGAAAATGCAGTTTTTTAGAAATATATTTGGAATCCTGTCTGGCCCTACACTATTGTGACAGGCTTCTGGTTCACCTACAGTGAATCAGCGAGTCTGTGTGGCGCTATGAAGGTGATTCCCGGATAGGGGTTGCTCAGGCGCCAGATTTGGTATCGCAGTTAGCTCTGCGACCCTGTTGTACACCAGAGTGTACTCAAGGTGAACTCAGTGAAGGTAAATAATTCCAGGCGGTCACTGCTAGGTAGCCACTATACTAGAATAAATAAAAATAAAACACTTATCTCCTTTACACCTCTCTGAAAGAGAACGGTTAAGAACCAGTAATAAGAGAAACACAGGAATAGGTAATAAAATATATATTTACAAAAAAAAAATAATACAACAGTAATTAAATATGAACGGCTCCCTATATTCGGAAAATTTATTGAAAATAAATTATTAGAACTGAAAAATATTTAAATATTGACGGAACCTTATATCCGAAAAATTTATGAAAAATAAATTATTTCAATTGAAAACTATTTAAATATTGATGGATCCCTATATCGGAAAATTTATGAAAATAAATTATTACAATTGGAAATTAATTAAATATTGACGGATCCTTATATCCGGAAAATTTATGAAAAATAAATTATTGCGATTGAAAATTATTTAAATATTGACGGATCCCTAAATCCGGAAAATTTGTGAAAAATAAATTATTACAATTGAAAATTATTTAAATATAGGGAAATATTTATGGTTCATTAGCACAGGAGGCTAATCGGTCTGGGAATTATGAAACGCCCAGTATACAGAAAATTTAAATATTGACGGATGCCTAAATCCGGAAATTTATGAAAAATAAATTAATACACTCGAAAACAATTTAAATATGACGGTAATCAAATGAAATCAAAGTTTTCGGAACGTCCCTCTATCTTAGACCAGACGGATCGACGCTCTGGCAATTGAACGAGGATGATAATTTTCAGCGCGGTGTTTAGGACAAAAATGCGATGGTTAACGTAAAAATTATTTTGAGATTTGCCCAGAGTCGACCGAGAGCGTGTGTTAATTTAATTTTACAGAAGTCGTCTGGCTTCATTCAATAACTAATTGTGGACGGGGAACGGAATGATTCAAATACAATTGAATGAATAAATAAAAGAAAAGAGAAACTTACATGAAAAATACTGGGTGCTTCTTATAAAAAAAATGCTAACGGTTTCCCACTAAGGGATGAAATAAAAAATACTGGTCGTGAATCAAAATTATTTCACTTGTCGGACGGGTGTCCCAAACTAATTGTAGTAAATGAAAAAAATAATAAGCGGTTTCCTACCTTTAGAAAAATAAACGGGGTTGTTCAATATTCTTTCGATATTACAATCACTCACGGTATATTTACTAGGCACTATCGAAGGACGAATAGTTTTCGGCTGTTGGCAATCAAGAGAGTCCCAGACGTCATCGAATTTATGCTTTTTCGCTGGCAAAATGGAAGACCAGTAAGCCCGAGTGGGGGATACCACCACTACAGCCGACTGTTTACAATTTAGAAATATAAAAAATGTCCTTCTAGTACCTTGACAAATAAAAGTAGATAATCGGTACGAAATCGACTCTACAAAATGCCCATTCGGATTTCGGCAAATATAGGAATATTTTAACCTACGAGGGTACTCGCAATTGTTGAAAAACGGTAATTTCTGGGAAACAGAAATACGGGGGATCTTCTACATGTCCTCAGGCGGGAATTAATTGAAATAAACATTTTTTTTTAAATGAATTGAGAGCAAAATTTAGTGACTTCGTTATACTATTTTTATTAGGAAGTTTAGTTATTTTATCAAAAATCAACTCAATAGAAAACAATGAACAGGGAATGTTAATAAATATGACTAAATTACTATCAATATTCCTGTTTATATGAGAAGAGTCAGTGTATACTGTACCAAAATAATTTGCAAAATTTTCTACAATTTGTTCTCCATTTGCTGCTAGATTACCATTATAGTACATTGTATTAGGTAAGGTATTACATTTCCTTTTACTGTTTATGAATGTCCAAACATAATTGGGTTTAATATAAAAAGAGTGGTTTACTAATATAGTCATTGTAACATGTTCTAGAAAGATTATTACAAGCCGCTCTCAATTCGGAAAAGTATCTGTAGTCTTCTATATTATGAGTTGCCATTTATGAGCCGATTTTTTTTTACCTCACGAGATATCTTAGTTCCGCATTGAACTATTTAGGGAAATTTGATGAAACAAATTTTTTTAATGGGACAAAAAGTGCAACAACCATGTTTACGATATGATAGAACTCATTTGAGGCAATATTTATATCATTATAGCACAGTATATTCTTCCAATCAATAGCTGCGAAGTAATTGTTAAGATCAAAGTAATTGGCATTATGTATATTTCAAGATGATTTAAATTGGACTCGCCTGTATTAAAAGTTACTGCGTACCCAACTTCAAAAAATCTGATGTGTCCAACACATGACTTTCCTATCTAGTTATTACAGGCTTTTTCCGTTTATTGTGTACAACCTATTGCAGCATCTCTATAAATGTTTAGAGGATAAACTAAATATATACATTGTCCACATACATCTACCGCGAAACATTTTTCTATAGATATTCATTGAAAATGAAAATACTGAAAAATTTAAATTTAGCACTTTTCCTACAATTTTTCCATTACGGTCCATTTAAAAAAAAATGTATAAACAAATATTATAGAGATCGATATCGCAAACAACTTTTATTTCAACAATTTTCATAAAAATCAGAATTTTGCACATTTTGTCAAATTTCTCGAATACGGACCATTTCAGGAAATTTTTACATAAGGCAAAAATTATAGATAATAATATTAGAAGTAACTTTTATTTGAACAATTTTCTTCTCCAAACATAAATAACAGATATATTCCATAAAATATAAAAACGGCCTCCCATAAAATATAAAAACGGCCTCCCATAAAGTACCCCCCCAGATGTTCCGACTTTGTCCAAAATCTAATCATTTCACGTCAGGCCGAAATAAACCTTAAGTTTAAAATTTAATGTTTTTTTCTTTATCCGTTTTTGAGTTTTCTTCAAAATTCGAAATTTACACATTTTCTCAAATATCTCGAATACGGTCCATTTTAAAGAAATTATGTATAGAATAAAAATTATAGAGAATTATATTACAAACAACTTTTATTTGATTAATTTTTATAAAAAATTATTTTTTTTACATTTTCTCAAATTTCTCGAATACGGACCATTTTAGGAAAATTTTGCATAAAACAAAAATTATAGATAATTATATTAGAAGTAACTTTTATTTGAAGAAATTTCTTCTCCAAACGTAAATAACAGATATATTCCATAAAATATAAAAATGACCACCTATAAAGTACCCCCCCAGATGTTCCGACTCTGCCCAAAATCTAATCAGCTCATTGGACGCTGAAACAAAGCTTAAGTTTAAAATTTGGTGTTTTTTTGTGTATCGGTTCATGAGTTATGCGTTATACAGACACACACACACACACACACACAGACAGAGAGACAGATATCATCGCGAAAATAGTCAAAACGGATTCAGGGGACCTCAAAACGTAAAAATCCGTCGAAAACTCGAGGTCGAAAAAAATCATGATTCCTATACTTATACAGACACACACACACACACACACACACACACACACACACACACACACACACACACACACACACACACACACACACACACACACACACACACACACACACACACACACACACACACACACACACACACACACACACACACACACACACACACACACACACACACACACACACACACACACACACACACACACACACACACACACACACACACACACACACACACACACACACACACACACACACACACACACACACACACACACACACACACACACACACACACACACACACACACACACACACACACACACACACACACACACACACACACACACACACACACACACACACACACACACACACACACACACACACACACACACACACACACACACACACACACACACACACACACACACACACGCCCACGCCCACACACCCACGCCCACGCCCACGCCCACGCCCACGCCCACGCCCACGCCCACGCCCACGCCCACGCCCACGCCCACGCCCACACCCACGCCCACACCCACACCCACACACACACACACACACACACACACACACACACACACACACACACACACACACACATACACACACACATACACACATACACACATACACACATACACACATACACACATACACACATACACACATACACACACACACACACACACACACACACACACACACACACACACACACACACACACACACACACATACACACACACATACACACACACATACACACACACACACACACACACACACACACACACACACACACACACACACACACACACACACACACACACACACACACACACACACACACACACACACACACACACACACACACACACACACACACACACACACACACACACACACACACACACACACACACACACACACACACACACACACACACACACACACACACACACACACACACACACACACACACACACACACACACACACACACACACACACACACACACACACACACACACACACACACACACACACACACACACACACACACACACACACACACACACACACACACACACACACACACACACACACACACACACACACACACACACACACACACACACACACACACACACACACACACACACACACACACACACACACACACACACACACACACACACACACACACACACACACACACACACACACACACACACACACACACACACACACACACACACACACACACACACACACACACACACACACACACACACACACACACACACACACACACACACACACACACACACACACACACACACACACACACACACACACACACACACACACACACACACACACACACACACACACACACACACACACACACACACACACACACACACACACACACACACACACACACACACACACACACACACACACACACACACACACACACACACACACACACACACACACACACACACACACACACACACACACACACACACACACACACACACACACACACACACACACACACACACACACACACACACACACACACACACACACACACACACACACACACACACACACACACACACACACACACACACACACCACACACACACACACACACACACACACACACACACACACACACACACACACACACACACACACACACACACACACACACACACACACACACACACACACACACACACACACACACACACACACACACACACACACACACACACACACACACACACACACACACACACACACACACACACACACACACACACACACACACACACACACACACACACACACACACACACACACACACACACACACACACACACACACACACACACACACACACACACACACACACACACACACACACACACACACACACACACACACACACACACACACACACACACACACACACACACACACACACACACACACACACACACACACACACACACACACACACACACACACACACACACAACACACACACACACACACACACACACACACACACACACACACACACACACACACACACACACACACACACACACACACACACACACACACACACACACACACACACACACACACACACACACACACACACACACACACACACACACACACACACACACACACACACACACACACACACACACACACACACACACACACACACACACACACACACACACACACACACACACACACACACACACACACACACACACACACACACACACACACACACACACACACACACACACACACACACACACACACACACACACACACACACACACACACACACACACACACACACACACACACACACACACACACACACACACACACACACACACACACACACACACACACACACACACACACACACAGACAGACATCATCGCGAAAATAGTCAAAACGGATTCAGGGGACCTCAAAACGTAAAAATCCGTCGAAAACTCGAGGTCGAAAAAAATCATGATTCCTATACTTTCCTTATATCTGTATACAGATAGGAAAGTAAAAATTTTTTTTTTTTACATTTTCTCAAATTTCTCGAATACGGACCATTTTAGGAAAATTTTGCATAAAACAAAAATTATAGATAATTATATTAGAAGTAACTTTTATTTGAAGAAATTTCTTCTCCAAACGTAAATAACAGATATATTCCATAAAATATAAAAATGACCACCTATAAAGTACCCCCCAGATGTTCCGACTCTGCCCAAAATCTAATCAGCTCATTGGACGCTGAAACAAAGCTTAAGTTTAAAATTTGGTGTTTTTTTGTGTATCGGTTCATGAGTTATGCGTTATACAGACACACACACAGACACACACACACACAGACAGACAGACATCATCGCGAAAATAGTCAAAACGGATTCAGGGGACCTCAAAACGTAAAAATCCGTCGAAAACTCGAGGTCGAAAAAAATCATGATTCCTATACTTTCCTTATATCTGTATACAGATAGGAAAGTAAAAAGGAGGAGGTTATCAATTATTCATCGCGATATAATTTTTTTTTTTTATGTATGTTCAGCGATAATTCTTCAACACGGTGTCCGATTTCAATAATTCTTTTTTTGTTAGAAAGGAGGTACCTCAGGGGTGGTCCCATATAAATTTGGTTAAGATGTGGTGACGGCATCTGCACGTTTTTGAAGTCGGTTTTTTTTAATTTTTAATTTCTAATACTTGTTTTAAAATAGATTTAAAAATGAAAAATCATAAAGAATATGAACCTTGAGGACAGTTAACTAAAACACCAGAATCATCATTTGACCACATTGCCTCTGGCAGATTGTAATCTCCACATATGATAATGTCACATTTTTTCGCATTTTTCATTATTTTGCATTATATTACAATGATTCTCATATTTTAATTCAGTAGACTTTGATGGGAGATAGGCATCATCAATGATAAATGATTTTTATCCTAACAAACAATACAAATAAACCGTGGGCTTACAAGCAAAAGTCATTAAGTCAAAAAATAGGCTTATGAGTTTTAATTTTTTTATAAATTATTTAGGAATTATCAACTGCTTCAAAGAAAATGTACATGCTCTCGTAATACAATGCACGGTTTTTACATAATATACAAAAATATAAACCCATTTTGATAAATTTTTGACTTAGTGCCTTTTGTAAACCCACGAAATGTTCCACATCGTTATGAATTACTCCCAACTCCACTGGATTTAGAATCGACTTTATAATTATGATTACACCTCTACCACGACCTTTGCAGCTGGATTTCGTGTTTCTCTCACACCTTAATAATGTATACGAGAGGAGGTCAATTACTTCCAATAATATGTCTTTAGATAACCAACTTTATATTAATATTATAATGTCATAATTAGAACTCAGTATATTTAATTTTAAGTCTTTTAATTTAGTTTGCAAGCCACCAACATTTTGACAGTAAATTTGCAATGGGGATAGAACCAGATTTTTTTAGTTTTATTTTTAACAATTTTTAAACTGAATTCTAATATCTTTTTCTCCATTAGTTCTTCTTTCCTCAAGCTCTGTTCTCACCATGTTGAATATATCTCTTTGCATATTCCTTTGATAATTATTTATCTTAATATTAGAATTTTCTAATTTTTTCTTGTTCTTCAATATCTCAAGAACAGCATTTCTATTTGAAAAAACTACTTTTTATTGGTCTTGGTCTTGATCCCAATGGTTTATCAACACACAAAACTTTCAAAATTTCCTTTGCTTTTTCGTTTTTATTTAAATTCCCTAACACCTCCATGATTTTATTTCTATCATCACATCAATTTTATCTTTAAGGCTATCACTGTATTTCTCATATAAGAAGCAAGGGTTCACCATTTCCGATTGCATTTAAATCCCGCTAAATGTATTAAAATTAATCTTCTACCAGCTTAAAGTATAAGGTTTGGAGAATGAAATCTCCTATTTTTTATTTGTCCTGTTTATACACTGAATTTTAAAAAAAATCATAAAAAGTGATTTTAAAACCAGAGGCTAAAAAGTAGGAGATTTCATTCTACATATTTTTCCAAGTATCTCGCCAAAATATTTCTAAATTTTATTGCGTATTTTTTAAATCTAACTGGAAATACGATTAACAAATATTTGATAAATTTATTTGTCAAATTAGAGATTTTCTATGAATTCCTGTAATTGTGTATAGTTCATGTAGTTCATCTATTTTTATGAAGATGTCACCGTGAAAAACAATATAGTTACTCTATTTTAGAGATGGTTTTAATAGGTAAATGATTGTTTAGAGGTACCAATTTTTGAAACAGTGATACAGCTGTATGCCGTCTTTTATTGTTTCGTGATTTTCATATATATTTGTCTCGTTTGGTTCCAAATTATCGATTGATTTTGCCTGTGTATGAACAAGTGTTGACCACGTTGCCAGATTATCGATTTATACGATAATTTCACAATTCTTTCTAGGACGAATTTGATTTTAAACTCAGTGAAATATACAATGGTGAAATGCAGGAAAGGGAAGGAACTTTATTGCATTCCGATGTAAATTAAATCCGAATGACCTGGCATCATTGTATCATACGCACGTAATATTGGCGGTCTTTGCTTTCTTCTCCTGAATGTTATTTTATCTTTATAAGGAATCCTATTTCTGAGTTAACACGTTGACTGCTATGTGTATGTACCCATGTGTATGTCCTATTAGTGCGTAATTGTTCAATATTTTAATTTATGTTAAAGACACGCAAACATGTTTCAAAGAAAAGTTATATGGATTTAAAAAATACATATTTTAAAAATATTTTTAGATATATACAGGGTGCTACATTTTTGCTTGGTATATTTTTAAAATAGAACATGTGTTTTATTTCAATTTTAGAATGGTTTGGTAATACTGTATTCAACCTTAGAATAATTTAAAAAAATATTACAGGTCTGCCAAGCAATTAAATTTTTATAAAATTAGAAAATGATGCAGACCCCAAATTAAATTATCATAATTCAAAATTGTTTAATATACTGACTTATAGCACATTAAGATAACGAATAGTAGTGATAGTGCTGGATTCTTTTATAGCGAGTGTTTTGAAACATGTCTTAAAATGGTTACTTTTAAGTCAAATTACTCAATTTTTCAAAGGCAGCATTTGATATAATATTTTAGCATACAATTCCTTATAAATTTGCATATCCAACATGTTAGAGAATAACATATATACAGAGTGTCTCATCAGTGCGTAATTGATCGATAGCTGTTTTATTATTAGAAATAAGAAAAAAAAATAATATAAAAGTTGTATGACCATATTAAAAATTATTCCTATATATACAAGGTGGTCCATAAACGAGATGTTGACCAAACCTATACATTTTTAAATCAAAACACCCTGCAGGTAGTTATACATATTTGATTGTTTTCACGTCGTCAAATAATTTTAATTGACTTTATTCATTTGCTATGTTCTATATAGAGTGTGTCAACACGCGAGGTTACAAATGCTTAATTTTTTTTCAATGGAATATTATATTAATTGGTGGCATAACATACAAGGTGTTCCATTTAGAAAATTAAGAAAACCGTGACCATTTTCACACATCCTATATACAACATAGCAAATGAATGAAATTGAAATTATTGTTCGACGATGTGAAAACAGTCAAATATGTATAACTACCTGCAGGGTGTTTTACTTTAAAAATGTATAGGTTTGGTCAGACAATCGTTTATGGATTACCCTGTATATTTATAAATAATTGTTAAATATGGTCATACAACTTTTATATTAATGTTTTTCGTATTTCCTATTATAAAACTGCTATCGATCAATTACGCACTCATGGGACACCCTGTATATGTGTTATTGATATCGTTGGATATGTTAATTTTTAAGGAATTGAATGCTTAAATAATATACAGGATGGGGCATTTGAAAAAAATTAAATAAATTTAACTTGGAATTAGCCATATTTAAGACTTGTTTTTCAAAACACACTGTAAAAAATAATCCAGTTCTATTACCACTATTCGTTAGCTTACTATCTTATTACTACATTTAAAAAAAAATTTGAAATTATTTTAAACTTACCTAAATAATGATAATTTAATTTGGGGTCTGAATCATTCTCTAATTTCATAAAAAAATTAATTTATTGGCAACCCTGCAATATTTGTTAATAAAATTCTAGGGTTAAATACAGCATTCAAAAACTGAAGTAAAATACAGGGTTTTCTTTTTAAAAAATATACCGTTTTATTTGTCAGACAAAAACGCAAAACCCTGTATGTCTAAAAATATCTTTAAAATACCTATTTTTGAAATTCATATAACTTTTATTTAGAAATTGTTTACGTGTTTACAACACAAATTAAAATATTGAATAATTACGCACTAATGGGACAACCTGAATATATTATTCACAATATATGCACGCGACATTTGTTTGTAATAATTTAATCTCGCGCCGCGTTTATATATTTTATTCATGCGTCTATTAGATATTGTAGTTTACCTAGACCCAACCACAACATTTGCTTCGGCAGTCAACGTGTTTTAAATGCTTTTTTATTAATTTGTTGTTTAATTTGTATTTAGTTATTAATATTTCAAAAATGCTTGTTTTTCTTATTGATTAATCTAAAATACGTAATTTTTATTTATAATTGAAAATAGTACTGTAATTCTAAATTCACAAAAATAGTAGAAATATGAAAACATAAATTACTACTCTACAAATGAAGAAAAATTTTATTATAAATTTCTTTTTTCCTGCAAAAACATTATCTCAGCAATATGTCATAAGTTGCATACACACAGTAGGTCTATGTAAGTTGATAACAAATGGAAAACTTTTTTTATTATTTATTTTACGAAAAAAAGTTATTCTTCATAAAAATTTATGCATGGTCTAACAGAAAATGCAAGCACCCGATAGCAAATATCAGTCGGTTTTACAAGGTTTGTCAAAAAATATAATTTTGCTCTCAAGATAAAATACCTTTATTTTCGACAAACCCTGTATACGACTGATAAAATTTGATATCAGATAATTGAAATTTAGGTTTTAGACCATGCATAACTTTTTATGTAAAGTAACTTTTTTTCTAAAATTAATAGACCATGCAATTGTTTATGAAAAATAAGTTTTTTTTTTAAATTCTTAAAAAGATTTTCCGTATGCCGACCGCCAACTTACATATAACTGAGATTAAATTTTTTGAAAATAATTTTTACTGCTGCAGATCTAAATAAAGTATTGTTGGAAAATAAGGTACATTTTTCTTTTTTTATTTGGTTCTTTGGCTGTAAGACCTTTCGGTATATACATGGTATTCCATTAAGAATGGGAGCAACTGAAGATTAATTGATTAGAAATAAGCCGATTAAACCAAACATCCGTAGGTAAAACATTACTTATTTCCGAAAAACAGAATTTTAAAGTTGAAAATCAAAAATTATAAATAGCTACAATTTTTTTATTACTCAGTTTAATTTTACTAAATTCGGCAAACGTTATTGGTGTAATAAAATACATCTATCAGCAAAAAATAAGTTAAATAAGCTTTGCCAGTGGCGTACGTCATGGGCCAGTAACATCTTTTTTCCTTCTAAATTTTAGTCCACTGTCCACTTTTGATGTGTTTTAAATAAAGTTGAGTTAGTTTTTGAGATATTCGCACATATTAGAAAATTTTGAAGTTTTTAAATTTCGATTTTTTTTATATTAAATTTCGAAGAGTACATTATTTATTTTAAAAACATCAAAAAAATTAAAATTTTATGACCAAATAACATTTTGGATAGTGACGTAAAATTTAAGAGGTATGCGGTATTACGTACGAATGCTGTACGCCATTGGAAAAGTTAATTAAGGTAACTTATTTTTTTGCTGATAGGTGGATAATTTGACACCAAAAACGTTTGCCAAATTTAGTAAAATTGTTGTGAGTAATAAAAAAAATAAAGCCATAAATATTTTTTGGATTTTAACACCTTAACTCGGTACCGAGAAACATTTTATTTAAGCATGATTTGTTTAGTTGTCTTATTTTTAATCAGAGAATCGTCAGTTGTTCTATGTCCCATTCTTAAGGAAACACTATGTATAGTAGGTATAAGTGGTCCCTACGTAATGATACGAAGACTGTTGTCCTTTGTTGACTGGACACAAGAATGAACTACTAAATAAATATACCGACGTGCCGAATCTAATGCAAAAGTTTTATTTTTATACCTGTTTCATCGAAAATATTTGTCAAGGTCAAGAACTCGTTCAGTTATTATCGCGTAGTAGCTAGGGGTGATGAATTTGTTAGGTATTTTATAACAGTAACCGTTTAGAACTAATAAAATTATTACGCCATCTGTTGAACAAAAGAACTATTAAATATGGAATATTGCTCCATCTGCCGAACAAAAGGATTCTTAATTTATGACACATAAATGACATCTATCAAAATTAGTTCATGTTACGAATATTGGGGGTGGTACTGTGGTCTTAAATACAGTTACATTTGACTCTTCAATGTTTAATACCATTAAGTTATTTTCTTTCTCTGTTCTTTTAAATTTGCCTATACAACTATACCAATATGTTAGAAAATAACACATATGCAGGGTGTCCCATCAGTGCGTAATTAAGCACATAAGGTTTCATTTATAAATCACCATTTGATTCATTATAAAATTGAACGTTTTTTTACCATCTTTTTAAAAGCCATTTTAACATCATTTACAGTCTCCTTCATACATTTTTATTAGGAATTTCGTTCAGAAAATCATTTAAGTTTGGATATAAATTATATTTATATTTTTACTCTCTAAGGAATATAAATGTACCAGAAAAATGTGTTAAAGATTTGTTAATGTATTTTATATTATTGGTTCTCTTAATTATTTCTAACGTTCTGAAATTAAAAACTTTGGAGAAGTTGGATATATATTAGATCTACACAATTTTCACATGGTTGAGAACTAAATACATAGTAAAAACATTATTTTGAAATATTTTCACCAATTTACTTCGAAAATTACATCCCAATGAACAACGCTCTAAAGAGAATTGTCCGAGAATACCCTTAGAATACATGGGAATACCTATATAATACAAATAAAAGATGTACCCAAGAATAACCAATGTATTTATTTATGTTTTTAATCACATTTATATTGTTTTATTTATTAATACCTCTTTACAAAAACAATTTTTTTTTAAATACCATTATTCACTAAAAAAAACCAAAGATTATCATTTATACAATAAGTAATAAATACTGGAAACTAAATGATATTATTTATCAGGAAATATGATAAATGCACCATCTCAATTTTCCATTCATAGGGAGATAAAAAATATTTCTTTTTAGCTACTTTTTGATAAGATTGTATGTTTTAATTATTATGCTTATCACAGTAAAACAGAGTGATTCATTTTTGTTCTATAAATAGATAATATGTACACAGACCAACAGGAAATAAATGATATATGAAAAAGAGATCTGCAAGGCCTTGGTCAAAAACCTTTCAATGAAGATTATTGCATATTATTTTTGTACTTAGAAAACAAGATAAAGGATCCCACAGTGTCCTTTTAGCAAATGACTTTCGGTAATTTTTGCTGAATTTTTGATCTCTTAATTAAAAGTGTCCATGGGCACAAAGTTCTTCTAGTTTTTGAGATACAGGGTGTTGAACTCGAGAATTATCGTAATTTTCAAAAATACTTTAAGACGTAAATGTTGTTATTTTGCTGATATTAATAAATGTTAAAAGTTACTGTTTGATTCTCTAAGTCTAAGATATTTGTGACAACCGAAACGAAGTATCAACTTTAAAACGATACAGTAGTGAGTAATTTGTTAAATTAAAGTAGAAAAACTGTATATTTAAAAAATCAACTTCGAAAATAATGATTATATATAGTATATTTATTATGAGTGTGGAAAGTGACATTTTTCACACGAGTGGGAAATATTGTCGCACAAGACACAAGCTAAGTGCAACTATCACACGAGTGTGGAAAATCACTTTTCACTCTAGTGATGTACAATATTTTTTCCTACGACCACAAAATAATTTCATCAAAAAATGTAAAACCAGGTTATTATTATAATAATTAAAATGTATTTAAAAAAATAATCAACAATAATCGTATTTATTCAATTTTCATATTTTCTAAACAAAAAAAAAACTAAAAAAACAAAAAACTACAGCAAGTCTGTCCCTGCAAGGATTTGAACGCGGTCGCTCGCCAGGTCTCAAATGGCAAAGTTGATAAAGTTTAATACTCTACCACCTGAGTTAATAGGCCTTGCGTCAATTGAATGATCTAATCGGTTATGTGTTTAACCAGAATAAAAAGCAAATATAACTTAGATTAGATTAGGAGTTGGACGTTATTTGTCCTTGTCCACCGCGACCTTTTCAGATCTATTGTGGGACTCCGTTTGTTTTAGAGTATGTCGTCTAGCCTGGTCTTTTTTATTAGACTTAGTAGCTTTGACAGTGGCTCCCGCATGTAGTTGCATGCAATTGGCTTTTCTTCGCCCAATGTTAGAAACCTCATTCCAGCCAAGCCTTCACATTGGCACAGGACGTGGAATGATGTTTCCTCTTCTTCTTCACAGAACCTGCACAAAGTTGCTTCTTCTGCTGGATTTATGACACTCATGTGCCTTTTGAGGCGACAGTGTCCAGTAAGAAGGCCTACTGTTATCCTAACGATTTGACGTTTTTGATCCAGTAGGTCTTTCGTAAACTTGGCCGATGGTTCCTTGATGAACTGTTTGGCCTGTCTCAGTCTTGGATAGTTGTTCCACCATTCCTGAGACTCTTTTTCCATCCATTGTTTAATGGATGCCTTGCACAATGCCTTAGCGACTCCACAAAAGGGTTCAGGGCCTGTCATGGCCTTATCTGAGCCTTCTCGGGCTAATTCGTCGGCCTTTTCGTTGCCCTGATATCCCTCATGGCCTGGAACCCAGGCTAAGGTCACCTTATTTTGACTACTTAGCTCTGTCAGGTCTTTTAGACAGTCTTTCACCAGTCGTGATTTGATTTCTGGTGAGAGAATTGCCTTTAGAGCTGCTTGGCTATCAGAGTATATGGCAATAGTTTTGCCTGATACTTGCTGATTTAATATTTCTCTTGCACAGTGTTGTATGGCTATTAGCTCAGCCTGGAACACTGTTGCATATTTTCCTAAGCTTAGTGAAATCGTTGATTTCGACTTAGGTCCATAGATTCCAGCACCGGCTCCTTCCTTGGTTTTTGAACCGTCTGTGTACCAGACGAGTTCAGCCTGTACGGGAGGTCCCTGTTTCCAGGATTCTCGGGCTGGTATTTGAATTTGAAAATTTCTTTCAAATTTGTATGTGGTTATGGCTCTATCAGTAGGCATAGCTAGAATATTATCCCTTTGTACTTGCTGATATAGCCTTGTGTGGTCGGCGCTATGTAGTTGGCTTATTGGGTTTTGTCCCTGCATTAGCCTGTGAATAGCTGACCTGGTTTCTCCTTGTATGAAGATGTGCAATGGCGTGAGATTTAGTAATACCTCCATTGCTGCGGTCGGCGTAGTGCGCATGGCCCCAGTAGCACTTAGACAGGCAAGCCGCTGAATGCTAGTGAGTTGGCCTATTGCACTTGCCTGCGCAGTTTTGGTTACCCACGCCACTGCGCCATAGGTTATCATGGGTCTTATTACCCTTGTGTATAACCATATGGTCATTTTGGGGTTTAGACCCCAGTTTTTCCCACATATTCTTCTACAGCTTACGAGAGCTATTGTAGCTTTATGTGTGAGTTTTTTGAGATGTTGATTCCATGTCAGCCTTTGGTCAAATATGACTCCGAGGTATTTGGCTTCTGTGACGAATGGGATAACAGTGCTGTTTAGTACTAGTGGTCTTAGACCTGTGAGTACCCGTTTTTTTGTGAATGGTACAACTGTTGTTTTTTGTGCGTTGATGGACAATTGTTCCTTTTTGCACCAGTTGTTCACTATGTTTAGAGCTGTTTGAGATCGCTCCGAAACTGTACCTGCAAATAGCCCCCTGACGATGATTGCTAGGTCGTCTGCGTATCCTAGGCACTGGTAGCCTTCTTTGGACAATATTTTGAGTAAGTCGTCCACGAGAACTGACCACAGCATTGGAGATAGTATTCCTCCTTGTGGGCAGCCCCGTGTAACTTTTGCCTGTATGGTTGCCTTTCCTAGAGTGGATAAAATAATCCTGTTCTCTAGACAGGCAGTGATCCATTGGCATATTGTTACTGGGACGTTTCTCCCTTCTAGAGCCTTGGTTATATATATATATATATATATATATATATATATATATATATATATATATATATATATATATATAACTTAGTTATTTTAAAATTATTTTAATAATAATTGTTAAAGATAAATATCTAGGATCTAATTTACAACAATTTTAATAATTTAACAATCATATCGATTTTAGTATTAATATGGACATTACATAGATCAAAATAGAAATGTCGCGTTTGACATTTTGTGACAACTGATGCGGAAAGTATCATATTCGCACACGGGTGGAAAGTAAATTCTTATTCATACGCGTGTGATATAGGGGACTTTCCATAGGACTATATAGTATGATGTGTGTCACTTTCCGTGGTCGTAGGAAAAATTAATTTTTAATATATGGTTATATAAGTGTGTGTAATCAATACTTTAATGTTATAAAAAAATTATGTATACAAGGAAAGCTAAGAAGTTTGTTCAGTTTAGTTATTTAACAATATTGTAATGTGTCCCAAACAATTACCTCACATCAACAAAAAATATATATTTTCAAATTCCCAAGTATTTGTTTTCACCTTTGGGGTTCGAAGATAGTCTTAATAAGTCGTAGGGGGATTTTTGAGATTTGTTTCAAAATTTTCAAATTATTTCTACAAAAAATATATACTTCGGACATACATACAGGAAGAGTAAAAAGTTATGTTTTGTGTTTTCATAATATTTGTGTAGTTATGAATAATAATTTGTATACAGATATGGTAAGTTAAATGCAGACCCTCTGCTTTAGAATGAATTAGACTTAGATAAAAGAGACCAGAGATATAACATACACCGGTGTTTAACCTGCGCAAATGTTGCCAATTTCTAAAGAAAGGTTAACGGAGTGGAGGAACTGGGCAGAGACCCGAACTCTGTGACAGGGACCGGACTTTGTTTATTAGCATCAAAATGAACTATTAGATTTATTTAAAATATACGTTTAATAGAATTTTGTATTATGAAATAAATTTAACGTGATTTGTTTAATATCAAACAGATGCCACGACATTTTATGTAAAGAGAAGACCTTTTATAGAATATTTCGTTAGCTATTTTTACTACGGATTTTTATATAAGAGACTACAGTAAAATGTTGAAATAGAATATTGTTAATCGAGTAAGAAATGGTACTTATTGTCTAAGAGTATTATAAAAAAAGCATGTGCCTAGGCGAATACTGCAAATCAAACCTTGTGAGTTGAACATTATATTTTTTCTACGACTTGACATAATATTAAAAATTAGTCAAAATGAGAAAATGAATGCTGTTTTGTATTATAACCTCAGAAAAAGATATATTAAAGCTTGTTTCTTTAGGAATATTAATTAATATAGAGGATGAGTCACATAAAACTCTAGAAATGCATATGTCTGAAACTAGATAACATTTTAAAATTTAAACCTATTAAAAGTGATTTGGTCGCTAGGAGTGGGTGATTATCGAAATAAATTATTGATCATTAATAATAATCGATTATTTTCGATCAATCGATTATTTTCAAACAATCTAGTTTTGTTCGTATTTCCTTTAAAATCGACTACTTGATTATCTTTAAAAAATCAAAAATAATAGATTAATTAAAAAGCCAATTAACCGATAAATCAGTGTTTACAAAAAATAATAAACGAATTATCGTTTATTTTAAATAATCGATTGTTTTTAAATAATTATTTTTTTTTTCGTATTTCTATTGAAACAGATTATTCGATAATCTTTGAAAAATCTAAAATAATCGATAAATTAAAAAGTCGAATAATCGATAAATCAATTTTTCAAAAAAAAAAGAATTATTTTCTTTAAAATCAATTATTCGATCATTTTTGAAACATCGAAAATAATCGCTTAATCAAAAATAATCGATTAAGGGAAAATAACCAATTAATTAAGAAGCCGATTCTACGATAAATCGATTTTTCAAAAAAATAACTGAATTATCGATTATTTTCAAATAATCCTTTTGTTTTCATATTTCATTTAAAATTGATTATTTGATTATCTTTGAAAAATCGAAAATAATCGATTAATAAAAAGCTGATTGACCGATAAATCGATAATTCTAAAAAATAACCGAAATATCTATTATATAAAATAACCGATTATATTCGATCAATCGATTATTTTCATATAATCTATTTTTCGTATTTCTTTTAAAACAAATTATTCGAATACCTTTGAAAAATCGAAAATAATCGATTAATCGAAAATATTCGGTAAATCGAAAATAAACGATTAATTTAAAAAGTCGATTAAACAATAAATCGATTTTTCTAAAAAAATCGATTATTTTGAATAAATCTACTCTCTTTTTGTAATTCCTTTATAAACGATTATTGCATTACCTAAAAAAAACGAAAACAATTTATTGAAAATGTTCGATTAATCAAAAATAATCGATTAATTATAACGGATAAATGGATTTTCATGAAAACGATAAATCGATTATTTTTGTAACCCCTATCGGTCGCATGCTTTTATCCGAGCATTTAGTTCCAAAATTTAGAGATTCGAATTTATTGATCCTGTTATCTTTGAAACCGCATTCGATTGTATAATAAATATTGCTAGAATTTAGATTTTTTTAGTAAACGAAGATTTTTTTTCGAGTTGTTTAGGGGTTTATAATGTAACATTTTTACTAATAATATGACTAATTTCCGTAACTTTAGTATTTTTTTGCTTATACTAGATCATATTGCGCGTTTTACTTTGTTTTAATACTTAAGATTCAAATGTCACTTCCGATTTAACCGCAAATAAAAAATAAACCTTGAAATTTTAAGTAGGTGAACCTGTATTTTATCTAATATTCTTGTAAAAATACCTAATAAAGGGTTAAAAACCACCTTTAGTAAATATTCTTATAAAACTACTTTTTAAAAACAAAATTTCCTTAGTAAAAATGTCTATTTACTTCTTATTTAGATTAAATGTTTAAAATTTTACTCTTTTGTAAATTAATGCATTATGAAATCTATTTTCTGAAATATTATGTATTTGATGCTTAATATTTATTGAAACCCCTTAATGTGGATCTGAAGTATTCAGCTCAAAGAATCATGGCGGCTTTATGTCAAAACGTCAGCAAATATTTACCGCTGAAAACGAATATATTTCTTATTTTTCGTAACATTGACACTTATATTATTTGTATATACAATTTTTCACCATACATCGTGGCATTTTCAACTTGAAACACTTTAAATTGCTAATAACACCAACAAATATTTCAAAAAACGGCGGTCCATAAATGATTTACTCACGCGGAGACAAGCATAGAATAGAAATTTCGGAGCAATTCGGGTGGTGTCGTGAACACAATGATTTTTAATTGGTGGGTTAGGGTTGGAATAGGCAACGTGCGCGATGTGCAATGTTACATCTCCGGTCTCTTTTATCTAAGGAATTAGACAAGGTATGATATGACCACGAGTGAATCGAACAAAAACAATGTACCATGATGTACAGTGTCAAAGGCTCTGGTGAGATCATAGAAGCCTGTTACATTAGTGTTCTGCCTCTCCAGAGTTATAGACGTTACATATTACTGTGGCTGTTGATTTATTTACCAAAGACTTAACATTGAACCTCTGAAGTAGTATTTCTTGAGTAATACCGCGTACTGGGTATACATTATCTATTCTATAACCAATATATGGAAGCATATTCAAGCTTCGATTTTACAAACGCATCAAATAGAAGTTGAAGGGTTTTGCTTTCTACAAAGAATTTAGAATTCCTGATTAAAAAACCGAGGGTCTTATACGCTGATGGAACAATGGTATTGATAGGCCCAATAAAGGTTAATTTACTGTCAAAAATATTTCCCAAGTCTTTAAAACTAGTACATCATATCAAACTGCTGCCACGGTACAAGTAAATAATATACAATTTCATTTCTTAATATTTAATGGCAGCAAGTTATGTTCACACCAATTGTACAATGTCACTAGGTTGTCTTGAAGACTGGTGGAATTTATTTTTGTGTAAAGTTTACAATCATCAGCATATAAAAGAATATGACAACTCAAGTTCAGGCAGATGCCATTTACAAAGATTATAAATAGCAATAGCCCAAGGACTGACCCCTGAGGAACGCCAGATGTTGCAGTTATCTCGGTAGATTTGTGACCATAGTACTTAACTCTTAAGATCTTCCTATACAGATAAGAATTAAAAAATGTAATTAAATCTTTTGTCAAGCCACGCTTAAGAAGAATACCATGGCTAGTCTATCAAATGCTCTAGAAAAATCGATATAAATGACATCAACCTGACCAGAACTGTATTTCCTCAGATATAAACTGTGTAACAATAAATAAGTTAGTAACCGCCACAAGGATCAGTTATAAGTACATCACTTTTCCTTGTCGCCCTCAACGGGATTCTGCGGAATCTAAAAAAAACCGCTAATAGCCCGACTATACGCGGATGACCTTGTAGTTTTTATTGAAGGCAAAAACTTAAATTCAATGCAATCCTTTTTAGAGAACTTTCTTACGCACCTCGAGCAATGGTGTGATAATACTGGATTTAGATTTTCCCCATTAAAGACCCACTATATGCTGTTCTCTAAAAAAGTTGAATCCACAGTTCACTCATTTACCTTGCATGGACGTATTCTGGAAACTTTACCAACAGCAAAATTTCTTGGAATGTGCTTTGATAGTAAGTTAAACTGGGGAGAGCACATTAATAACTTAGTAGTCGAATGTCAAAGTCGTCTTAATATACTAAAAGCCGTAGCCAATAAAAAGTGGGCAGCGGATAGCCCAACTCTTATGCTTTTATATAAATCTTTAATCAGGTCACGTATTGATTATGGTGCAACTGCATACGATTCCTCTAACAGATCTAGATTAAACCAGTTAGAAACTATACAAAACTCAGCTTTTTGAATCATCTTAGATGCCTTTAGAACCACACTTGTAAATAGCATGCAATGGCACAGAAGAAAGAACAATACAGAAAAGAAAGTAATGGTCGGAACTTTGAAGTTGAAGGGATAGAAATATTTGACCTTGAGTTCCACCACAGAAATACTCTGAGAAAACGTAATTATTCACAGTACACGCGAAAGTAGCTATTCACTGAACCTACAGTGCGGAAACTACATTTCTCTTTTACATAATTATGTGTCATATTTTATGAAAATTTGCATAAATGCATTTGAAACTATTCTCGATTTAAGTAAATTATTTTTGATTCGTAGCACTTCCGACAGAGGTTTCAAAAATAAAAATTATAAAGTATTAAACAATAGTTTATTTTATCCTGTCATAATGAACTATTAATATTGTGCCACAAATCTCACTAGTCATTTATGATCCATAAGTATAAATAAATTGGGATAATTGTTAAAAAATCATTAACTAAAGCGTATTTTAGGGATTTTATGAATAAAAAAAAAGAAAAATAAAAAAAAACGTGTATTTATGCAATTGATAAGTTTACAATCTAGTGCATGTATTTTATTAAAATAGAATTGTTTGAAAATTAAAATAATTAAAATTGTTTACACAGATTTATAGAGCAAGCCTAATTTATAATACATAGATAAGTAGCTTTATTAAAATAGCTATATCCTAATATACAACGAAAATATAGAATAATTACATAAACGGTACTTATAAAAAATATTAAATAATGAGTAATTATTTTTCTTCTTTTTGCACCAAACAAACGTTTTCTCAACGTTGCTATCTTCAGTCGCAGTCTCTGCTTTCTTGTAGTGTTTGATGATAACACATTACTCATTTGAATTTGTGCTGTTACACAAGGTAGAGAAACAGATGGTTGACTATGCACTTGTTCAATAAATTCTACTTCTGCTGAAGTTGAGGGTAGACACAAGTTGTCTGTTAAATCGTTGAAATTGATGTAATTATGGACTGTATGTTTCACTGATTCTAATCTTTATTTTAATAGAACAATTACAAATAATTAGCCAAATAAACGTAAAAAAAAAACAGAGCGTTGCAAAAGTCAAATAGTCAATATCAATCAATGTAATCCCGCGTTCTTGTTCGGACGGCACATCCATCGCGCCGCGCAGGGTTCTTGGACCGTCTCTTCTTATTGGCTGGCGCAGTGTCGTGTCACACACTGTTGACACCGTTGCCGAGCGTAAGATATATTTATTGTATGTGTTTATCTGCAATGAATGTCTTAAACATTGTCTTTGCCTTCTAAAAAAAGAAAGAGAAACCAAATTTTTATTAGATCAACTAGTGTCAAGAAGGTGCATCATTTGTCACAATTAAATGGTTGAGTCACACTTTTTAGCCAGATGAAATTTTAAATAATTTTATAAAATGTGAATATATTTCTGTGCCTAGGAGGTAAACTGCACTGTCATTCTAGTCAAATTTATAGTACAGCTGATTGAATGTTGTTAAATTATTAAATTTCAACTAGATATGCATGTAGACACCCATTTATTGTCACAATATTTATATTTTTTACTAACCTAACTACTAAAACTACTTTATTTTAATTTGCATAAGCTGTTGTATGTCGACATAGTGCAGTTTACCTCCGAGGTAGTTCTACAAAATGGAATGTATGGGTTTATATTCTAAGATTATTAGTATACTTATCATTTTATTTTTTAAACTACTAAATGTAATGTAAAAAAAATGACAAGACGAGTAGCAAACTTTTTGTAACATTTAACTATAAATTGTATTTATTTACCTTGCAAAACTGTAACTCTTTTCGTGGGTTCTGAATGGGGAAATACTAATGGAAATGCATTTGCAAATAATCGTTTTCATGAAGCTGAAACTAGCAGCCAGAGTTAGCAGCCTGTGTGAGAAAATTGCATATAAGTTAGATATCACAAAATAAAGCAATATTACTACTTAATTTCTCTTATTATAATAATATTAGTAATGATAACAATAATAATGATAATAACAAAGTGAGAACATCCGTATTTGAAAAAAAATATCAGTAAAAATGTTATGAATATAGGTACTTTAAAGAAAAACTTTAAATATATATTCAAATTTTTCTTAACGAAAAATGATCGGCGCTGGATTAAATCATACATAAATAGATTCATCTAGTAATAGGGTACAAGAACACATCAATCAAAAAAACAATATCGAGTGCTGGATTGTTGAAATTATTATATTTGTATGCTAGAGTAATACCTAACACAAAACACATATTATTTTTTAATGAAAAATTAACGGCGCTGGATTCTATCGTACATAAATGGAATCCTCAACCAATATGCTAGAAGAATCAGTTAATCAAAAGTACATTATCGAGTGCTAGAACGTTGAAAATATCAAAAAACAGGCTCGAGAGACATTTCCAATAAAAATGAGATTTCTCTTAACGAAAAACTATCGGCGCTGGGTTATATGATATATCAGTGGATTACTCAAGCAATAGGCTACGAGAATACGTCAATATAAAATACAATATCGAGTGCTAGAACGTTGAAAATAACAAAAATTAGTTAGGATAGAGAAATATTTCTTGTAAAAATATGATTTTTCTTTAAGAAAAATTAATGGCGCTGGGTTTTATCGTACGCAAATGGAATCCTCAACCAATATGCTATAAGAATCAGTTAATCAAAAGTACATTATCGAGTGCTAGAACCTTAAAAATAGCAAAAATTAGTTAGACTAGAGAAATTTTTCTCGTAAAAATATGATTTTTCTTTAAGAAAAATTAACGGCGTTGGGTTTTATCGTACATAAATGGAATCCTCAAGCAATATACTATAAGAATCAGTTAATCAAAAGTACATTATCGAGTGCTAGAACGTTAAAAATTTTAAAAAACATTCAGGCTCGAGAGACATTTCCAATAAAAATGTGATTTCTCTTAACGAACAACTAATGTATGATTTATCCCAACGCCGATAATTTTTCTATTAGAAGATTTATATTTTCTATGTAAAGAGTCTCTAGAGCTTAAATATATTTTATTATTTTCAACGTTGTAACACTCGATATTGTATTTTCGATTATGGTATTCTTGTAGCCTATTACTTGATGAATCCCTTATGATATAATCATATGTTATATCTAGCATAAAAATATATTATTACAATCAATCAACACTCGATATTGGATTATGGATATTTAGAAAAATCACATTTTATGTAAAGTGTCTTCCGAACCAAATTGTTTTTTGATATTTTTAACGTTCTAGCACTCGATAATATGTTTTAGATTGACGTTTTCTTGTAGCATAATAATTAAGAAATTCATTGATATATGATATAACCCAGCGCCGATAATTTTTCGTTAAGAAAAATCACATTTTTATTGGAAATGTCTCTCGAGCTGGAATGTTTTTTGATATTTTCAACATTCTAGCACTCAATAATGTACTTTTGATTAACTGATTCTTGTAGCATATTGGTTGAGGATTCCAATTATGTACGATAAAACTCAGCGCCGTCAATTTTTCTTAAAGAAAAATCATATTTTTACGAGAAACATTTCTCTATCTTAACTAATTTATGTTATTTTCAACGTTCTAGCACTCGATATTGTATTTTATATTGACGTATTTTCGTAGCCTATTGCTTAAGTAATCCACTGATATATCATATAACCCAGGGCCGATAGTTTTTCGTTAGGAGAAATCACATTTTTATTTGAAATGTATTTCGAGTCTGAGGTTTCTTGATATTTTCAACGTTCTAGCACTCGATAATGTACTTTTGATTAACTGATTCTTATGGCACATTGGTTAAGGATTCCATTTATGTACGATGAAACCCAGCGCCGTTAATTTTTCTTAAAGAAAAATCATATTTTTACAAAAATTATTTCTCTAGCTTAAGTAATTTTTGTTATTTTCAACGTTCTAGCACTCAATATTGTATTTTATATTGACGTATTCTTGTAGCCTATTGCTTGAGTAATCCACTGATATATCATATAACCCAGCGCCGATAGTTTTTCGTTAAGAGAAATCACATTTTTATTGGAAATATCTCTCGAGTCTGAATGTTTTTTGATATTTTCAACGTTATAGCACTCGATAATATACTTTTGATTAACTGATTCTTATAGCATATTATTTGAGGATTCCATTTATTTACGATAGAACCCAGCGCCATTAATTTTTCATTAAAAAAACAATATGTTTTTTGTGTTATACAAATATAATCATTTCAACAATACAGCACTCGATATTGTTTTTTTGATTGATGTGTTCTTGTACCCTATTACTTGAAGAATCTATTTATGTATGATTTAACCCAGCGCCCATCATTTTTCGTTAAGAAAAATTTGAATATATATTTAAAGTTTTTTTTTCAAATACGGATATCCTCACTTTGTTATTATCATTATTATTGTTATCATTACTAATATTATCATAATAAGACAAATTAAGTAGTAATATTGCTTTATTTTGTGATATCTAACTTGTATGCATTTTCTCACACAGGCTGCTAACTCTGGCTGCTAGTTTCAGCTTCATATCGTTTTCTGGTTCCTGACTGATAAACGAATTTATCCTGGAAGTGTAGTTCACAAATTTTGTAATTTTTACTTAAGTCTTCAACACCCATTCCCAATAAGTTCTCTCTATTTGCTGCTTTAAGCCACAATTCAAGTCTGAAAAATACATAAAATCATTGTATTACCATGTTATGGCAAGGTCAATTCCTATTTCACCCTCAAAGTTTCGTACCTACCTCACTGGATCTTTTACAAGAGTGAACAATCCTTCTTTGTCACCTGTTCTTGAAGTACATCCACGATAAATACAAGTATATCCTCCTCCTCTTTGACGCGGCATTGTTTATAAACCTAATCTTAATACGTACAATAAAGTCTTAAATTAACAACTTCACAATTAAAAACATCTTCAAAAACTAAAAATAAACCACTAAAAAAACGTAAAAGTTATCAGAATATTCGCTAAAAACAACCAAAAATCCAAAACGACAAATAAAGACAGGACAGAAAAAAATATTGATTTTTTTAACAACGACAGCTTCGTTCATCTGCTATAAAAGTTTGCACTGTTGCACTTCGAACAAGTAACAAATCTACGGTTCAATTTTGACAATGCTCCACCATGAAGAAGGTGTGACTTCGTTTACTAGGTTCCTGTTTTAGCCCTATGTTTCTTTTCTGTATTGTTCTTTATCCTGTGGCAATGGTAACTAGGCGAACCTGCATTAAGTCTAAGTATCAATTACACAGCCACTATGCTTGCTAATCCATCAAATCCAACTTTTACATACACTCATACAAATAGATTAGAAAGCGTTTTCTTGCAAAACCCAAGAGCAAAGGATCCTTTTTATGAAAGAGTCAGAAGATACTTTAAGGAAATCCAGTTTCCACTACCAAAAATAGAAATATACAATATGAAATACACCATAGAACCCTGGCTAATTCCCATACTTACCACCAATATGATAAGCATAACACCAATTCGACGATAATAAAAACTACAGGAATTATTGGTAAACTATGTTGATTATGAGCATATAAACACAGATGCTTCTAAAAATTCTATAGGCGTTGGAGCGGCAGTAATTACACCATCCCACAAATTTCTTTATAAACTCTCTCCACATGCCAGCATCCTATCTGCAGTGTTATACGCTACATTAATAAAAGCCCAATCTCACTTAATCCCTTATACTCAATTGAACAACTATACTCCAAGTACCCAATTGTCCAAGACATCAAAACCGAGACCTTCATAGCCAACGACAGAAACAAGGAAATTGCCCTAATCTGAATACCGTCGCACATAGTCATTAGGCATTAGCGGTAACGAAGTAGCTGACTAGTGCGCTCGCGAAACAATAACAGCCGATAACTCTCAAAGTATCCAAAAGGGGTTAAGTGCTGATTTAAAAATTCATTTAAATCAACTGTTAATAAATTTGTAGCAATCTCAGTGGAATCAGTGTAAGTCAAAATTAAATGGAATCAAACCCACATAACAGAAGTGGTTTTGCTATCCCAACAAAAGGGAGTAGCAAGTGATAATGTCACGTTTGCGCCTCGACAACACAAGACTGCCGCACGAATATCTTATGAAAGGTGAACTAATCCCGATTTGCGAGGTTTGTGAAACGATTCTATCAGTTAAACATATTTTGACTGAATGCGTGTACTTCACTGTCCAGAGAACAGACTGCAACCTACCCAACAATTTATTAAATATGCTAGATGAAACAAATTGTAATCATATTTTTAAATACCTAAAAGACATTAATATTTATAACCAAATATAATAAAATTGTTACTGCTGTTGCTAATAATCTTGTATGTAATAATAATAATACTCTCTAGGGAGAATTAGGATTCACCCCTTTACGAGTGAATTTTAACCCCAAAAGCTGAGCTTGTGCGGGGAAAGGGACGGCTATTATTATTATTTGCCGTGGCGCTACGGGGCGACTTAAAGATGATTGATGGTGCCATTCGACTTACAGGTGAGGAAAACCTCACCCACCATCATCGAGACGGTAGTGTTTGACGATTTTTTATAATCTGCATGTCATATCAACAGAAATTGAATTTCTATTAATACGGCACATATCAAATCCTATACCGAACCATGCAATTTAATTAAAAATCCACATGGTCTGGTCTGGGATTCGAAGTCTAGCAGTCTCCGACACATAAACTTGCTTATAAATGAATATAAGCGCGTTAGACCGCTACACCACCGACCCGATTAGTATAGTTGATATAACTTTTTTAAATAAAAATAAAATTTAGATGGGTAAAATGTTCAAAATCGTTAGGACCATACCTTTCAACTAATCGAAAAAAATTTAGTAATAGTATATTACACACCGAGGTGGAAAGAGTTTCATTCCTTTCGTGAGGTTAGCTATGATCTCAAGACAGGAATGAAACTTCCCACCCCGAGGTTTGTATACTATTTTATTTACAACCACCATGTTCCGATCAAAATTATTAAATCTCTGTTTCGCTCTGAACATACCTAAAATATTACATTTAACGACAAATTACCAAGCACGTGCTTTTCTCAGGATAATCAAGTAAATATATTGTTACCGTGACTACGGGGTAAACAATTGTCACCAATATAAATAAATGTCAGATAAAGTCAATAAATGTCAGATAAAGTCGGATATTAAATTCATAAATTCGCCAATAATATTTCAAATTTAACGATTAATATCAATAAGTAGTTTGTGGTATTTTAGTATATTGTTGTTTTCTATTGTTTTGCATTAAATAGATATAAAATTTGTTAAAAAAATGTGTTATAATATAAAAAAATATTCATCTAGAATAGATGAAATAAGGGCGGGAAGTAGAGGTGTGTAATGTGACACTTCCCAACCTTCGATGACTTTAGTAATGACAGCATTACATATTATGGTTGTAAATAATAGTATATTATGCAACGATCATGTAATGATGGTTATTAATACACGAGCATTAACCGGGATACGAAACGAGCCAAAGGCGAGTTTCGTATGGTTTATGCGAGTGTTTTAATAACCATTACATGAGAGTTGCATACGCTATTTTTTCTACACCCGATAAATAATCAAGACCTATAAATATTATATTTATATTGGTATTGAACACAATAACAGTAATTACTCGTATTTCTATAAAAAATTCTACAAAATTGTAATTAATGGTATTACTTCAGGTATTGGTATTTCCCTAAATTTTTGCGGTAAAATATTTTGTACTGTATTTTCTGCTTTCTCCGATATGTGTGGAGGAGTCTTCTATATCGCTAATATCAGACATTTTAATATTATAATTATCGAAGTTTAGCTACCTACGAAAATTTAATACGTTTTGACAACTAAAATAATTACATAGGAACCTAGGACAAACGTCAAACAGCATGCTTGATTGAAAAATTGTAGGTTTCTATTGATTAAAAATTTGTATCGTAATGAAAAATCTGTATCATAATGGGTATCATTATGAAACGGATTATGGGCATATAAGTGCATTATTATAATACGGGTGTAGAAAAAAACAATTATTGATTTCAGGTAGAAAAAAAATTGGCCGAGATGTCAGAATTGACTTACACAATCCTAAGGCTTCCAACAGTATATGGTTTAGGAGACAAAAATGGTTTGATGCCTAGAATAATGGCTACCGCTATTTATAAGCACATGGGCGAAACTATGAAATTACTATGGAATGCTGAATTGAAAATTAGTACTGTTCATATTAACGATGTGTGTAGAGCTATTTGGTTTGTTAGTAATCGAGATGACACAAATGGACAGGTAATGAATATTAGGTACCTCTCAGATATACATCATAATGTCTGAGAAGCATATAATAAATAATAAAAGTTTCGGTGTCTTCAACACATAAAGATTCCGACGGGTAGTATTCTGTATGCCGCATATAAAAATTATTAATATTATTTAATTGGTAGCATCTTTCATAGAACTAAATAAGGATGTTAAGTATGGCGATATAATTTTTTTTTTTTTTTTTTCAAAAAGAGTAATATTAATTTTAGTTTATTAACGCCTAATAATAGATTTCTTTAATTTGTTTCACCATCTATATTTACTTTCCTATACCTACCTTCTAGTTGGTGACTTATTTGATAAATGGTGGATCACTGGTTTTATCTTAATGCTTTTTGTTCTATACTTGTGGACATGAAATAATACACTACATAGATGTATACTTGTTTTTTAATAATACTGCACTTATTACAATTAAACGTTTCTTTCTTGACTTGAACATGGCTCGTTACAGAATGCCCAGAATACAGTTTTCGTGTCGACCGCGCATCGCCTTTTCGCACTATTACATTGCGCACACTCATCAACCTTATGTAGGTTGTGCTTAAATATACACTGCCACATTTTAAAATATTTGTTCCTAACTTTGTTTTGTTGTTTTATTTCAACTCAAATATTGTTTTTGATTTCTCCAACCTCAAATAGGCATATCGGTTTTGGTTTGGTTTTTTAACTTTGTATGTTAAAATTACGTAGCTTATCCGTAATGGATACGTCATGGTAAGTAAATTATTATTATTATTAACCTCCCCCTTCTGTACTTTGTTCAAATATGTTCATTTTTGTATTAAATAATTTTCATCTTTCAATACATTGACTCCATGACTTTCCATTTAGGGTTGCCTAATGATGACTTTGTGATAAATAAAAGACCTTCTTTTTCACCTTCTACTCGATCCCAGCCACTTATAGTCCAATCAAATAGACATTTAAATCAAAATTTTGGAGGAAATACAGGAATTTTTGATATGTCACTTTAGAGTCTTTGAAAACGATGTAAAAAAAATGTGTTTTTCAGGCACCGGCAAATGTCCAAAAACAAGAAAATAAAGTGTTTTTTAAGGTTATTTAAAAACGGTAGATGCTATAAAAAAAGTTCTTAATAAAAATTGTAAAGCATTAAGTTTTACATAGAAATGATATTTGACATTTTTTGTTATTATTAAAACTGACAGAGTTAGGGTGGTTAGAAATTAAGAGGAGATATATATGACTTGGAAAAATCATAGCAAGCTGAAAATCAAATGATTTTGTAGTTTTTTTTAAGTTATAACAATTTTAATTTAGAAATTTTCAATATATTATATGAATTTATATGGTAAACTTATTAATTAGCTTAACTAACATGAAAAATATAAGGAGTGAACTAATAAAAACGACATCCCGACAGTTTGGTCCCCACTTGAAATTCCATTAAATAAATGAATAAAAATATTTAAAAAAATAAAAATGAAAATGAAAATAATAAATAAAAATAACTATAAATAAAATTAAACAAAAATAAATAAAAAGATAAAAGTAAAAGAAAATAAATAAAAATAAATAAAAATAAATAAAAATAAATAAAAATAAATAAAAATAAATAAAAATAAATAAATAAAAATAAATAAAAATAATTAAATAAAAATAAATAAAAATAAATAAAAATAAATAAAAATAATTGAAAATAAATGAAAATAAATAAAAATAAATATTTAATAATGAATATTTTTATTTATTTTATTTATTTATATTTATTTATTTTTATTAATTTTTATTTATATTTATTTATTTATTTTTATTAATTTTTATTAATTTTTTTATTATTTTTTATTTTTAATAATTTACCTATTTTCTTTTAATTTTTTTAACTATTATTATTTTTATTTATTTAAATATTGTTTATTTTTTAATTTTTTTATTTATTTTTATTTATTTATTTTTTGTTTTTTAGTATTAATTATTTTTGTTTATATTTATTTTATTTATTTTTATTCATTTTTATTTATTTTTATTTATTTTTGTTTATTTAAATTGTTTGTTTATTTTTTTAATTAGTTTTTTATTTTTAATTATTTTTAATTTTTATTTTATTTTTAATTTTTTTATTTATTTTTATTTTTTTTTATTTATTTTTATTTTTTTTATTTATTTTTATTTAGTTTCTTTTACTTTTATCTTTTTATTTAATTTTGTTTAATTTTATTTATGTAATTATTTTTAGTTACTTATTTTTATATTTTTATTTAGTTCTTTTTTATTTATTTTTATTTATTTAATGGAATTTTAAGTGGGGACCAAACTGTCAAGATGTCGTTTTTATTAGTTCACTCCTCATATTTTTCTTATCAATTAAGCTAATAAGTTTACTCCAAAATTTATTTTACCATATAAATTCGTATAATGTATTGAAAATTTCTAAATTAAAATTGTTGTAACTTAAAAAAACAAATTTTTTTTCTTAAAAGAAATTTATAATTTTCTGAGTAAATAATAACAAGTATTAGAAATTCAAAATTTAAAAAAACCGACTTCAAAAACGTGTAGATGCCACCACCATATCTTAACCAAATTTATATGGGACCGCTCCTGAAGTACCCCCTTACTAGCAAAAAAAGAATCATTGAAATCGGACACCGTGTTAAAGAATTATCGCTGAACATACATAAAAAAAAATTTAAAAAAATATTTCGGCGAATTGAGAACCTCCTCCTTTTTTGAAGTCGGTTAAAAAGAAACTACAAAATCATTGAATTTTCAGCTCGCTATGATTTTTCCAAGTCATATACCGGGTGTTCAAATTAAAGAGTTACAGTTAAATACCGCCGAAAATATGCATTTTAGAAAAAAAGTTTCAGACAAAAGTTTTATAGTTTTTTGGGGGAAACATTTTGGCTAAATTCATTTTTTTATAGTTGACCATAATATGGCCATATCGAGGTGAACTTTGTTTTTTTAAATGGGAATCCCATCTTTTTCTTACATATTCTTAAAGTACATAAAAAAATAAGAAACTTTTGAGGGAAATATTTTTTTTATTGGACTTTTACTTTTTGTGTAACAGCTACTTGAAAATGTTGCTGCGCGAAAAATAAGTTGGCCATATTATGGTTAGCTATAAAAAACGATTTTAGCCAAAAGTTTTTCCCTACAAAACTATAAAACTTTCGTCTGAAACGTTTTTTTTTTTATAAAAAGCTGTATATAGCTGTAACGCTTTAATTTAGAACACCTCTTCTTAAATTCTAACCACCCTAACTCTGTTAGTTTTAATAGCAAAAAAATGTCAAATATCATTTTTATGTAAAACTTTATGCTTTACAATTTTTATTAGGAACTTTTTTTATAGCACCTACCGTTTTTAAATAACCTTAAAAACACACTTTATTTTCTTGTTTTTTGACATTTGCCGGTGCCTGAAAAACAACATTTTTTTACATATCGTTTTCAAATACTCAAAATACTCAAAAATTCCTGTATTTCCTCCAAAATTTTGGTTTAAAGGTCTATTTAATTGGACTATTACATATGGCTACCATCGCCTTTAATAATTATAATAAATTTGTAGATATACAACGTAGTTGACGACGCCGATTCAACCCAAGGTTCAATATCCAACATCCTAGCAGATATATTCAATGTAAAAGTCGACTATTACGGAAACATAGTGTCCGCAGTAGTCGATCTAGTCGGCGCCGCCGATGATGCCAACGACAAGCATCTAGTCCCTTGGGCCGAAGTCTGTCGCAAAGATGACATCTTAAATACGCCATTATCACCGCACATGGACTCCGAACTACTACTGCACAAACATTTAAGACTGGACGGAGGTAGGTTAAAGCAACTTGGATTTACGTTGTCCGAACCTCGACCCACGGTTGAAAATGTTAAAGAAATTTTGGATGATTTTGTTAAAATGAAGGTTTTTCCTGTCTCTTTACTGCCTTAGGTTTATTTTTGACAAGCAATTTTTACTGATTAAAGCACTAATTTTGTAACGCATTGCCTTAAATCATTAGATAGAGAAATTCAGTATTACCTTTTAAAAATGTTGCATAAAATTATATAAATATGTTATTAATATAAATGAACCATTTATTTTAAAAGTGGTCTAAGTCCATTTGTACTTAAATTGAGATATCTAAGGGTTTATGTAAACTTTGTTTAACTGCATTAATTAAATGTACTGTTTATTCAACTAATGCAATTGTCCAAAAACTGAGGTTAATTTGTTAAATACTAATTAATTCAAATTACCTTCATTACTGCCTTCGGATATTATCGATAATGAATATCTTAATTTAAATATAACTGGACTTGGGCCACTTTTAAAATAAACGACTCAAATGTTATTTATTGGGAGATTGATAACTATTTTTTTTTTAATAATTTCTTAGCCTTCAATTACTGTAGTGAAAAATTTAAATCAATTTAACTGGATAAAATAAGTGACACTCTTATAAAAAAAAGTACTTTTTAGAATCAGCCATACTCAATCTTTTTTTCCTTCAGGCCACATTCGTTTATGTGCTATGTTACACGGGCCGCAATATTTTGTTTTAAAAAAAGACTTAATAATTTTTTCCGGGTTTAGTATTTCCATTAAAGATTTAGATTCACTTTCCATGAAGGTTTCCTTTGTCAAAGGGAAACCTGCAAAAGCTAGAGATTTAACCCAATTAACAAAAATCAATTCATGTTCAGAAGAAAATTTGCTTGATGGTTCCATTTTTCTACAAATTGGAACTTGCCCTTTATGCTTGTCTATTAGCATTATTCTTGGAACGACGTTTTTTTGCTGCAGCATCCCTCTATTTACATCTTTTATAGCAGCTAACATAGTTGCTTTAAAGTAATTTAAAATCTGTTTACGTTCCATATGTAAATAAGAATAAACAAATAAATCAGCAAATCATATTGCTCCAATGCTCCAAAAGTCGACTTGACGAAAGTCGGGCTTTGGATCCACTTGAAATATTCGTTTCAAACAATTAGTAGGCAGAATGTTATAAAATATTTGACATACCTACCAACCCATTTAATATTATTTTAATTTTTTTTAAGTCGACATGCCTGTTGACTACTAGAACTAGATCTTTTTTCTGTTCCAAAAGTGGACAAGCCGTTTTTTTCTTGTTACAAACATGTCCTAACTATCTTAACAAATATATTATGTTGCTAGTACAGTCTTAATTTAAAAGTAATTAATATTTTTAAAACAAAACTTTTTAACATCATTTGATAATACTTACTTCTTACTAAGTCACACAACAACTTTGCACAAAATGGTACCTGATGCACTCACTTTCAATGTTACCTCTCTGTGTCATTAACAATATAAGACCGGGATATGCAACACTCAGTGGGCCACTGGTGGGTACTAACAATGATGCCAAGTGATATATTTTGTTTTAGATTTACAGACGTTTCTTGTTTGTGGTAGTTGTAATATGATCTTGTTATTTTATCTATTTTTATAGTGTTTTAAGCCCTATGATTTTGGGGAGTGGGTCAGGTTATTAAACAACTCGTATTGCTTTGAAAAAGAATGTTGAGCGCCACTATATTTAAAACTTTCTAAACTTGACAATCGATTAGTGATGAAAATACAGAAAATCACTAACCATTAAGATATTATAATTAAATAAGGTTTCAGATAAGGCAGCGACAAATTCTAATTCACAGAGACTTACTTATTCAAATTTAAATGATTTGTTAAAAACTTATCTGTGGTATAACAGGTAGCAGGTACAGGGGATTCGTATGATAGGCTTGGATATCACCAACTGATAATTCTTCTTAGGTAAAGTTAAATCTCGTACACTTCTTTGTATGGCTCGAACTAAACCTCTTGAAATACTTGAAACAACCTTTGTAGCTGGAACCAAACTTCTAAGTTTCAATATTTCTACACATGCAGCTGGAACGTTCTTCCTAACAATCTTTTTCGATAAACTTCTATAAAACCATCGATATAACTTCTACTGAACTTCTACTGAAACCATCTATATACAGCAAGCTACAAGGAATAAGGTAAAAATATCAAGAAGGGATTAGGAAGAGTATATAGGAAACAGATAATGCTTTTTACTATTAAATGAACATTTAAACTATTATTTGAATAGCTTCACAGAGACCAAATTTAATAGGAAAAGAAAAAGTCTTATTTAACACATTTAAATATAGTAAAGCTTATTACCTATTTCAAACAAAATAATATATGAAATTATATAAAACATGAGATTTCTTGTGTGACTCAATGTGTGAGGTTGTTTCAAAGGACAATGGGCAAAAATGTATGGGAAATTGCCCCACCTCCAATAAGGATAAGTTATATATCAATTAAAAGATCTTTTTAAGGAGAACATTTCTCTTCATTACGGCTCATCTCAATTACTTGTCCGTTCCGAGTTATACCATCCTAAATGTAATTAATTGCACGATAGGTCAGTGCTTATATTTTGTTATTGTAGTGCTTATTACAGGAAAATAATAGTAATTATTACTTCTTAGTGGTATATAAATAATTATAATATCCTGGTATATCATAAGATGATGTCGAGGATTTTGTCCGCCATGTGTATCCCCTACCAAATGGCCTCTATGTGATGGTTACACAGCCCTGCAAATGCTCTCCAAAGGACCGACACCAATGGTTCAAGACCAAGGCAATGGACTAACATAATAACACAATTATAAATATAATAACCCCATTTACACTAGAACGAATATAAAGCCATTTGTAATACATACAGGGTGAGGCATTCTATACGCGTCTGTTTGTTTAGTCGTTACCAGGTCAAGCCTGGGGGGGGACAGAATTTATGTCAGCACCTACTAATAAAATAACTTTTAGAGTTAACAAAGGGGGTTTTAAACAAAAAAAAACTGTGTTTTGTCATATGCACTATCATACAGTGTTTCTACTTAAGTGGGAACTATATGGGAAACTTTTATTACTGATTTTGTGAAAAAATTCTCATGTGATAAAAAGTTCTACATGGTCCAAAACTTAAAATGCAACCATCAGATATCAATTTTTTTTTGGCCATATACGAGGTTTGTTAAAAAACAATAATTTTACTCAAGAGTAAAGTACTTTTATTTTTTACAATATAGAAGAATGTTATAAAATAAAGTTATTTTGAATTAAAAATATGCAATTATAACCATTTGGCAATAAAATTCAGGTTTGCTGATTATGTATGTATTACAAATAATTTACAATGTAGGTAAAACGTAAATAATCAACTAACCTGAATTTTTATGCTAAATGACTGTAATTGTATATTTGGATATAACTTTTAAATCTAAATTACTTCACTTTATAACATTCTTCCGTATTTTAAAAAATAAGGTACTTTACTCTTGAGTAAAATTCATATTTTTTGGCAAACCTTGTATACGGCTTAAAAAAATTGAAATCTGATGATTGCATTTTAAGTTTTGGACCATGCAAAACTTCTTATCAATAATATTTTTTTCAGAAAACCAATATTAAAAAAGTTTTCCATATGGTTTCAACTTAAGTAGACACACTGTATAACTCGGAACGGACAGAGAATTGAGACAAGTCATAATAAAAACAAATGTTCTCCTTACCGATATCTTTCATTTGGCATATATCTTATTCCTATTGGGGGGTGGGGCAAATTTGTCCATTCTCCTTTGACATTTTAATAAAGAAATTCTTGTACTAAATATATATTTTCAACAAAATATCGGTAGGAAACTTACCTTTATAAAATCAGACGGTCATTAAAAATATTAAAGACAATTAGTACATCGGATGTACTAGAAAAAAGATAATTAAAATTCAATAATTCAACTTGCTTGATGACAGAGGTAAATCGAAATGACAACCCGAGTTTTGACACAAGGCATAAACGACAAATGACGTTTGTGTGGAGATAGTGGTTTCAAAATAACGAAAACGGTTACAACCGTTACATAGTATAAAATTGAGGTGTCGACTTTTGGAGCACTGTCAGCTAGTGGTATCCTTACCTTACTTTACCGAGTTTTCTCGATCTTTTTATCTTTGAAAATCGACCAAACGGAAATAATCAACCAATAACAAAGTTGCCATGCACCTTTCAATTTTAGGTAAATCAGAAAATTCTAGATTAAAAACATGCCAATTATCTTTGCTTAACTGTAACGACATAGACCTATACCAACACAATTCTGACACGGATATAATGCTTAGGTGTACCTCTTGAGACAAAAGATCGTAGAAATAATGATTTCTATATGTTTACTGTATAAATGCTCTATCAATGGTTAATGCATAAAGCATGAATGGACCCTTAAGTACAAATCGAATATTATATGAATTTCACTCAATCACCCTGGTGCTTTGCTTCTTCTATCTATACCTGTTTTAATTCTCATACAAAGGGTCACTTAGTTATTTTTATTTTCTGATTACCACTGCTGGGATATTCTTCTCAAAAGGTTATGGGCTCAGAATTGCAGTTTTGAAAATAGAATTTATAATTAAAGAAATATTAATAAATCTGGTTGCGCGAAAGAAGGTTTTTCACAATAAAAAACATTTATTTAATATTTAATTGATTAAAATGTACAATGACTGACTTTACGAATAATAAAATATAAAACATAGTAGCCAAGCAAACTTGACACGTTTTTTTAATATATTTTACAACATTGCAGTATTTAAAGGTTAAATTTGAACTTTGATGTTGCGCTAAAATTAACGCGTCTCATAAATGATATACCAGTTTATCACCCAAGTGTCTTAAATGCAACATATTTATTTGTAAAGATTTAGGCTAGATGTTATATGATTAGTGCTTTGACAAACTGATATATACTATTTTTTTGTGATGTTACTACTTATTTGTGCTATTGATTCTTCCTTAGAAATAAGAATTGTGCGTTTGTTAAAAAATTTTAGAGCATGTTGATTCTAATTAAACTGAATTATAGAAGAGAAACATGCAATAGTGCTTTAACAAAAGCGCTAATTTGTTATTAATTATAATAACTTTTTTGTTAGACATCACGTTGACTAAAGTATCACAACCATTCCTCTACAGGGTTTTAGAGATAACAACCTCATACTTTTAATTGGTAATTAATGAAGTAAAATGGGACAAAAATACTTTAAATAATTCGATCCTAAACTCTAAGGTTAAAGCCATTCATGCAATTATATTATAACCTTTGAGTCAAGCTTGCTTCAATTGGCGATTAACTTGTTAAAGAATATTTTCTAAAATATTTTTAAAATTTGTAAAATTAAATTTTGACCAGTTATGTACTTGTTAATAACAGTAATTGTTTAAAAACAGAGACAAATTATTTTGTTAAAACCTCTGTGATATCTGCCTTCTTAGTTTTTCTATATTGTTAAATGTTTGTCCAAATGTATATAAAGGTACTTCCATGAGCAGTTAAACTAAAAAATCTGACTATACTCCATTCTATTCTAACATTTCGATGGTCACAGTGCAGACCTCGTAAGTTTTTATTTTGCATTTTAAATATTTACAGTCAATATGAACAGAACAACATTTGCTATTTACCCAAAATAATTTAAATTATTTAATTTGGACTAATATATGGCTCTAAGTAATAATCTCCAAGTATAAAATGGAAAAATTTATGAAAAACGGTGTTTTTATTTTTTTTCTTAAAATCATGTTAAAAAATATACGAGGTAGTGCTCTGTGGCCCTCGATTTGCTATTTTATTTCATCCATATTTATTTACTCCATTTTCTTTTGAAGTAGGGAAGCTACACAAATACTTGTTGAAGGCCACATCTTTTTTTATAATTTCAGGCCATTATTTTCGTTCCATTTCATGATTTTGTAATGGAATTAATTTTAATGTGATTAAGATTCAACAATTAAACAAATTTTTGAACTTTTAACTGGTTTGTTTTGGTACAAACAGAACTATCGATTCCAGTTCTTAAATACAGTTAACGAATTCATTTTTCACAAATACGTCGCGATAATATAACAACCTATTGAGCTGAATGAATGTAATTAATTGATTCTGAACTAGTTCCTGAAAAAACCAAAACAAGCCTAATGCCTACTTAAAAATCAGAAAATTATTTATTAAACTTTTATTATTGATGCTTAAACAAAGCTCATTCAACTTGTCTTATGCTCTATCAAAACATATATTTTTTAAAATATGTTTGAAAAATGTATTTTAAATGTTTGTTTAGTTGCAGTTGAAATCATTCGAATGTAGTACTTAATATTAAAAAAAAAAACAATAATAATAAAATTGCCTACTAATTGTTATATAATATTGATAATCGTATGTAGTGAGGCCCACCACTCCAGCTTTTGAATGTGTGAATTGAATCATTTAATTAAATTGTCTGTGCGGTTACAAAACAAAAACAAACTGGGTAGGTACTTTGAAATTGACGTTTTCGTAAAATATTACGAATTCGCAGTCAAAAGTGTTTCTTGATTTGAATACACAAGTCGAGTACTTTAACTAAGAGATTGATTGTTCAAATAATATTAGTATTTAAATTTTTCCTAAAATGTCTCTAGTCTATGTTATATTGGGAATGAGGTGTTAATATACTGCGACCTAAAAGATCTATTTTGTCGCTGCTGCTGCTGCTGCTGCATATGTATTTGGTCACCACAACGCCCTCTATTGAGAGTCTGCTTATCTTAATTACGTCCCTTATTAGAAAAAGGGTGTTCCAGGGAACGTGAGTTTCGAGTATCTTTCTATCTATCTAACTATCTAGCTTTCTATCTATCTATCTTTCTATCTATCTATCTCAATTAGGGCGTGGTCCAAATCTCACTCGTACTGAAGCTCTAGGCTTTTAGTACTTCTCACAGTTTCTACCCCACCAGATTAATTTTCGATTAAATGGCGAGCTCTTTCCTCCTCACTCTCCGGGAAAGCGTCCATTTGATTTCTTTAACGCCATAACTATATCAACTCTCCCTTTTGCAGTCTGGTTGCCGCAGATGTAACTTAATTTCCTCACAGAATTTCCTGAAGCTGTTACGTTTAGCTTTCCTGATCTCTTTGTTATAGGTGGTAAGTGCTTCGGTATAGCTCTGCCAATCTACGCTGTGCTTGGCCCTATTAGAGCTTTCACACTTAAGATTGTAAGTTTGATAGATGACGGTTCCACTAAAGAGCATTCCTACTAGTTCTGTTTGTTTGCAATCAGTTTCTTCCTCAGCGTCTTGTGATGTTAAAGACGAAGGACTTGATGCATTTCCACAACTTGTAATCCATCAACGAATGCCTACATTCCGATTTGTTCTTGGAAATTTTTGAAATATCCGTTTGAGATTCTGCTGGCCATATCTCGTCTTCAAAACTTGGGCGAGAGATGAATAACTGGGTTCTTTTTGGGGAAGTAACTGTAAAACAGTTGCTGCCTGTCCTCACAGCAACACTATCAATGAATCCGCCATCTCTTTCTCGGTTCAGCCATTGGCTCTAGCTGCAGCTTCAAATTGGAATCGATACGTTTCCCATGTTGTCTGACTGTCAAACGTCATTTAGATATGATTCGGTTATAGATTATGGCTTGGTTCGGTTATAGATGAGGATGAGGTAGTGTTTGCAGTTTCTCTGTTGCTTGTCAAAGCTAGGCTGCGAATTATTCTTTCTAATTCAACTAGTTCAGTTCTAATTTGTCTTCCTAACTCTACTCTAGCAGTTTCTTATTGTTTTAAATTTTGTGTTCTAAGAGATCTATTCAACTGTTTAGCTGACCTACCTCTTTCTTAAGGTTTTATTGAATTTGCATCAAACCATTCATAATTTCTACTTCAGCTTTTCTACGCTTCTCTTTTTTCTTTTTCTATTCTTTTTCCTTCCTGTGTCTTTCCTTCTCCTCTTCTCGCCTTTCCTTGTCCTCCTCTTCTTCTTCTTCTTCCTTCCTACGCCTTTCCATTTCCTCTTCTTCATTCCTACGCCTTTCCTTTTCCTTGTCTTTTTCCTTCCTACGCCTTTCCTTTTCCTTGTCTTCTTCCTTCCTACGCCTTCCCTTTTCTTCCTCCATCTTCAAAAATCATGCTGGGGGACCTGAAGTTTTTATTGTATATGTAGGTAAATGAAACATACTTTCTTGATTCGGAGAAATATCTAGGTTAAATTAACAATGTGATTGAACAAAGAAGAAAATGACCAAAAAGTACAGAAGTAATGTAATAATTCAATGTCTAACGTCAATTGCCTGCCCTGAATGTCAAACTGCAGGGTAGCCAATATCACCCTATAAAACTAAAATAAACATGTATTATTTAAATACACAACAGTTTCCATGCCTGCTTTTGTTACTCAGTGACTCTAGTATTTACCATGAACTTCTATTTTGTATCCCTCCAATGTTGCGCAGGTTTTTTGGTATCTCAATTTATTTCAACTCATCTTTTACAATAACTAGAGGTTTGTTCCAACATAAACCAAATCAGATCGCGTACTGTCCGGATTCTGCGCAGTCTAGAATTCGTGTTCCAACAAAGCTTAGACTCAAAACTGTACAAAAACATAGTGTTCCAACACAACCAAAACTAATTACAAACCGATTTGTGTACTGTCAAATCAGTTCCTGGGTCTGAATAGGAACGAATTGTCAAGACGTGCGCAAAGCCGTAATAAACTGAACATTTCGTGATTGTAATTATATGATTTGTATCTATTGTCTCGAGTTTAGTCTTCATAGTTTTTGTTCATCATCATTTATTGTATTTTATGGTTTATTATTGTAATAGTACGTCTGTTCAATTTAAAAAATGTGTTCCAACATAATCGAGTTCCGAGTTGAGTCGCAATCCCCGACTAATACATGACAGTTTGTCAATTACTAGTCATCGTCAGATTGTCAACAATAAGTTTTGGGCTGGTTTATGTATTGTTCCAAGATCGTTGTTGGAACAAACCTTATACAACTGATAACATTAACGTATAACGTCATCATAAAAACTGACTGACTGACGTCAGGATCGCCGACTTGTGTAGCTCGATTTAACCTTCTAGAACCTTCTTCTTTTCAATTTTTGTAGGCCTCAACTGCCAGAGCTATTCAGCCTATGGTTTTAAATTGATTGGTGGTGGTCTCGACGATTATTTGCAATGAGGTAGGATTGAAATGTAACCCTACTTTATGGTAGGGCTCTTATGGCTTCACTTTTGAATTACATACTTTTTATTACCTACCTCACAGTTGAATAGTTGCACTACAGTTTAATGTTGGATGCTGTTAGAAATTGGGAAATGATTTTAATGTTTTCCCTGTTTAATAGTCTGAACACTAGATCGAAAAATGAAAAGGGATTGTATACATTTTTTGGAATCTTCAGAACGTCCAGATGTTTTTTGACGTGAAGTGATATTTCTCGAATATTCTCCCCTTCTTCTTTTACTACCACCTTTACTTATGACGACCATAGCACACTGTAGGGTGATGGGTAACAATATGCTTCAAGCATTGGCTTATTTAGTTCTTAGAGATCGCTTTCCAGAGCAACTGAGTGCCTGGGTCCCTTTTTAGTCCGGATACGTGCTAAATTTTGTTTTAGAATGGAGTTATATTTGTCACTGTCTGTTATTCTAGGATTCCTCATTCTTGCATTTTCTACAAATATTGGAGTATTCCCAATTTTTGCACAATAACATTCATATTAAAAATACATTCTAGAAGTTGTTCACCTTTTTGATTAGTGTCGTTGTTTCCCCATACAGTACTGTGCGCGTTGGCGTCGCATCCAAGAAGTAATGGCAGATTCTTTCTCTGGTAGTACTCAACTAGTCTAAATACTTCCGGGTGTGGTACAGGTCCATCTCCAGCGAAGTAAGTAGAAGCTATTACTATATGGTCGCTTCATCCAAAATTCGAGGTATGTTTGAATTGGGACAAGGTCATGCGTCATGAATTCTGAAAGACAAGAATATTTAATATTATTTCTTACCATAATGCATGTTTTGGGTACTTTTACCTTTGCATCTTTACATGCAAGTCCTCTTATCTGATTTCACGTAATACCGGCTCCACACATTGGAGCCAACAATGGCGTTAGCGATCGTTGGATTTCATGTTCGTTATGTCTTCCACAGATTGGGGAAGAATTGGTACAATGTCAATTCGTTGCCATCGGTTTTTATGTTCCTTGACCATTGGATTTCATAATAGTAATTCTACTTGATATAGCTCCAAGAGTTCCTAACACTTTCTCATTTTCTCATACCGTATTTTGTAAAAAAAAATATCTTCGCTACTTCTCCCTTGCAATTAGGCTAAATAAATGCGTGATTGTGTGGTTGGCAACACAAATATTGGTCCCAATCCCTTTGATATGCGTCGCAAAAACCGACAACCAACGGAAACACTTCAACGTTGGCGCAACATTGGTACCAAAATTGGCTGCAACGCCGCTTTGTCAATATACACATTGGATAAACGTTGTTGGCGCCAACGTTGGCTCCAGTGTATGGAGCCGTCATTAGCCCACGGTTCCTAGATCAGTACGATCCCTAATTGGTCTTTAGTGATGAATGTCTTGGAAATCACAGCCGATGCTTTGGCGTGATGGACAGTCACTTGGGCGAACTTAATGCCCGCTATTTTATTTCTTATCGATGAGGGTGTGTTCCATGTCCCTTTCTTCTGTTTCTTTTTCTTCGATTACTAACTACATCCTCACATGAGTCTGGTTAGAGAGTTGAGAATTAAGTTTCTCAATTATCTCTGTTTCCTTCACGTTGGATGTACTGGGACTTGCTTCTATATGTCCATATCTTCCAGTTTTTATGCCTCATCTTTCTTTTGGAGACCATGCACGGATATTTTCGCTATTTATTATCTTTGATCCTCAGGAGAGGTAATCTATTCTTACACTGAAGATTTGGTATTTGCCTTCGATCGTCCACAGCGTGGTTGCTAGCTCCACATTATGTGCTTCTATTAACTGCAGAAGCTTCTCTATAGTCTACCCTTGACTTCTGAGGATTAAGAGTGTGGCAATATGTGCTTTTGGGATATATCGTCTCCCACACATACTTCCAACTCAACTCCCTTCTTGCTAGACTAACTTTGCACGATTCCTAGAAGGTGTAAAGCGTTGAGGTCGTCAAAGCACTGATGTGGTGATCATAAACGAAGTCTATCTGAGTAACTCAGCATCTTATCGATGTGTTCAATTATTTTCATAATAAATCTAAAATTATGTTTAAAATGAGAACCTCAATAATTGAAATTCTCGCATTCGAAAGTTTAGGAAAGCTTTTACATAGTTTGGATCTCACTACAAACTCAGATTCTTAATTTGTTTTTTTTTTTTTAATTGCTTAGCTTGTTTTTTTTAAGATTGCTTTGCTTATTTGTTTAGTTTACAAACTAATCAAGATTCTGTAGTGAGTGTATATAGCAAATGTTTTATTACTCTAGTTCCTTAGATTTATTCTCAAAAAACTCACTTTAAACAGTTAATCAAACGCATTATCTGCAATAATTTTGATTTCATTGTTTCATTGCATTAATTGTTACAGTAATCGATATATTTTTTAGTCATTTTAAACATATTTTAGTTGTAATGTAATTACAATGGTTGTTTTTAAAAACTGTTGTTCCCTCCTTATCTAACAGTCGATGGTTAAGAGCACAAATATTGTATGTCCGTTTTCGTCGAAAATGAGATCGGTAGGATTCTATATCCTTCATGATGAATTCTTTATGATTTCCAAATATAGTACGTCCACTTAAATAGGTTTACCATTCAGCAAAGTAATGCTAATTAAAATTATACAGCTCGTCATAGTCACCTCCAACTTTTAAATCGATTTTACTCAAAACGACATTTTTGGACATATAACTTTTGTACTCTTAGCCGTCGTAGTTTTGTTGTTCTTAAAAAAACTCACATATTGAGGATACAATATAAAATCTGCTAAATGTATGGTACCATCTAAGAAATATCATAAAATAAAACTTGAACGTTTTTTTTTTGAGAACAACTCACTAAAATTTAAGTATTATTGTATTTTGTAATGTGTTCAAATCTTTTTTTATAAGCTCTATCTGAGACTGAATTTTTGCTCAACCCATTTGAATTTCTTATTAATAATACAGTTTCAGGTACCTATAGTATTTTGAATCTGTTTTAATGTATTAATATAAAATTAAGAAATTTTTGGAACGAAGCTTTACGAAAAATAATTATTGTAATATTGTTAATATAGTTCTAAAAGTAAATTCAACGTGGTACGTATTCCTAATAATAGGTATAGTTGGGTAATGAAGAAATTATAAAAATGAAATCGGCGCGAGCAACTTTACTAAAAGAGCAACAAATAATTTTAAGAATGTTGGTAATAGTATTAGATAGTTATAATAGCCCCAGAAACTGTCTTCTCATGTCTATAACATTCCATCCCTGCTTTTCTTGATTACCACGTGTTTAAAACTTCGTGAGTGGCTTTATTTTATTTCACTTTTCCTCTATATTAACTTGATGAGTTCATAATTCGGTTTTTGAGAAAAAGCAAATCCTTTTTAGAGTGGATAGAGGATATCAACTTTAATAGATTTTTGAACAGACTCATCTAAAAAGTCATGCTAACCCCCCCATTCCATCTCCCTCAATTTTTTATTTATTTTTTTTTCTCAAAAGTGAAAGAAAGTTCTGCATAATGAGTATGACCTAATTTTTGTTTGTTTTCAAGATATCCCCATAAAAATTAAAAAAATATTGGGTGAAATCACAAAGACACATATTTAAAACTACTTAAAAAAAATACGCTATCAATTGGTATAATATAACCTCTTTTTTTTTAGCTTTTAAAATAAAGCTGCTACCAGTGGCGTACAAAAAGAGTAGCTTGACCAAAAGGAATGCCTAAAAATTATTATTTATGGTTATATTCTCCTAAAATATGATTTTTTTTTTGTGAGTTTGGGGGTAAAAACATTTAAAAAAAAAATATTCAAGAGCGTATTAGTAGGTAATAAAAGTAAATAAGTAAATATTTCAGCATTTTTAAATTTCAAAGGTATTTACAGAAACCAGTAAAACCAAATAATATAAAAAATCTGACATGTTTTACACCTTAAATTGCAACATTCTAGTGCACTAGCGAGTAATGTCGCCAAATTTTACACTATATTCAATTTTCCGACGTCAATTTTCTCAGATATTTTAAAAAATGCGAAAAGTTTCGTGGTTTGTTTTATTTCCCCCGCCCTCTATTAGACAATTTTTGTGAAAATTTTCATATTTTCCGAATCTACCCTATAGAGAAATTTTAAAAACACATTTTAAATTTTTCAAAATGTCATAAAAAAAATATTTTTGCTATTTTTTTGATTTTCCTCTTCCCTTGTCATAAAAACCCTGTCATGTGATACATGACGTCGAGCCAGATAATTCTTAAGGTCTTTTTGCTCTATCTTCTCTTTTAAGCAACGTTTTCCCGAAAAAGCGTTCGACCCAAATTTTCCCCTAATTTCCCAAGGAAATGTGTTTGAATTATCGGAAAAATTTTGATGACAGATTGTGAAGAATGATTGGTAGTATATAATTTTTTGTTATTTTGGAAATTACGTCGGAAAATTCAGCAACAATAAATTTCCCGAAACGGATAAATTCACTATAGAAAAAAAAAGTTGGTCTAGCCGGAAAATTGATGGAGAACCACTGCCCCGAATAAAAAATTTCAAATTTTTTGACTTGATTCGACAGAGAAAACTTTAATGTTTCATAACAGACAGATAGATCGATAGACAACACCTATTTAGGTTTTTTTTTTACTAGTAAGTCATGTCGCATGCCATTCGATCATCTTGGTGAAAAAGCTCTTTAAGATAAAAAAACTTCATATTATCCAACCATCTGATAAAATTTCCTCCTAACATAAAAACCCTATCATGTGTTATATCCATCGACGCCTGTCGTCTAACCAGATAATCCTTTTGTAAGTCTTTTTGCTTGCTCTATCTTTCCATTTAAGCAAACTGTTTCCCGGAAAAGCGTTCGGCCCAAAATTTCCCCCAATTTTCCTGGGAAATGCAATGTTTAGTTTTTACGGAAAAATGGTCGGGAAAGTCGAAAAATTCTGTAAATAAAATAGGTCTTTTTGCTTTATCTCTTTCCAAAAATTCCCCTAATTTTCCTTGGAAATGTGTTTGGCGCACACACCTAGAGAAATATACGGCTAAAGAACAACTGCGCATCTGATCTGAGTGTCTACTGAAACGGGATAGAATATTCCGCCATTTTGCCAGCTAATTGTCAGATTTAATGTCAACTTTCGATGTCGATAATGTCGATGCTATTTTAATGTTTTGCATTGTTTTCGTTTATGTTCGTGAATTATATTAGGAATATGTAATAATGCGTAGTAACAAAGGAGCTTGATGCATGCAATTTGTTTAACAAAAACGCATACTGTTGGTTGAATACTGTCTGACTTTCACATAACCATGCATTGTTGGTTGCATATATGTTTTGACAGATTTATGGCAAAATGGCGTCTTATTAGACCTTCCAATTGTTGCTGTGCAATGAACTGGAGTGGGGTAGAATGCTTGTCAATAGGCTTGAGATGCGACTCTATGGGCGAAGACAGGTTATTTTCCATCTCACTCGGGAGTATTTATAACAACCATTTTCTATTTCACTTTGTTATTGTCTGATCCACCAGCTTGTGGATTGAACAATAACAATGTGAAACAAAAAATGGTTATTATAAATACTCCCGAGTGAGATGAAAAATAAAAATGGCTGCGCCCATAGAGTCGCATCTAGTTCTAGTGATACAATATGCACATTGGCTTTCTACCCCACTCCAGTTCATTGTTGCGGTGTCGGATGTCTCTCTTGCGCTGTATAGTCATCTAGGTGTGTGGTTTGGAGGTATCTAGAAAATGTTGATATCAGATTGTGAGGAACGTCGAGTAGTATACTGGAATTTTTAGTTTTTTCGCAAAATTCGGGAATTTTTTTTTTTATTTTTTCCAAACTAAATATAATTTCCCAAAAAAAGTAAATCCGTTGTCGGAAAAAAAGTTGATCTTACCGGTAAATTGGTGGAAAACCACTTTGCCGAAAGAAAAGTAAACATTTTCCGACGTGATCCGACAGAGAAAAGTTCAATGTTTCTGTAGTAGTGAAATAATAGTAGGGGAGAGTGAGCTTTTCGTTTGCACTTTGGCTTGGGTGAAATTGTAGCCAATATTTTTTCAAAATCATCTCCTGATGGATCCTTGGCAGTCGACGGACCTGGTGTTGGTTCAGAAGTTTCCATTTTTCGTGATGTTGGTGGATCTTTGGTAGTCGATGGACCCGGTACTGGTTCAGAAGTGTCCAGTTTTCGTGAGGTTGAGGGTACTCGTAATATTAGTCCTGATTGAACAGTTTCGTCTTCTGGGACCAACTCTGAGTTATTATCGAGGATGTGACTATACTGAAGCAGTGATTTTGCATTAAGTTGACCATTTTCTCTATTATCAAGATCTGCTGTCACTTGTGGATTCTCAATGACTGACGAAGGAAGGAAGTCAGTATCCGGAAATACATCAGGATTTAGCAGACAAATACCTGTTACATAAAAACCCTTGACGGCCTTTTCTAGAGTGGCAACTTTTAAAAATGCTTTGCCAAAAATCTCCATAACATAGATTGATATTCTTTGAGCTGGGTCATTGGAAAGCCATTTATCACATTCTCGCGCATATTGTCCTTTTAGCGGTCCATAAAAAGAACAGCCAAGCAGCTGCATACGATGGCTTGTATGAGGAGGAAGAGAGATCATCACAATATTCAAACTACGTGCCTTTAAAATGGCATCCAGGTTACGATGGCTGGAGTGATCATCGATTATCAACAACACTTTTCTATTTTCGGATGCACGTGCGTGTTTAGCAAAGTGTTCTAAATATTTAAGAAAGTGCTCACTATCCATCCATCCGCTACTATTTGCATATCCCACAATTCCAGCAGGGCAACCCTTTATCAATAATTCAGACATTCTTTTTCTAGGGAAACGCACAAATGGAGGAATGTAAGAACCTGAAGCTGATATTGCACATGTTACTGTAACATTGAAACCCCTTTCTGTGCTGACTATGCAGCCTTCTTGCTTGCGTCCCTTTTGTGCAACAATTTTTCGTGGCTTAGGTACGGTATTCATGCCAGTTTCGTCAGCATTATATATTTGGTCAGCTTGAAATTTGTACTTCTTCATCACCGAGGAAAACAAATCATAAAATTTAGTAACCTGCACTTTATTAAAACTAGCCGCTCTCGCAATACTGGTTGGTTCAGGAGCTCTTAATGATAAATTCGGATGCCTTTTTCTAAAATGATATAGCCAGTCCACACCTGCAATTTTCTTTTCTTTGCTGAAGGGATGAGCAATATTCATCTTCTCTGCTATTTGAAAAACAAGTTTTCTTATATCAGTGGGCCCCAGACCATAAAATATTATTTCTAAGTCAAGGACATGTTTAACAATTTGTTCTTCTTGAATTTTAGTGAATACTTGTTTAAAGTGATCATTTCATGGAGGCATAACAATATTACTTTTAATACGCCTTAGAATACACGTTTTCGGGACACCATATTGCATGGCTGCCTCTGTGGTGGATAATTCACTCCTGTTTACAGCACTGATGACAGCTTCAACATCTTGGATAGTCCACTCTGGGACAGGCTTCTTTTTTTTATACGTATGTACCATCTGAAATAGAAGATATAAGAATTATCTTTAGCGGGGCACGCAGGACCAAGAGGGGACACAGAGGACCAGATGTTGGTGCGCTCTGCCCCGAATACACACTTCAGACGAAGTTATAGGTTATGAAATCTACAGGTAGAATTATTGTAAAATATCATGTCCTTATAAGACCTTATTAACGGGAGTTTCAAATGCATGCAACACGTAAACACATCATTACAATTTTAAATTATTTACGAGGCAATAAAAATAAATAGATATTATATCACATACCTTGAAAATCACTCTTTTGGCCACACGACTTGTCGAATCGGCGATCATAGACTAATAGACTGATAGAAAGATGTGCGGACTGTAATATAGTGTAAAGCCGACCAGGTGGCAGCACATATAGCAGAAATATAAACAAAGTCCTTTGTGCCCCGCCGGTCCTCTGTACCCCACTCTCCCCTACTGATGCTGCTTAGGCGGTTCCAATGATAGGCTATTATTGATAAGAAAATTTATCCGCAGGAGTTTATTACATTTTTTTTTTGAAAAGCTTTTGATCATGACTTCTCAGGTTTATATTGTGACGAATTACAAGCATAGTGACCGTTGAGTATTTTAAATGTCTCGATGAAATCACCTCTGGTTCTCCTGTCTCTTAAAGTTGTTAAGTCTAATCTTGCAAAACTGTCCTGATAGGGCAGATCTATAAGGTTTTGTGGTAACCTGGTTATTCACATTTGCACTCTTTACATCTGTTCTATGTTTATGATGTAATATGATGGGCGTATTCAAGTTTTGGTCTTACATATATGATTTGTGATGTTTCAAGATCATTTATGTTGATAAGTCTTTAAAGGCTGTTTGAATAAGGTATATCATTAAATTGGCGTTTTTGGTCATTTGTGTTTCCCATTTTAGGTCAGATGTTTAAATAAGTATTCTGAGTTTGCTAGGGGCTTAGTAACAATATCACTCTATATTACATTTGAAGCCTGTATTGATTTATTAGATATCTGCAAACTGTTGTTTGATAAGATACAGGATGTTTAATCACCCTATTTGAAAATACATGTAAAAATCATCAAGATAATGCAACTAAGTTTTATAAATATTTAAAAGTTTTAAAATTCCTTAATATCTTCGATATTAAACTCTAGGAAATACGAAAAAAATCATCCAAATTGCTTTGGTAAAGACATTTTTCATTTTAGTGAAACATAAAAGTTGTTTTATGTTTCTTTGGTGAAGACTTAACTTTGTCCAACCCAACTATATCTAAGTGCAATCAAAATACTTAAAAAATTTCGATACTTATAAAATTTTAATAGTGGAAGCTATTATTCGTATTTGCCCTAGTTTTATGAGTAAAAGTGAAGTACCAAAAGTCTATTTTATAGTTTTTAAATAACCCAGTTACTTTTTTATTTATTAATAAAATTATAAATAATCAACTCGATAAGAATAAATAATGTGTAACGAGTGGTATGTCCGTCAGATGTAGAAATTTTCAGATGGTGAGTACCTACCCTCTGAACTGAGGTTGCCGTTATAATACTACTAAAATTTACCACAGGATTTAAATATGTGAAGTCGCGTGCTATAATCAGACTTGTGCCACACGTTACTGCGGTATTTAAAAAATGTGAAAGAGACTTGTTATACTGTATGTATACTATACTTATCTAAATGTATAAGAAAAGTGATAATCAACATTCCGACTACTCTATATGTGATTTATTGTAACGAGTCTTCAACAATAGCTGTGGCTGATCATGAACTAGTCTACAAGGAAGCTGGCACACCCTATATACTTAAATATTTCTTATTTTTTATTCTAATAGAAATATATATTTACATTAAGTATATAAGGTGTGCCTTTCAAAAGTAGCTTCCTTAGCCTCCTTGTGGGCTAGACCACGAGCCGCCTCTGAACAATAATCGTATCCCACATGATCTGGTAAAACATGAAATTAATTCAAAGTAGTCGATGATGTGACTTTATGACATGTATCAATTCTATCAAATAGGTCAATTACATTGTTTTAGGGTTACTACTGAAGTTATTAGTCTTTTAGCCAATATAATCACGTTGGATACGAGTATTGTGGAAGACTCTGTAGGTTAGTGTCAATTTTGAAAAAATTGCTCAATTTATTTTTGTGGTTCTCAATAAGGAAGCTTTATTTTCGTATTGTTAATCAAATTATTGTATTATATCCATATTAAATAAAAATGATATTAAATTATTGTTGTCATTATTATAGAAGGCCTGAGACTCGAGAATAAGACTTCACGCTGGATAGGGAAAATTTAGAGGTTAATAAAGCATTATAGGTCCTAGGCCGTCAATTTTCTATGGTATATGTGGTCTCGACGCTCCAGGACCGGATTTTGCCATCAAATAAAAATGGACTGTATTTTTACGTAGTTATTGAAATATTTATAACAAAAAATCTGCCGTACAAAAGTAATGATACTAGGGAGTATAAATAATTTTATTGTTCGAAAAGTTTCATCACCATAAAAGTGATCGAAAAGAATCATAATTTTTTTCTGGTGCTCATTAATTCTACTCAGAAATTGCATACCGTGAGCACATAAAGATTGGAATAAATTTAATTAAATATTTAATGGTAAAGTAAAAAATTAATGCTTGAACAGGTCAATTATGTTTTTAAAATGGAAAAATTTTGGTAAAAGCATGTTTTTTATGACGTCATCGCTTTTCGAATTATGACGCCATCAACAGTTGTTTTTTTACTGACACCAAAATTTTTTATAGTACCATTTTTGTAATTTTTTTACATACAGACAATCATTTTGTATATGTTGCATAATAATATTTTCGAAATAAAAAATAAAATGATAATGAACACTTGCTCCAAAATAAAGAATTTTGAAACATACAAAAAAGACGGTCCTGTGCTCATAAAAGCCAGGTGTTACTTTATAACTGCCATTACAGGCGCATACGTGACTAAGCTCATGTATCTCGCGCGAAGAACTGGTCGGAGTGACGTAATCATATGTCCATCCCTTTCATAAAATCATAAAAAGCCGGCAGAGCGATTCGAGCTTCCTAACAGTATGGGTCGTCTCTCCCATACATACATAATGAAGAATTATTTGAGCAACGATATTGTAAAGTCCTAGTACTTAAAAATGTAAGTACTAAAAAACGCAACAAATGTAAATATGTACAAAGTTTTGTAGTGCAGCGTTTTGTGCAGAATAAAGTGTTTACGAAAATGTTCGAGCTTTCCACATGGAGATGGTTGCAGCCAACGGCTTCAGGAGACAGTCCATTAGGGTCGTATTTAATATTTGTGGGGAATTCAACTATTGGAAATCCTTCAACACTTATTAACGTTTTGCAAAAATTTTAGAATCGACCAGCATATTATAAAGAAATGAAATGATTGCAATTCACACGATTTTGTAATTTTTAAATATATTATACAATACGTTTATGATACCGAGTTGGATACCAAATCTTTTTATTTCGGTTATTGTAACAGACAAAATGTATTCTTTTAAATTGCACTATCAAGAAATGATAATGGTATAAATACATATAAATCAAATATACGTATAGCAAAATATTCGCACAAAAGAAAATATAAAACGGTTCGTCTATACATTAATGCAATTTTTCAACCTCTTTTAAGTCTTTCCCTACTTAAGTTGCTTAGATTATCTGGATGTTTTCGATCACGGTTTATATTTCTAATATCAAAACTTTTTTTGATTAAAGTCCTAAAAATTTCATGTTCACTTTTGTAAAATGAGGCGATTCTCATGAGAAATTCTAGAAAAACAGATTGGGACAAATATAACACCATTCTAAAACAAAATTTAGCACGTAACCAGACAAAAAAGGTACCCACTTGCTCTGGCAAGCGATCTTAAAGAACTAAATGAGGCAATACTTGAGGCATAGGTATGAATCAAGCTGCCCCATTCAAAGAACTATAACTAGTAGGGATGCTCCTTGGTGAAACATTCATCTATCAAACTTACGTTCCGACGTGCTGAAGCTCTATAGGAAGGCCAAGCATAGCGGAAATGGCACCCTACATCGAGGCACTTATCACCTACAACAAAGAAATCAGGAAAACTAAACGTAACATCTTCAGAAAATTCTGTGAGGAGATCGACTCTACACCTGCGGTAGAGAGACTGCAAAAGGCTGTGGCAAAAGGGGGAGTTGATACAGTTATGGCGTTAAAGAAACCAAAAGGAAGAGTGACGAGGAAAGAGCTCGCTTCTTACTTGAAACTCACTTTCCTGGGAGCACATCTTTTCTAATAAAGGACTCAACTAAGGTAAGCAAATCCCAAAGAGAGGCCGCTGTAGTGGCCAAACACATATACAGCAGAAATCGGTTAAAGTGGGCTGTAAACACTTTTGAACCTTTTAAGTCTCCAGGTAGGGATGAAATATCCTCTGTGATATAGTCCAAAGAGGACTAGAACACATCAAAAGATGGTGCTGTGGGGTGAGACAACAGTAGCCTTCTCAAGGAAAAAAAAAACTCAATCTCAAAACCGTTAAATTAGATGGGATAGATATAGAATGGAAGAATGAAGTCAAATATCTAAGCCTAATCCTCTGGCTAACCGTGGACAACCAACTTCTCTGAAACTCTAAAACTTACATGAGAACAAGGCCACAAAAGCCTTAATGGTATGCATAAACATTGGTAAACGATGGGGATGTAACCTGAACACACTGCGATGGATGTATACTGCAATAGTGAAACCAATCATCACTATAGCTATAGCGTGGAGTAACAGAACTAGTTTAGCTACTACGAGAGCTAATATCACAAAAGTGCAAAGAAACGAAGAGCGATTACAACATAAAATTTCTAGTAAAAATCAAGATCTATAAGAAGATGATGCCTATTGATTTTGAAAATAATCTAAATAAAATTGGGGTGTTGAATTATAAAAAAATCCTAACTTAAAAACGAAATATGATAACATGAAATTTTTAGCCAAAATCAAGCTCTATAGGAGGACAAAGCCAATTGATTCTGAAAAAAAATCTGAATAAGGTGGTTTGCCCCTCAAACCACCTTGGAATTATGGTGTACACATTGATGGAATTCCAGTGGAAGTATGTGGAAGTCCTTGAAATTCCAGTGGAAGTCCGTGGAAATTTCGTCACATAGCGCATTCGTCTCGTCTTTGTGTTATGACTCTTCCATTTAACGACTATAAACTGGCGGTAACGGCACTTGGGCTGATCTATAATGATCGATGCTGCAAGAAATTTAAATATTTAACAATTTCGACGGCACTTACTACTTGCCGTAGTTGTCGTATTGTGGCTTAGTGCCGCTCGCTCAGTTATCTGATGTGTATGTGTATAACATAACCTCAGAACATTAAATTTATTTGCTTTAGCAGGAAAGTTTTCAATTTGCTCTGAATATTGTTTTTAAATCAATATTGTAAATTTAATGGTAAGTTTTTTTTTAATTTTCTACTACTACGTTGAAACAATTAATATTGTTTTAGCATAGAGTTGGTAGTTTTTTTATGCAGTCCGTTTCAAAACAAACTTTTCTTTCCCAGGCATGTTAAGGAAAAATAATATATGTCACTAATTTAAAATAAAATAGTATTTTTCTACATCTGTCAAAAATTGGCTGTTTGCATTAACGTCAGAGACTAAAATGAGACATTTTTTCATTGAAACAATTTTTTTTGTGTTGTGTATTAGGGTACAATATTTTTTTGTGCATCAAAAATGGGTGTGTATTATACAATATACTAGCTATTGCCCGCGGCTTTGCTCGCGACTTTGCTCGCATGTAGTCGTTTTATTATTATAAAAAAATACATGACTTCCTTTTTTATTAATTTTTATTAATTTTTATTTATTTATTTTTATTAATTTTTATTAATTTTTATTAATTTTTATTAATTTTTATTAATTTTTATTAATTTTTAATAATTTTTATTAATTTTTATTAATTTTTATTAATTTTTATTAATTTTTATTAATTTTTATTAATTTTTATTAATTTTTATTAATTTTTATTAATTTTTATTAATTTTTATTAATTTTTATTAATTTTTATTAATTTTTATTAATTTTTATTAATTTATATTAATTTTTAATTATTTTTATTATTTTTTATTAATTTTTATTAATTTTTATTAATTTTTATTAATTTTTATTAATTTTTATTAATTTTTATTAATTTTTTATTAATTTTTATTAATTTTCACCCCCGTTTTCCCCCCTTAAAATGTGAAAATCCGATTCCAATTTTCAAGTTCCTACCTTTAAAAAATCGATATTTTCAAATAAACTTTCACCTCCCCGTTTCCCCCCCTTAAAATGTGAAAATGCAAAAACCCTAAAACACGTTATTATTAATTTGTACTTATAAGCTGCAATTCCAATTTTCATGTTTCTAACTTCAAAGAGAACAAAAAACATGGCTACTCCCAAATAAATTTTCACCCCCCCTCCCCCCATTTCCACCCTTAAAATGTAAAAATTTAAAAACCCTGAAACACGTCATTAATAATTTGTAGTCAGTAGTTGCAATTCCAATTTTCATGTTTCCAACTTCATAGAGAACAAAAAAATCGATAGTCCCTTACAAACTTTTACCCCCCGTTTTCCCCCCTTAAAATGTAAAAAATCCAAAAACGAAACACGTCATTATTTATTTTTGCCCAGCAGTTGTAATTTAAATTTTCATGTTTCTAACTTTAAAGAACAAAGAGTTTCATTAAAAGCTCCCTCCCCCCATTTCTTCCAATTTCCCCCCTTTAAAGTTAAAATTTTCAAAAATCCTTTCTTAGCGGATGCTTACGTTATAAAATAAACCTATGTTCCAAATTTCAGCTTTCTAGGCCTAGTAGTTTTGGCTGTACGCTGATAGGTCAGTCAGTCAGGACAAACAATTTTATATATATATAGATATGGTGGCGATATCACACGAAGACGAAGTTTGAGCATGATGCCGAAGGCGGAGTGCGATACGGACAATCCATTCGAGTTGTATAGTATATTTTTTCTACGACCCACGAACGAAAATCTACAAATTTTAAAAAAAACTATTTTAAAATTAATTTATGATTTTTACTAATTTATGAAATAAAACAAACGGGGTGGGTGGCTCAGTGGTAGAGTCTCTGTCTGCGGATCCAAGGGTCCCAGGTTCGAATCCCACCGTTGACCGAGATTTTCTCGTTTAATTTAATTATTTAAAATTAATTCTGATGCCTTGGTAGGATTTCCCACTCGACCATTCACTGTTGGGTACTAATTAACAGTGCTGTTCCTAAAGTGGCGCTAGGAAATAGTAACAAAGCCTACACAGAACACGAGGCTAATAACCGTAGCAGTTGATGCCGATGACACAAAAAAAAACTAAACAAAAATATTTTATGTAACTAGTCTTTTCTATGGATTTGAACTCCTGATCTTTCGCATATCATCTCACTAATCTTACCTCCGAACTTCATATTTTGTTTGTAGTACCCATTCTTAAATAATCGATTTTAGATAATTTTATGGAGAGATGCGATTTATTTGAAAATATAGACGAATGTTATTAGGTATTTATCGATTTTCCACAAGAATCACTCATTTTATATTATATTTAATCCGAGGGGCAAATCACTTCCGCAATACGTGTACAAAATGTCCGCAATCCCATTGAAAATCGCCGCAGTCTCATCAAAATCAGTGACAATCGCTAAGAAATCGCCGCAGTCGTTCCGAATTCGCTCGCAGTCGTTCCGAATTCCCTTGCAGTCCCCCGAATTCTCTCGCAGTCACTGAGAAATCACTAGCAATCGTTAAAAATCGCGCACAGTAAGGTGACATTAATCTATTGCCATTGTTGGCTAGGGTGCTTTGATTAAGCCATCTAAACCATTTTGTGTAAAGAAATTACAGTTTACATTTATCGAAAGGGTCCTTTCGTGCATTTTGAGGTAAGAACTATTAACCTAAATTTACATTTTGGAATGTGAAGGTCTTTTAGGATATAAATTTAGACAATAAATCTACAAGATTTTACAAGGTGGTCGAAAATTGTCCTTTTTCATCTAATTTTTTTTTTAATGTATAACAAAATTGTTGGTATTTTATGGGGGGTTGGGGTGATACACGTTTTAATTAGGGTTTTAAATGTATTTTTACTTTCCTATCTGCGTGCGTGCGTGTGTGGGTGTGCGGGTGTGCGTGCGTGCGTGTGTGTGTGTCTGTATCCTCGATAACTCATGAACGGATACAAAGAAAAACACCAAATTTTAAACTTAAGCTTTATTCCGGCGTCCAATTAACTAATTAGATTTTGGGCAGAGTCGGAACATCTGGGGGGTACTTTATAGGTCTTCATTTTTATATTTTATGGAATATATCTGTTATTTACGTTTGGAGGAGAAAATTCTTCAAATAAAAGTTACTTACAATATTATTATATATAATTTATTTTATACCAAATTTTCCTAAAATGGTCCGTATTCGAGAAATTTCACAAAATGTAAAATAATTATTTTTTTATAAAAATTGTTCAAATAAAAATTGTTTGTAATATAATTCTCTATAATTTTTGCCCTATACATAATTTCTCTAAAATGGACCGTATTCGAGATATTCAAGAAAATATGTAAATTTCGAATTTTGAAGAAAAATCAAAAACGGATAAAAGAAAAAACATTAAATTTTAAACTTAATTTTTATTTCGGCCTGAGGTGAAATGATTAGATTCTGGACAAAGTCGGAACATCTGGGGGGTACTTTATAGGTCATCATTTTTATATTTTATAGAATATATCTGTTATTTACGTTTGGAAAAGAAAATTCTTCAAATAAAAGTTACTTATAATATTATTATCTATAATTTTTGTTCTATATAAAATTTTCCTAAAATGATCCGTATTCAAGAAATTTGACAAAATGTAAAAAAAATAATTTTTTTTATAAAAATTGTTCAAATAAAAGTTGTTTGTAATATAATTCTGTATAATTTTTGCTCTATACATAATTTCTCTAAAATGGACCGTATTCGAGATATTTAAGAAAATGTGTAAATTTCGAATTTTGAAGAAAAATCAAAAACGGATAAAATAAAAAACATTAAATTTTAAACTTAAGTTTCCATATAATGAAATGAGCATTTTTTATGGATTGAAAGATCTTAATATAAAGGATTTTCGAAATTACGACACAAAGTGATTCTGATACTTCATTTTTAAACATAATTGTGAACAACAAAAAAATGAAGGTAAAAAAAATAAGCTTTGTTGGTTATTTTCCACTAAAGACGGGCGCTTGTCAACTGACAGATTACTTCGTGTAAAAGCTACATCCTCAGCAGTACTAAATAACAAAAAAAAATCCAGTCCAGAAAAAAACAGCTAAAATACCAAATAACTACAATGACAAAGATGTAACAGAAAGTGAAAAAACTACCGGTGAAAATACTTTGCTCCAGAAAAATATCAATGGCATTTTAATTAGGATCGAACAATATTACGCAGTTCTTTACGAGTCGTGGTACATAGGTCGGATTGTTCAAATAATTGATGAAACCACTAGTAAAATAAAATTTTTAAATTCTGAACTTGAAGAATATTTATGGCCAAAAAAAAAAAAACATTCAAATTGTTAAAAATAAATTCATATTTTACGAATTTAATTGGATCTGGTCCATTTAAACTAGAAACAAATGATAAGTTAAACATTGATAAAATTTGTAAACGTCTAAAAAAACACTTTTATGAAATTTTTAAATAAAAAACCTCCAATTACTTAATTATTTAACTTGTTTTATTTACCTGTACCTATTTGTTCATTTAGGCATATCAAAGATATCTAATAATGGAGGCATATAAGTACCTACATAAAAGTTTATATTTCGTGAATCACATCAATTAAAACTGATCTTCCGAATGAATAAAAAACGTACAAAAAGTTGATTTATTGATATATTGATAAATTTGTGATACACACTTAGTTTTAAATCAATGCATTGTATTTAGCACCCATACATGTGCTATACAAAATTTAGTTTTTCTGATGAAACACCTAGCTAATGCTCTTTTACTGGAAACCAACTGGTAATCCATACAATATCGTAGAAATCCTTCAGAATGCGTGCAATTTGCAATAATACTGGCAATCCATACGTTAATCGCCGCAATCAATAGGGAAATTGCCGCAATCAATAGGGAAATCATTGCAGTCAATACATAAATCACCGCAGTCACGGGAAATCTGTCGGAAGTCATGTGGAAATCACCGCAGTCATCCAGAAATCGCCGCAGTCAACCAGAAATCGCCGCAGTCATCCAGAAATCGCCATATGATTGCGGAAATCATATGAATTCGGCAATACATGTACATTTTTACAAAGAGTGATTTGCCCCTCGATTTAATCTTAATAACTAAAAATCTGATGTGTCCAACACATGACTTTCCTATCTAGGTATTACAGGCTTTTTCCGGTTATTTTGTACAATCTATTGCAGCATCTCTATAAATGTTTAGAGGATAAACTAAATATATACATTGTCCACATACATCTACCGCGAAACATTTTTCTATAGATATTCATTGAAAATGAAAATACTGAAAAATTTAAATTTAGCACTTTTCCTACAATTTTTCCATTACGGTCCATTTTAAAAAAATCATGTATAAACAAATATTATAGAGATCGATATCGCAAACAACTTTTATTTCAACAATTTTCATAAAAATCAGAATTTTGCACATTTTGTCAAATTTTTCGAATACGGACCATTTCAGGAAATTTTTACATAAAGCAAAAATTATAGATAATAATATTAGAAGTAACTTTTATTTGAACAATTTTTTTCTTCAAACATAAATAACAGATATATTCCATAAAATATAAAAACGGCCTCCCATAAAGTACCCCCCAGATGTTCCGACTTTGTCCAAAATCTAATCATTTCACGTCAGGCCGAAATAAAACTTAAGTTTAAAATTTAATGTTTTTTTCTTTATCCATTTTTGAGTTTTCTTCAAATTTCGAAATTTACACATTTTCTCAAATATCTCGAATACGGTCCATTTTAGAGAAATTATCTATAGGATAAGAATTATAGAGAATTATATTACAAACAACTTTTGTTTGAACAATTTTTATAGAAAAAAATATTTTTTTACATTTTGTCAAATTTCGCGAATACGGACCATTTTAGGAAAATTTTGTACATAACAAAAATTATAGATAATAAAATAAGAAGTAACTTTCATTTGAAAAATTTTCTTCCCCAAACGTAAATAACAGATATATTCCATAAAATATAAAAATTACCACCTATAAAGTACCCCCCCAGATGTTCCGACTCTGCCCAAAATCTAATCAGCTCATTAGACGTTGGAACAAAGCTTAAGTTTAAAATTTGGTGTTTTTCCGTGTATCGGTTCATGAGTTATGCGTTATACAGACACACACACACACACACACACACACACACAGACACACAGACACACACACACACACACAGACATCATCGCGAAAATAGTCAAAACGGATTCAGGGGACCTCAAAACGTAAAAATCCGTCGAAAACTCGAGGTCGAAAAAAATCATGATTCCTATACTTTCCTTATATCTGTATACAGATAGGAAAGTAAAAATCTGATGTGTCCAACACATGACTTTCCTATCTAGTTATTATAGACATTTTCCGGTTATTTTGTACAACCTATTGCAGCATCTCTATAAATGTTTAGAGGATAAACTAAATATATACATTTTACACATACATCTACCTCGAAACATTTTTCTATAGATATTCATTGAAAACGAAAATACAGAAAAATTAAAATTTAGCACTTTTCCATTACGGTCCATTTTAGAAAAATCATGTATAAACAAAAATTATAGAAATCGATATCGCAAACAACTTTTAGTTCAACAATTTTCATAAAAATCAGAATTTTGCACATTTTGTCAAATTTCTCGAATACGGACCATTTCAGGAAATTTTGACATAAAACAAAAATTATAGATAATAATATTAGAAGTAACTTTTATTTGAACAATTTTCTTCTCCAAACATAAATAACAGATATATTCCATAAAATATAAAAACGGCCTCCCATAAAGTACCCCCCCAGATGTTCCGACTTTGTCCAAAATCTAATCATTTCACGTCAGGCCGAAATAAACCTTAAGTTTAAAATTTAATGTTTTTTCCTTTATCCGTTTTTGAGTTTTCTTCAAATTTCGAAATTTTCACATTTTCTCAAATATTTCGAATACGGTCCATTTTAGAGAAATTATGTATAGGACAAAAATTATAGAGAATTATATTACAAACAACTTTTATTTGAACAATTTTTATAAAAAATTATGTTTTTTACATTTTGTCAAATTTCTCGAATACGGACCATTTTAGGAAAATTTTGCATAAAACAAAAATTATAGATAATTATATTACAAGTAACTTTTATTTGAAGAATTTTCTTCTCTTAACGTAAATAACAGATATATTGCATAAAATATAAAAATGACCACCTATAAAGTACCCCCCCAGATGTTCCGACACTGCCCAAAATCTAATCAGCTCATTGGACGCTGAAACAAAGCTTAAGTTTAAAATTTGGTGTTTTTCTGTGTATCGGTTCATGAGTTATGCGTTATACAGACACACACACACACACACACACACACACACACACACACACACACACACACACACACAGACACACACACACACACACACACACACAGACATCATCGCGAAAATAGTCAAAACGGATTCAGATGACCTCAAAACGTAAAAATCCGTCGAAAACTCGAGGTCGAAAAAAATCATGATTCCTATACTTTCCTTATATCTGTATACAGATAGGAAAGTAAAAATATACTGAGACAATTAGTTTGACAAAAGTATCACTTTTTAAATTTAAAATAATAATAGTAGACTATTAACCAAATAAGAACTGTTATTGGTGGATTTCATATCCGTGCAGGGTGCTTACTAGGTAGAATGGATATGAATTATATTCGTTCAGTTGAACACAATGGCCAAATCAAGCGTGTGAGAAAAGTGATTTGCGCACCATGTTGCACAATACTTTTTCTACGACCACATTTTTTCATAAGTTTATAATATGTAGATCTTAGATTTATTACAGAAGAGTATCAAGGGGTAATTTTGGGGATAAAATCCCTCCCCCTAAGTAATAACAATTATGGGAAAGAGAAGATTGGTTGATAGTCGTAAAATGGGCTGTATATTCCATAACAAGTAGGCTGAATTTATGTTTTTTTTTATTATTTAGGGCCAACATGGATATATCAGAGCAAAATGCTAACGAGTTCTCTGAAGCTGAAAAGGCTTTAAAAATAAAAATACCAAGAGTTGAAAAATACCCTAGCAATAAATAATGGATATACTTCGCTTAATTGTGGAAATGACCGAGGAAATGACTGACAAAGACTTTGAGAATGTAGAAAAATTTTCAAGGGAAGTTTTACCAAATTTAATTGAGCTGGGTCAGCATAAAGAATATTTTGGAATTTTTCATACAGCCCTGGAAAAATTTACTGTCTTGAATGGCCACAAAAAACTAATATTTTGTTTGCAAAAATATTATAAAGAGCTCTCCAAAAATATGTATTCGTCAGCTATCAGAAAATCTTGGTTTTTTCGAGTGGCCAAAAAATGAAGATGTCGATTTCGTCGCGAAGATGCACATCCTATATGGACCAATCAAATTGATTGGTTCTCATCCATTCACAATTAGAAGATTTGATGAGGAAGAAATCGAGAAAAAATACAAGAAATATAAAAGAAATATAAAATAACTTTTCATTAAAATTTTTCTATATTTTGTGATAGCGATGAGTTCGCCTCGACTCGCGCGGCTACGATCGAGTTCTCCGTAAGTTTGCTTAGAATCGGCAAAATTGCAAATCGCATCTGTTTTTGAGTTGTAAATCCCGATGAGTAACCGATCAGGCGACTATTGTGCTACGCGCTCAGAGTAGGACCCGCTCTTTGATTTTTTTTGTAATGGTTCTATTTTGTTTATTATATTTTTTTTTAGAGAAATGAAATCTGCCAATCGCTCTCAAATTATGCGAACTACCACCCCTACAAATTTGGACGCCAAGTTCGAAAACACCCTGTATATTTAGTTCTGTCTCTGTTTCATTGCTTTTTAGAGTTTTTTTATATATATACTTCATGACCTCTATCAAGTGTATAAAGTGTTGCATACCGATAAGAATTCTGAAATCTGAGGTAGGTTCTTTCATATACCATTTTTGATTTTTTTGGAATCAAATTTAAAGACGCCAAATTTGCTGTGTCTCTAATTTCTGGGAGCGTGCCCGAAATGAATTCTTCGTCACTACTTATATTTTTGTAATTTTTTTTGACACCAATTTTTAATAAACTAGGTACCTAATTAAATTAATTTGACATGAGCACTGTGACACGACAGAAATTGTTCAATTGTTCTCATAGCCAACTCAGTTAAGGAAAAATTATTGGAAATTTAATTTATATGTTATATATATTTGTTAATATCTAAGCACATTCGATTAAAAAACAATGTATGAAATACGGAAGAAAAGTGTTTTTTCGAACTCCTACGAGTTACCCTCGGAGTTACCAGGCAAACTTCTCATAGTAGCCCGAAAAACTCAACTTTTCGTCCTTGTAACATAAACTACTTGTCGTATATTTTATCTAGTTAGTCTGTACGTTTTTATTATCATATTGTATATTTGTTTATTTGTCAGTATCTGCACTTTGTTTGTGGCATACGTTTCGTTAAATAAAGCCTATAATTTGCAAAGGTTTACTTTATTAGGTACACTACTATTACATCAACCTATCAAAAAACCAAACTTTCCTATCTCTACTAAATATTAACATTAGGTACAGTAGTGAAATATAGCAAAAAAAATATTGTTCGGTTTCAAATTACCTAAGACGGCACTGTGCTTTTTCGAACTTCGCGCTATTCGGAACTATTCGAGATACTTCGTGTTTCGTTCCGAGATTTAGGATTGTTATTGATTTAAAAAACGTTCTGTTTTTTTATTAAAGTTTAAACCGTTTTTAAACAAAATTGTTAAATGAATTCTGTATGCATAGTTTGCAGTAAATGATTTCATTGTTCGTATTAGTTTAATTTGATCCTTAGATTTTATTTATAGTTGCTCACAAGCCAATGATACCGGGTATTGTTTCACGATATCTCACAATTAACAACAAAATTATGTATAAACTGGACATAATTATTATTAATACATACATAGTTTATGCAATGTCAGTAAGATATAAATGAATAAAATTCAAAATTGAATGAACTAAGTATTTTACCTATCCTAAAAAATACAAAATGGACGACCAGGTATTGCATTGACCAACCTCATCAAAATCTCAAGAAAGTTATATCGCAAATAATTAATTTAATTACACTTACATAACGTTGAAGAGATCTTTGTAGTAGGGTAGAAGCTGACTTGTAGCGAGGATTTTCATCCATTTGATCAGGATGTGGGATGGAACACACACTATCACAATATTATTTAAATGTCTCTAAATTAAGGACAATACACAACAGTTTTTCTAATCAATAACACAGGAATGTTGTTGTTTAATTAACGCAAACGTAAACCGATTTTAAACTAGATCAAAATTGCAAAAAATACTTCTCTAAAAAGAAGCCGGTTTCCGTTTTTTCGAATATTCGCGAACTAATAATGATCAGGGTTGCCAACAGAAAAATATCTCAGATAAACAAATGGAATATAGATAAGTAACGGGCGCCGTTTATTATAGGCTTTGTTTGAAGCTGGTATCTACGAACCTCTGACAGTTTGATCTCCATGGGCGTACCAAATAGTTTTTCATTAGAATCCCAAAGATTGTTTTGTAAATATTTTGTCAAGGATCAATGAAAAATGCAATTCAAATATAAAATTTTATTTTTCAAAAAATAAATTCTGCTTTTTTTTATTAAAATCTAATAAACGATATTTATAAAAAAAATAGGTTTCAATTTATTACACTGTTAATATTATTTATAGGTAGATATATAACAATTATTCTTATGTTATATGTGCATCGTAATTTGTATTAGGTGGGGTAAAATTTGCCCATCTTACACTGTTATAGCAGGGGTAGAAGTTGCCAAATAATCAGTAGTAATACTATAAGTACTTCAAAATAATTAGGTTATACATCGATAACTTGTTGCATAATTATAAAGAGTGACAGTTTAAATAGTCCGACCGCGAAGCGGGAAGATTATTCTGTCAAACTGACACGATTTGTAATTATGCAGGAAGTTTGAGATGTATAACCGTATTTATTTTGAAGTACGTATTGTATTTGATACGATTATTTTTTGAGTAAATTAAGTAAATATCAACAATTTGCATTTAATGATACATCTCAGAATCGACTCATTTTAAAATAATTATTGATAAAAGTCAAAATTTGACGGTCCTGTTAGTTAGTGTATTGTTGTCGAAATGAAATTATTGTAAATATTTTTGATTGGTGGAGCTACTCTATGTATAATCAGGTATTATCGAAATTATACGAGGTAACTTAACTAAATTGAACGTTCTAATTGGTTAAAAGTTATACGAAAAAAATAATCACCGTTAATCGGTATCGTAACTGGGCCGAAGGAGGCTTTCCGAATGCCGTACTTGGCCCGATATACGGGTGCAGCTTCGGCATATAGGTAGGGTATGTCCACATCCCCAACTAGCCATTCATAAAAGTGTATTTGTTGTGAAGTTCTCATCATCATCTATTGTATAGTCCAGGAGACAGTGACGATTTTCGGTATTTATTTTCCCAGTCAACAAGCACGAATAGAAAATTGTAGGATTAGCAATTCTAAGCAAAATTCATATATATTTAGAGGGGGGATCCGATGGGCTGAGGCCGAAAATGCGTCAAAACATACGAGAACACGGCCCTTTTTTTCCATTGATAAAAATAGTTTTAGTAGTAAGAGATGTACTGAAGTTAAGTAAAAAAATAGTCTGATTAATCTGTATGGATAATATATTTGGCAAGTGCATAAAATACACTTTCAAACGAGTTATGTACACAATTATTTCTAAGACCACAATTATTTAAAGAATGTTTCAGGTGTTTTGTATATTAAAGTGTACGCATAGGACACATAAATAAAATCTTATATCACAATGTTTCACCTAACCAGTTGGTTGTGAAATAAATTACATTTCCTTTTACACTTTTATATAATTGTTTGAATTTGAATTCAAACCGCTATGTCAAACAGCACGTTTGACAACCCACAAGAAATATATACAACGGAAACAGCCGAAGGCTGAACACGTCATACACTTTTATTTAATAAATAATAAAAAACAAACGCCTAAAAATAAACAATAACAATGCACAAGCCCTAATAAATAATTCTAATAGTTAAAATAATAAACAACTCACATAAATAATAATAAATAAGAATAATTAGATAATCCCTCCATAATCAAGCTCCCTTATTGGCCAAACGAAAGGGTTTAAGGCGAGTCGGCGCTCGGCGCGGGAATAGAGCCAGTGCGTCTCTAACACTCAACGTGAAAAGACGAGAGTAGATTTCTAACACTCTGTGATGAAACGCGCCTCCCCTGCTCGAGCAGAAAAAGTCTGCATTTATTGCATACGCGGAAAGTAGTGCCTTTGCAACACACCCTTAACGGACTCGACCCGAGATTATCGACCCGCGAGTCGCGACATTAAGAAACTACGTAAATTCTCTACATCGAGTGAGTGTGGGTTTCCCGCCTTAGTGCGTATGTCAGAAAATCAGTGTAAAAAGTGCTAGTTGTAAGCAGGAAGCCCACCTACAGGTGCAGAGCCTGCACAGGTTCTTTTTTTTTGTTTATTTCCCCTTTCCTCTCTATTGAATAATTGTAAAAGATAACATAAATCGTTTGCCTGCAAGACCGGCATGTTTTGGCAGTGTTGCCACGTGTCACTAACTGCTTACCAACCCTTTTGATAATATAGAATGTTCAATGATTCCCAGTGCATTATTTTTCCCAATCACCAAGTGTTCCAGGATGCTCTCCCAGTGCAGCCATCGAAGAAAAATGTAATAGCGGCTTAACAAATGAACTACAGTCCGCTAGATGCCGTTTTAGGCTGGCTATTACAATAATAATTGTTTTATTTAGAATTGACGAATCACTTATTACTCTACATTAATTATAATTATTGTTAGTTTCGTTATGTCAAATCATTTATACTAGAGGTGTGAGGAAAATACAGTGAACTGTGAAACGCCAATATCGTTGGATGCGCGTGGTAGAAATGGTCCTATAATACTGCTAAAAACATAGCTAAATTTTCATGGAAACATTGTACTTTTGACATTTGCGATACTCCGACGCATATGCATTATTGATGTAATCTCATGATTTTACAGTAATAGTTTTTGCAATTTTAGTGTGATTTTTAGGTTATTATGGTTATTCATTTTATTTGGTTCTGAGCTTTTGCGCTTTTAGAGTATTTGTCTTTTATATAGTTTTTAATTTGAATTTTAATATTGTGGTCTATTTATATTTGATTGCTGCTTTTCGACTAGTGCTTTATTCTTTTTGTGTTAAAATAAGCTTTATAACCATTAAGTACATGCTTCTAGTTGATATCTACCTAATCGTCATCGGGTGCTTGCAACAATGGGAAAAACTGTATGGTTTTTTTGGTATAAAGTTAGACGCCTTCATTTTTCAGGTGTTATTTGTAGTTATTTTTTACTTAAAAGGATAGCAATACGTCCTGGTTCGGGTTGTGACTTTTGGGTTTTAGCTATCTGAGCCAAATTGTCGGCTAAGTGTCCTCTTTTAGGGCACCCAGAACCGAAAACTATATAGGTATATAATATGTTTTTTTTTTAATTATTTTTTAATATGAATGCAGCTTGGATGAGGGCTTTAGGAAGAGATCCTAAGACTGAACACTGACTGCTATAAATGCCGTTTTTAGAGCACATTTCATAGTAAGTGATTTCATTCTAGCAGCAATGAGGAAACGTTTAAAAAACATGCTGTACCAGCTATTACTTTAAGACCTCGTCTCTTTAAGTTATTATTACTTCATTCTAATGCATATATTAAAATGGTTTTTAACTTATGCCCTTATGATTAAAAGATGTAGGTATTTTAGTTATGTTATAATAGAAATATATGATACATTGTATTGACTGACCTACTGGCCACTGGTCATTCCACTTTTACTCCCTTTTTTCATAAATTATCAAATTATTTAAAAACAAATACATACCTAGCTATTTTCTGTAAATTACATTAAAATTTTAGTATTAATACTTTACTAATAAAACTTCAGTTAATTTATCTTATATATATCTTATATATATATATACAACGGAAGAGTTAATTGGATTTTCTCCTTGTTGAGTTTCAAAAATAGTAATTTAACATGATTTAAAAACAAATACATGAAATGGGCAAAATAGGCCTGCAAAGGCACTTTGTAAACAATCTCACTTGTATCGATGTGACGTAATGCGCGAATTCAATCTGGCTTACTTTTGTTAATAGATTGGCGTTCCATTTTAAATATACAGTTCACCGGGAATAGATTATTTAAATATACACGGACCGGGAAAACAAGTACGAAAAAATTCACTGGCTCCTGGACTAGTACTGTATCGAAGGAATTTTTATGAATGAAACAATATACGACCCTTCACAATTGCGGTCTACTCTACTTCCGCTGTTGTCAGACATTATTTTTTTTTTGGACAATTTAAAGACCTAACAGTAATTCAAGCAAACGCAATAACATTACTACAGTTAAAAACATCGCAAACTTGGCATCAATATTTTAATTTTATCCAAATATTGCATTTCTGTCGAGGATCATCTGCGTTGACTTCAGAAATTGTGTAATCTGTATTGGTTATATATATATCTATATGCTGCGTTTGAGAATCCACATCGGATGCATTTTTTACATCTCGAGCGTTTTTTTATCCACATCGGACACATCTGTCCCATTACATTTACGTATACTGAACCACGTGATCAAAGATTTTTTACATCTCAGATGCATCCGATGTGGATTCTCAAACGCAGCAATAGTTAAAAGCACGTAAACTTGACATCAATGTTCAATCCGATTATTGAGTTTCTACCGCGGACACCACCGTTCATTCCTCAAAATTTTTGTAAATAATCCTATCTGTCTTGGTTATATATCTATGGGTATGTCCGCTCAGCCGAATGTCGGCAGCCCATTACATTGTAGCCGCGTTCATATATCTATATATAGTTTGGCCCGTAAGGATGCCTCCCATGTCTGCAAAGCCAAATATATGGACCACATGCGGTTTCTACTTCTAAATTACGTCAAATGGTACGGCAATCCGAGTACTCAGCTTTCCGTACATGGTGTCAGGCCGAGCAAATGCCAACTATTTGTGGTTTACTGGGTGAAAAGGCTTTTGCCAGTTCTCCCACTTCATACACATAAATTGACAGGTTTGCGGCGGATCTAACCGAAGTGAACGCGATACATTGGCGTACAAAATTATTTTATAAATGTTAATAACAATTTCGAGTAAATATTTTAATAAATTGTGAATAGCTGTTAAAATTTTGTAGAATTATGATTTGGATATTATAATAATACGTGATATACGAATATGCTCATACATTATAGACATACTTAAGAGTATCGACGATAGGTAAGTTACTTTTTATGATCAAATAATGTCACAATAGGGATTTCGTTTCTATAGATCAGTGCATATTATAAAAAAAATATTTTATAATAATAATAATTTTAATAATAATAATAATAATAATAATAATAATAATAATAATAATAATAATTAATAATAGTGGGTGGCTCAGTGGTCTCTGCCTAAGGGTCCCAGGTTCGAATCCCACCGTTGGCCGGGATTTTTTCATTTAATTTAATTATTTACAATTAATTCTGATGCCTTAGTAGGATTCCTCACTCGACCATTCACTGTTGAGTACTAATTAACAGTGCTGTTCCTAAAGTGGCGCTGGGAAACAGTAACAAAGCCTACACAGAACACGAGGCTAATAACCGTAGCAGTTGATGCCGATGACACAAAAAAAATAGTATTAACAACAATAATAATAATAGGGTTAGTTGGGGTAAATGTAAACGCATCAAAAAATATGGAAATACAAGTATTATGATTTGAAAAACGTGTTTCTGCATTTTCAAGATTATTTGGAGACAGTGCATTTATCGATGCCTGTTAGTTTGGTAGTGTGGCGACATTTTTTTCTTCTGAATCCGTGTTTTTTGAGGTATTTTGTAAGGTGCAATAAGAGTTAGGCTTAGTTTAAACTTATGTTTTAAGAATAAATAACTGAAAAATAACATTATTTTACAGGTGTTTACATTTACCCCAAGGTTCTGTGCTTATGGGGGAAATGTAAACAATATTTGGAAGTTAATTTCACTATAAAAACATAACATTTAACTTATAATAAAGACATTCCAAAAACTCTCGGCCATTAACTTCGTTTCAAGTTTCCGAGAAGCCTCAGGCATCAAAATCTCCAAGTAATATTATCCTTTCCTGTATTTTTATCCCTCATAAAGTCGTGCCCTTAAAACCTGTTAATATACAAGAAAATTTGGTAATCCCCAGATTAAAACAACATACATATGTGGAAGTTTTGACCTCAAATGAAGTGCTGAAATGACTAAAAGAAGCAGAGGAGAAAAAGAAAATCAAACCTGAAAAATGTAAAAAACAGGAAACAATGACGACAATGACACGCCTCCGCATGGTTGGAATAGAACCTGATGTAGGATCTGGTGGGGCGATACGTCGCGTTTGGCAGGAGGCGCTCGATACGCTCTCACTGCTTTAAGCGAAAATGGACTTAATCTCACCGATTTATATCTTTCATAAACCATATAAAGTTATAATAGAACAAATGGAATAGTCAGAAGTGGCAGGTACAAGTCATATTTACGCTAACGGTTTTGAAACAAAAGATGGATGTGGAATATACTCCAGATCCTTAAATCTTAACATAAAATGGGCTCTAATAGTGCCAGTGCAGTTCAAACAGAGCTAACGGGGATTCTCATAGCAGTAAAAGAAACAACCAGAAACAATATTATTGGAAGGAACATGCTCATCTATACAGATAGCAGACAAGCACTACTCACTCTGAACAGACCACGACTTTACTCAGGGTTAGTACTATAATGTCACGAAGCTTTGGCCGAAGTATCCATCAACAATGTGGTCACCTTAAGATGGATCAAAGGTAACGCCACATCGAAAGGGGATATGCCGATTGATCTGGCAATTCTGGTTTCAGCGAAAAATATCATAGACATCGAATGGAAAGCTAACAGAGCTATCAACATCATAACCAGTTGGATGAAAAATAAAAGCCTTAAACTCGCACTACACAAAACAGAAATTGTGATGTTAGTAAGTGGTAGAAAAAAGAAATCCATCTCAATGAAAGTTGAAGATGTTCAATTACAAAGCCAGGAAATGTACAAATACATTGGCGTGTATTTTGATAGAAATGTGAGAATGAGACAACATATCCGTATGATTTCTGAAAAGGCTACGAAAGCTTTAGCAAATATTAGCTGCATAATGCCGAATCTAGGAGGAACAAGGGAAAACAACAGAAGATTATTATGTTCGGTGATACAGTCTATAATTCTATACGCTGCAAGTATATGGGAAAGAGCAATTGAGAAGAAAACTTATAGAGACATCCTACTGAGAGTACAACGAAAAAGGACTATAAGAATAACTAGTGCGTACCGGACAATATCGACAAGTGCGCTACTTCTAATTGAGAGGATGCCGCCGATAAATCTACTTGTGGAAGAACGAATTATGATTGAAGCAGGTAATGACCCAAGACCAGCGCTCGAAATAAAATCATAGAAAAATGGCAAGCAACATGGGCAATAGACGACGGAAAGCAAGCTGGACTAAGAGATTGGTGCCACATATAAGACCATGGATGACTAGGAAACACGGAGAAGTAAACTATTTTCTTACTGAAATACTTACAGGACACGGCGCCTTTCAGGTCTATTTATATAGATTCGGACTAAGTGATACAGCTGACTGTATCTATTCTGGTATGATGAATACAGTAGAACATACGTTCTTCGAATGCCAAAGATGGGAAGACGAAAGAAGTCAGCTAGAAATATTTCCAGGGAGGATAAGACCAGAAACCCTCGTAAGTAGAATGATGGAATCGAAGGAAACATGGGAACTTGTAAATAACACAGCCATTATTATTATGTCCATTAAAAGAAAAGACATGAACGACATTATGAGATGAGCCCAATACATCAAATAACAAAGCGTCTTCTCAAAGTAATGCCAGCAAGTAGTTCCAAGAAGACCCACAATGCTTTAAGGGTGGTTTTAGTGGGTATACCGGCCTTTCACCCTCCAGATGAGAGTCCCACACTACCAGGTACGGGCAGAACCATATGCCTGGTATCCGTAATGAATTCCCACCCAACCAGAAAAAAAACATCTTGCTGATTCACTAGCCAAGAAAGCAGCCAACCAAATACTTTTTGGACCTGTCCCTTCTATTGGCCTGACAAAATCGGTAATGACATACCTAATTAAAGAATATTCCATTGTGAAATTCAAGGAAAGATGGGATGAAACAAGAAACTGTAGAGTTGCCAGGGAGCTCCTAAGTTATCCTGACAACACTGCAGCAAACAAATACTTGGCTATGACTAGACAGAATGTTACGTTTCAATGTTATGTTTTAAAACATATTTTGCACCAGATGATACGTTTACTTTTTAACCCTTACCTGGGTCTCATTGTAAAAATCCTTATAATAAGAATTCTTACAAGCCTCAGGCCTAGCTCAGATCAAAATAGGTCAGTGGGATTCGTTTAGAATTTACCTTCAAGTCAATGACAAGGTCTTTAATTAAAAAGACTTAAAAGAGTTCAATTAAATTAATTTGGGCGCCATACCTTTAGATGTACAATAAAAGTAAATTTGCCATTAACTTGTCAGTTGAAAGTAAGGAAAATAAAAGAACTTAAATTTCAAAACAATGAATCGTTAATTTAAACTAAATTAGTTAATGAGTGATATTAACAAATAAGAAAGAAAAATTAAATTTATTGATTTTAACAAATTTTACGGTTTACGTTATTTGACTAGATAATACGTTTAAAATTTAAAATTGACTAGTATAACTTTGATTCAAAAATTGTGTGTGTGGTCCTGGCAGACACTTATCTTGTGTGTTTCCGGATTTCAACGGTCGAACTGGTCCGTGTTGCTCTCTTAACTGTAGTTCAGCCTACGATGACTTTAGACATATTCTGCAGACATTTCAAGTTTACAACAATAATAGAGATTTGCAATAGTATTTAAATTAAAATACATGAAGAATGGAAAGATTTTTTTAAATAACAGAAAAAAAAATATAAAATTAATGGCAGCCATTTTGTACATTGCATGGAACTTATATTACGCGGAAATCTCGCTATTAATGAATAAAATAACTCAAAGATAATTTCACCAGGATATACACACATAATAAAATTAATGTCTACCATTCATTATTAAAAAAAAAATGATTCTGTTACCTTAGTTAGTTCGGAAACACTTAACAAAGCACTAAACAACTGATTCGTTTGGCTGCAGAATTGAAAAAGAAATAAGAAACCGACTGAATGTGTGAAATGTGAAACCACATCAAGAGATGACCAGGCGTGCACACAACCTCTGACAGTAATTATTGATTTTTAGAGATGGCGCACCATTGGTTGAGCCATAGAATGTCTCAGACAGACAATTTCCCCGAATTAACATAATATCCATATTTACAAATACGAGGGGCACTCAAAAAGTATTAAAATATATTGGAATATTTGAACTAATTAAATATTGTAATTATTTAAAGGGAGTGACGATTACAACGTAACAAGAATCTGCGCCTAGTCACAGGCATTCTGACTGGTCATTGCCAAGTACGGAAGCATTTCCATATCATGGTGCTGTCAGAATCAGTACTTTGCAGAGGGTGCGAACAAGAAGATGATACCATCGAGCACATCCTTTACGATTGCTCGAGCTTTCATTTATTAGATTTGTGTTCGGCGAGTATCGGCTAACACCGGTCGTTATAAGAGAAGCACCTCTTGGCGACGTTGTCAACTACATTAAATCTGTAGGTTGGCTCACGAGCTAGGAGGTGCCTATCATCTTAGGAGGATACACAATGGGCCTAATGAGGCATTAGTGCCGTGGAATAATCCACCCTCCACACGTTACCGATACAGAAGCTAGATTCACAGCGATCCACCACACCCCCATTACCCTCCAGATATGTGCCCCTGGCTTCAAGTAGAATCCGTTGGTAGGTCTAAATCGATTTTTATGGACTGTGGATATTGTCGACTTTAGATACTAATAGGTTCAAATAATAATAATAAAAAAAAAAACTTATAAAAATTAATCTGTAACATATGATTTAATAATACTCATTTACAATAATAATTTGTACTCTTTAAAAAAATATACAGTTCTATGTGTATGTAAGGTGATTGATTCATTAAGGGTGGCGACCGGCCATATCTCAGAATCTCTTGAAGTAATTTTTTTTAAATAAATAAAATTAGCTTTCAAATGAAGCGTCACACTTTACCATAGGTAATAATTTTTTATCCCGCTAGAGGGCGCTAAAATTAAAAGGAACGCAATGAACAGTCATACTTGGTAATTTCCCTATTTAAATTGTATTGGTTAGATTGACGTAGGAGAGATGAATGACATATGAAATAAAAATCGACCTGTTTTTGCGTTTTTTTCAAAAAAAAAATTCTACTTCAAGATATTCTGAGATACGGCCGTTCGCCACCCTTAATGAATCACCCTGTCCATGTCACGTCTTTTAGAAAGCATCACTTTGTATCATTTCCAAAACTCCAACTCGTCCAAAACTCATTATGCTACCTAATCGGAGCAATCACCAAATTCAGCTTTAGCTGATCCCTATTCGGTCCTACAAGGAACAACGTCTCATTTGGTTCTTGGGAAGTAGCAGGTCTGTTAAGTTCCTCGAATGGAATCAGATTGTCCAAGTTAACGGTTCTTTCGTGAGCGCTGAAATGATGAACCGTCTCTCTAACTTCCATCACATGTTCAACTCCACCTTGCAATCCATATATGAGTACTGAAATCTTAACGCGCATATTTGATTCGCAAAGTTCTCGACAAGTAAGCGATAGCCTGACGGTTGGTAGTATTTCTTCGGGAACTTCTAAAGTACCTTGCCAAACTATGAGAAAACATTTTTTAAACCAGACACCTTTCGGATACAGATCAACTATCCATTCGTTGATTTTATGCGATTCGTGCTCTGCAGCTGACAAGTAAGAGGAAAAAACGAAAGTACTGGTGTGGTAACTAGGAATGCTGAAGAAATTTTCTATTGTTAACAAAGCGCTACAGCTGTCGGAAGTATATAAACGAGGTGTGAATAATAATTGTCCTTCTCCTGAATTGTAGTAAGGTAAAATCTGATCAATGTACCCAGAATGGTACTTCATACCAATAGCCATTCTATCGACAAAAAATTCTTTATGTTGTTTAATAATTGAAGATAAAAGTAGATCCGCAAGTTCTCGAGGAGTCATCATAGGAAACCTAATAAACCTCATAATTTTTTCTACCAAACACCTGAAATCCTCATCTAGATTTTTAGAAAAAACGTTCTGTTGACACAATTTTATACGTTGTAAATCAAGCCATCGCACTACACAATTATAAAGAACCATTTCATTGTGAACTACGATATCGTTTTGTTCTAAGATCTTAATGAACATATCTACGTCGAAGTTGCTAAAATCCGGCGTGTTTGCTACCGATTCGAAGTTCCATTTGATGTAGTTTTGACAGGTTTCGAATACTTTGGTATGGCAACAAGCCGTGCTGTACTGTAGCCAGGAGAAAAGTTGATTGTGGTGAGCGGCGTGTGGAACATGTTTGCACATGTAAGATAAGCATATCCTTGTTAAACTCTGAAAATTAAAATACATATAATCATTAAATTAGACTTAATATATTGTTGTATCAGATATAATAGGTTCTTTCGTTCGTCTCACTGGTGTAGGAATGAACTGCACCAACGCACACCATACCTTTTGTTTGGTCTGGTGTAAAAACCAATACACCTTCCTGTCGGCGATGTGGTGTCCACTGGTGGATATTTTTTCCACCAGCTATTTAGCAGGAGTGAATTACACACATGAGTGTCAGGAAAAAGGAGGAAGTAAACTAGGTAAATAAAGGTGGTGTAACTGGTGTAATTTACACTGCACCAACAGCTAACGAAAGAACCTAATATAAAGGACATGTTGAATTTTTTTTTTTAACAATTGGGGTCATTTGCACCGCTAGTCGTTAAGAAATAAACGAAGCTTAAAGTGACATTGTTGATGAAAAAAGGTCAGTTTAAACTTGACTTATTTCTTTAGGACAAGCTGTGGAAATGGACATTAGTGAGTTCAGTATTACACCTCAGAGATATGAGCGAGAATGTTGATCATGTAATTTTCGATGAACTTTAGCTTATTAGGCATTCAACCCCCGATCTAATTTTATACAACAAAAATATAGAAAATAATATAAGTGTAAAAACTAATCCGAACATAGGATGTTAACCTTCTGCACTTGTAATCATTATAGAATTGATCACAAATATTGAAGAATTAGAGGAATACAGGATAAATACTAAAAAATGCAACATGGACAGAATAAACCCGAAAATGCTGGAATTTGTAAATGGTCATGAAAGCAACTTGTTAAACGAAGTCGCAATCAGAGAATGTAATGAAAAACTATCGGAAACAATTATTCAGAACTCTCCAAAAGTCAAATACTACAACTCAGAACTACCACCGTTTATAATTAGACTAATCAAACATAAAAGAAAAATATACAGAGAGTACCAGAAATCCCCAAATACTGAAATCAAGCAACAAATTAATGAATATAATAGAAATATAAAAAACCTTATCCAACAATACAAAGAGCACAAATGGGCCACAATAAGCGAAGAAATAAATGAAGAACATGGGAAAAAATACTGGCAAACAATAAAAAAGTTATCCATATATAAGCCAGCTATGAACATACCAGACTTGGAAAAAAATGGCAGTCTACTCGTTCGACAAAAAAAAATGAAATATTTGCTGAACATTTCCAAGAAGCATTTGCTGAAACAAAAAGCCAACAATTCGATGATACACATTATCAATTAGTATAACGATTTCTTTAGTACAACAACGGACAATGAAGAAAAGAAAATCGAGAAAGAAGACTACTTCAAGATAGTACAAAAGGGTAAATCTACAGCACCTGGACATGATACTATAACTAAAGACAAGGTAAGGAAACTAGACTATAATGTACATCTATATATACTAAAAATATATTAATACTGCCTAAATCATCAATACTTTCCCCCTGAATGGAAACATGTGGAAACACAAGAAAGTTGAAAACTACAGACCAATAAGTCTCCTCCTGTAATTGGAAAGAATTTGGAAAACATAATTAAAAATTTAATAATTAAAGAATGTGGGAACAAGATACCGAATTAATTACCTGTAGAAAAAAAGACAACGACCCATCCAATCACAATCCTAACATCAAACATACAAACATCTAACCTATAATAATAGCCTTTATTGCCCAACAGATATAAATCCCTTTACAGAGCAACCTAATAAATTATTAACAATATAAGTAGTAAAGGTGACATGATAAATAAAGAATTATAAAATAAAAAGTATCATATAAAAACTGAAAATAAAAAATCAATAAAATAAAAAATCAATAAAAATAAAAAAAGAATAAAATAAAAAACTCAAGTATTGTCATAATAGTTACAAGCGATTACTTTAATACTTATCAAACTATCTTTGACGATATCCGAAGAATTACAGTACAGGTCAAAGTTATTACACATGACATTGAGAGGTGAGCTTAATAAAATATTTGTTCTAGATCTATTACAGTAAAAAGTTAAGTGGTCCAATATTATACTGTGGAACGTTTAAATGAATTTTAGCCAAGATAGCAGGACAGTCAATTAACCCATTCATGATTTTATGTAAACAAGTCAATGAAGCTAGAATTATCCGAAACGCAAGATTTTCCATGTTAGAACTGTCCAAAAGTAGCTGATAATCAATATCTCTTGGCGGATAGATACCATTTACTTTGAATGATAAGTATTTCAATAACTTCCTTTGAACAGATTCAAAACTAGTTATATGAACATTATAATATAGCTGAACAGAACTCAAGCTTAGTGCGGATGTATGAATAATATAAAGTCTTTATCATTTGTGTACACGTTTTGTTGCTTTGGCGTCCTGGCTTTTACGATATTGATTAAAAGCATAGGTAAGTTTCTATTAATGTTAATTTAGCTACTCCTTTAATAATTGTTGCATTTTACAACAACTACTGTTTTATAGGTACGTACAGTGTGTTAAATGCTTATAGAAACTTCAAAACATAACCTTACTTTTGTTTCTTTTATTTTTATACGTATTTTTTAGGATACCTAGTTATTCCAAGCATACTTATTTTCCTTTTTTTTGGTCAGAAAATAATACAAATTTAACTTCGGAGCTTAGAAAATATTTCACTTGAAATTGAGTTACATTTTGGTTATAGGAATGGTGGTGAACCAAGCGACTTAACCGACCGAACGATTAGGTGTGCCATGCAAGATTAGCTTAAGTTAGCTAAGGCCCGTCTAGGACACAACACATCCAAAGTAAGATTTGTATTTTCATATATATTTTTGTTAGTTATAGAAAAGTTTCGTTTAGTTTGTTATTCAGTATTTTAGTGTTTATTTGTTTGTATTTATTTATTTTTTAGTATTTGATTGTTTTTTTTTCTAATTAAATATTTTTCTGTACATATAACAAGTGATCAAAAAAATTTTCTAAATTTTTAGGCCAATTATAACCAAAATAGAAACACGAGTAATGCATATTTCTGGTGTATACACACCTGCTATGGATAAAATCCAAACTATCATTTAAGAAAAATTAACATTTTCCATGGCCTCTTTTAGAAATTTTGTTTTGATAACTTTATTTAATGTGTGTTTGAAATACATTTAAAACAATATCAGGTAGACGCATTTTACACATTAATAAAAATCATACAAATATATATAATATAGACGTATAGTAAAACAGGATAATTAAAGGTAGATAAAGTAGTAATGTTAGACGTATAAAAAATAAAAAATATATACGTTTATAGGGCGGACATTTTCACATATATATTGGGTATCATATCAACAGTATCCATACGTATATTGTAGTACATAAATAAACGTATTTTATACCAAAGTAAATTCGTATAAATATACTACAACTATAAATCTATTATAGACGTATAGTAAAAACGTTTAATTATAGGTGGATAAATTCTTAGTAATCGACGTTTATAAGGCGGACATTTTCACGAATATATACATCCCACAAAAATTATCGCATCACTAAAATGTTTGCAATGTATGTTTATAAAAACAGGCAGTGCTAAAAAACTGTATTTCTCCTCTAATAACAGAGAGAATAAAACAATCAAAAAAATAAAATTTTGCGAAAAGATGAGGCTAAAGTACGCTATTAATTATAACATGCTATTATTGCTGCTACACTCCACAGGGTGTTACGAATTTTCCAACCAAAACCTATATTATTGTAACACCCGGTATACGCTCAAAAATTTAATTTTATTTAAAGAATCAAAGAGATTACTATTCCTGAAGAATCAACTTATCTTCCAAAAAAAGAATATCCAAATCGATCAAACGGTTCAGAAAAAACTCCATATTTTTGAAAACTATTAGTGATGCGATAATTCTTGTGGGGTGTATATTTGGTAGTACATCCACCGTATTCATACGTATGGTAGTACCTAAAAAAATACGTAATTTATACCAAAGTGTGCTGCCTGGACAGACTAACGATCAAAAGTCTAAAATCCCCGGTTTTACAATATTACAGGATTAAATCCTATCATTTATTATTTAATTCAAATTCTATCCGTTTTTAAAGAAACGGTGTATTTGTCAAGAAATAAATTCAAATGTTTATTAAGGAAATCAAACTAAATCTTTTATCTAAACACTAACTATAAAAAAAAAAGGTAATATTTTACCAAGAAACAATTTCTAATATTTATTAGTTAAATCAAATTAAATCTTTTAACTAAACCCTATTTATAAAAACAAAAGAAACGGTATCATTTGCTAAGAAACAAATTCTATTATTTATTATTTAAATCAAATTAATTATTTTAACTAAACACTATCTATAAAATTATTCCTATTCCTACAAGCTAATTCGGTTTTTAAAATGATATACGGAGTCAATTTCCAACGTAAAAAAGCGGAACAAGGTTTTTTACCTAACGGATTTGTAAATACTCGGAAAAGGGAAAAAAATATCGACGGTGATTTGATTTCTAATGCGGCTTATTAGAGTCAACTGCTGGCAACCAAAAATTATATCGAACTCATAATTTTAATCGCATCTCGGGTCTCGTTTACCCACTGTAGATTCCCTCTCCAAATCGAAAATCCCACTTACGTTCAGACCCACCGCGCATCGAGACTTCGAGTGGCGCTCGCGCATCTGAAAATTAGCTGAGGATCGACAGTTCAACCGCGTTAAAAATTTATTAAAAATGAAAAATAAATTGGTTGAGGAAAATTGACTTCATTACATGTTTCTGAATAAAACGAATTCCAATTAGCCCTCTTCAAATTCCATTTTTTGTTAGTCTGAATAATTATATTTTTAGGAGAGATTGAGATTGAAGTAAGAGTGGGGAGGTGATTCGAACCATATAAGTTATTATATAGGGTTTCTCATTTCAGAAGATGTCTAATTTCTTGAGAGATGATTGTCAAATGAATAGCTGAAAGTATGATCTGTAGATTTCCCAAAAACGTTGGTGATCCATTATTTATAAAACTATTTTGGTCTAAAGCTACTAACAAAATTTTACCATATGTATCAGACGATAGACCTCCCCAAGCTATGTTATGAGAATTTAGATCTCTAATACATGGTCTAGGAATTGATTCAAAGAATGAACACCACTCTTGAAATGAAATTTTAGTTTTCGTTGGTATATATAAGGATACAATTGTAATTTTAATATTTCTACTTTTTAATTAAATTAATTTTTGATTAACATTCGCTAAGTTGTATTTAATGAGAATTTCATCATAAAATATGTTGGATTTAACTAAAATCGCTATTCCTCCTCCAAGACGATCCATACGATTGTCTCGTAAAATATTGTAATTTTGAATTTGTAGATTAACAGGTTTGAATGTTGAGAAAAAGGATGAACTTAGTATTGATATGAAGTTAAGGGAAATTGAGATTAGCATGGCATAAAATAGGGCAAAGTAATGGAGAAAAACACTGGTCATAATAAATAATATTGGTATTAGTGTGTGATGTTCATTTAGGAGCCTAAACATATATACAGGATGTTTCATAAGGAATAGCCAATATTTTAATATTTTCCGGAACTAAAATTATTAAAATTTTGTCCAAGTTATTTACTACTGAGATACAGAGTGTTACAATTATATATTAATGTTTTTTTATTTTAAATAATACTATTTCTTTAATAAGATATATAACGTGTATTCAGCAATAACGATATTCCACTTGATCTGATAAAACAAGAAATTTATTGAAAATAGCCGTACTTACCTTAACAATATATTTATCAGCTAGAGCTAAAATTGGCATAACATTTGTGTGGGTGATCATAATTTTTCCAGTATAAAAATATTCTAGAAACACAGGAAAAACTGGTTCACATATTGCCATTTCCTGCAATTCTACTCTACTTTCATGCCATTCTGACCATTCCGGCCTCATAAGCATAACCTAAAATATTTTAATAGTTATCAAAATGGTTTTAACCATGATGAAAACGTTTTAATAGAATAAATTGCTACCTGAAAGACATCACTAGAAGCACATAAAATAATCTTATGTGCACCATATTCTTTACTGCCGACTAAAAGGAAGACATCACACATTTCTTTTCCAGAATATAATTTTTTTAGGACTTTGAGTATATTGTCGGAATTATCAACCTAAAAGTAAATAAAACAATAAATGGAATGAAGTATGAAGGGACAACATAGAAATAGTATAGAAAGCCGATTCCACATATCAAAAATGAAACCATAAGGAGAAAATAGTGTGTCGGAGCTCATGCGTATAACGGTGCTGGCGCGAACAGGACCGGTGCAAGTTTTTTATTGATCGAACAAATAGTTCGCACGATATTTCAATCATACATTTTTAGAGATGATTATATACAAAAAACGATTAAAAAAATTTCAAGTTAAGGTAAATATGGTTCTGACAGTCCTTATTAAGAAAGATATGGCATAAAATATGAATTAGTTAATTTTCGGCAATCATTAGTACAGTAGTCCTGAGATTTTGCTTGTGATTTTAAAAATACTTTCCAGAAAAACCACGTGCTCCGGTTTTGACTACGTTTATTATTAAACAGCGAAATTATATACAAAAACTTTAATCCACAATCTAAATTAGGTACTATCACAAGAAAATTACTGTTACAATAATTAATTACTTAACCAAAAAGTAAAATACTTTTTAGGTACCTACGTAACCAGAAAGGAGCTGGACCATTTATCCTAATATTGATTTTCTCTCTCCCTACGGTAAAACTTAAAACAATAACAAATTGCCTATCTACTAGGGTCGGTAACTAAACGTATATACATAATGGGCGGATTTTGTTTATACTTAACATTACACTCGCGCATTTAAATATAACTATGCATATAAATATTTACAAACAAAGATACTTTTCCAAACAGGCAATCATTAGTACTGTAGTCACGAGATTTTGCTTGTGATTTGACATCTTATTTGATAATATCATTTGCTACAACTAAATTTAATCTGGGGAGTGTAAAATAGGACCCAGGAATATTATGTTCGATATTTTTTTACATTTTGTCAGCCGAGACTATGAGTCGTTAGACAGAAAACCTTTCATGTTACCATTTTCAATATAAATTAAAAAATTAAAAAATACTACTACATTTACTTGGTACATATTTTATTTTAATTTTGAACCTTTTTAAAAGGGTCTTTCGGTTCCATAATAAAAATTAGTTGCTGCTTACTAGAAACATTCTATATAGCCTAAACCAATTTATAGTTTGTTTTCGATCAATTTAATACAAAGATTTAAAGTTTTTAGTCGATGATAACATTCCACACCAGCACATTGCAAACCTATTTTATAAATAATAGGAATAAACTTGTAAATCATTAATTTGGTAGTTATCTCACTCATATGATTTTTTTGTTTATATGACTATTTCGATTTCTAAATATATTTTGGCCTTACAATACGAAGCGTTTTGTATCTACCACTTTTTTAATGAACGATGAATGTTGGCAGGCGTGTACCTTTTTCGGAACAAGAGGCGTTTTAACGAAGGAAATGATTTTCGAACTATCTAGTTAGTTTTCGGAAAAATAGAAAACGTTTGAAGAAAGTTGTCAATAACAGTTTGTCGTTCATGTGTTTCATTTTGATCAGCTTTCATACTAAATTGCGTAGAATATTTTTCCGATTCAAAATCGAGATTCTCGATATTTCCACAGTTTATTTATAATACCTTCTAAACTGGATTTATCTATCATTTTATATACTTTATAATATATGTTCATGCCCTACTTTTCACTTTATTAACAATTTTTTTTTAACATACTTCAAAATGGTAGGATATTCTCAATTCGTTGAAATATTTTTTTATGTATGTTGAGCGATAATTCTTTACCACGTTGCCCGATTTCTAGGATTATTTTTGTTAGAAAAGGAAACAGTTTTATATACATTAAGTCAAGATCTGAAGAAGGGATCCATAAGAAAATCATTAACATCTTTATTTTTAAAGTAGGTTTTTTTTTTAATTTCTTTAAACTGGTTCGAACGCGGTAAGGAATGAAGAAATGTAAATAATTGTTGTGCCAGCCAAAAAGCGAAGAGGAAGTACCGATTAAAATATCGAGTGACAGAAGAGTTCCTAAGATTGTTGAGATCGGGTTTATGTTTTAAAATGCCTTAAAACCGATATCGATAATGTCTCCCCGTCGCTGGGTAGCCTGTATATAAATATACAGCTCTCTATTTAAATAATTATAATTCTTAGGTAGGTTTAGATTTGCAGACATAAATCTTGTAATAAATATAACAGCTGCCTAATACATTGATTACATTTTCATTAGCCAATGTAAAAATGTCTTTTATTGTACCTAGGATTTGACTAAACACTACACAAAACTAAAAATAAAATGCCACTTTCATCGTGTAATTAATGCCGCGTTTGAGAATCCACATCGGATGCATTTTTTACATCTCGAACGTTTTTTATCCACATCGGACACATCTGTCCCATTACATTTACGTATACTGAATCACGTGATCAAAGATTTACTACTTACTACATCTCAGATGCATCCGATGTGGATTCTCAAACGCGGCATAAATAATAAACTACAAACGGTCCTGTAAGGGCAGCGTCATATAGCCTTGAAACACCGGATTTTAGTGCTATTGCCAGGTCAATATTGAATTTGTAGGTGAATCGCTTATTGAACATTAAAAATACGGTATTAATGAAATTAATACGGTATTTGTATATATTTTTGGGAATGTAATTACACATAAATATTATTAGTTGATTATTTAAATGTGTATAAGTTATTTTGTGGCGATATTTCGTAGATATAAACTGTTTAAATCATATAATTTAAAAATTATTTATTTAAAATTCTTTTCTGTTAGGTATGTTTAATATATTGGCAACACTATAGGGACAAGTCATGCATATTGCGCAAGCTTCTAGACACACTATTTTGCGATGTCAGGCGCAGAGACGCGTTCTTATGCACAGTAGGTTTCAATTTCTGCTTAAATGTTATGTTTATATTGGTCTTCTATATTATTTCTATGAGGGACAATAGGAATGGCACACAGAATAACTGAAGATTCTCTGATTAAATAGATGGTGTTAAAGTTGAAAATTGAAAAATTATTATACCGGGTTACTTTGCCAGCAGGGGCAACTTTGCTTAAAAAACTAAAAAAATATTTTCTGTAAATCTGGCAACGCTGCTCTAATGCAATTGGCGGCAAAATACTACGCGATCAATAGGTTTTATCTGACAGACGATCCTGGATCGTCAAAATGTATTTTTAGAAAAGTGATTAAATACCCTAAACGCATTATGAACTCAACAAAGTCCTCAATATCCGTCATGTTTGCGGCCGCTGCAGATGGAACTTTGTTTGCCTCATATATTGTGCATAAAGCGGAGAGATTATTTGATTCCTGGTGTATCGGGGGACCCCCTGGAACTCGTTATAATAGAACCAAATTTTAATAAAATCAAATTTTTTAATACAAATAAATAATTATTATATCCCACTGTCCATGAAAGCAAAATTCCTAGGAGTTCTTATAGATGCCTTATGAGCTGAAGTTGCCATAATAATGACCCTGTTTGCAAAAAATTAAATAGTGTGTACTATGCAATTCTCCAATTAAAAAATATGTTGAACACCAAACAGCTTCTTCAAGTTTACTATGTGACGGCTTGTTTACATTTAGCTTACAACATACTGCTTTGGGGAAATGCGATCGGTACGTTAGGAGTATTTGGTTGTCAAAAAAGACTAATAAGATTAATTTTTAACCTAAATGCTAGAAGTACCTGTAGAGATCTTTTCAAAAGATATAATATATTGACTTTTCCAGCAATATATATTCTCAAATTTGCTATATACGTTAAAACAAACATCTCCAAATTTACCCGTAACTCAGACAACCATAATAATTGGGCACAAATTAAATGATCATTATTTAAATTTTATGGCAAGTACATTTTTCCAGTATTTTATTTCAGTTGGTCAGTATGATAATAAATGGTCGGGGAAAATAATAAATGGCCAGTATAATATTAAATGGTCGATGAAAATAATAAATGGTCAGTATAAAAATAAATGGTCAGTATAAAAATAAATGGTCAGTAAAAATAATAAATGGTCAGTATAAAAATAAATGGTCAGTAAAAATAATAAATGGTTAGTAAAAATAATAAATGGTCAGTAAAAATAATAAATGGTCAGTAAAAATAATAAATGGTCAGTAAAAATAATAAATGGTCAGTAAAAATAATAAATGGTCAATAAAAATAATAAATGGTTAGTAAAAATAATAAATGGTCGGTGAAAATAATAAATGGTCAGTATAATATTAAATGGGAATGCCTTCAGACGAAATGCTTCCAAAGTATAGCTTTCAAAAGCAATATAAAGTAAGTATACCAGACAGGGAAGCGTGGACGGGAGGACCTCCTATTCATGCAGATCTCACCTGGCTCCAAAACCCATGAAGGTTCAGGAGTAGGTATATATAGTACCAAGCCAAAGACAGGAATCTCACTGAGCTTAGGTAAACATGCGACAGTATTCCAGGCAGAAATAGCAGCAATACATCACTGCGCAAAAGAAGTATTAAGACAGAAGGTAAATGGAAAAACCATTGTCATATACTCAGACAGTCAAGCGACGTTAAAAGCACTCAGTTCCATGCAGGTACACTCAAAGCTTGTGTGGGACTGTTTGGAAGCCCTAACAGAGCTGGGTAGTCAAAACAGACTAACCTTAGCGTGGGTACCAGGCCACAGGGGACACAAAGGCAATGAAGAGGCTGATTTACTAGCCCAAGAAGGAGCATCAAATGCTCTTATAGGCCCAGAACCCTTCTGTGGTGTAACAAAAACAACTATCAGAACATGCACAAAGCAGTGGATGTTTAAAAAATCTCAGGAGTGGTGGGAAAACTCACCAGGACAGAGACAGGCCAAAAAGTTCTTAAAAGGACCATCGTCTAAACTCACCGAGCATCTACTAAGCCTTAATAGGAAAAATACTAGAATACTAGTAGGTCTATTAACAGGGCATTGTAGGCTTAACAAACATATGTTCAATATCGGTCTGACAGAAGAGGCCTTGTGCCGATTCTGTCAAGAAGAAGAGGAAACGGTAGAACACGTATTGTGCTACTGCGAAGGTCTAGTAAGACTGAGATTCCTTACACTTGGAGAAGAAAAACCAAGGGCAACTAGCTATACCGGAGAACTACTTTCCAGTCTATGGAGTTTACTACAAAAGACCGCATTAGACAAGGTACTCTAAACAATGATTAAAGGATATCCACAATAGATCTGAAAAGGTCGAGGTGGGGGAGGCCACATGGCCCATAGTCCTAATTAAATCTAATCTAATCTAATCTAATAATATTAAATGGTGGGTGAAAATAATAAATGATCAGTATAATAATACGCGTTTTATTTGTACATCGGTCTCCTTTTGACAGAGTAGGTGAGCTGTGTCCAGGCCGTTGGTGTTTATGCCGGTCGGCGTAGCCAGGTATGGATTGAAATTTTTTGGTGGCGGCTTCGCCGCCACCCTACGAGAAGTATTTGCTTCGTCTTTTTGTTGTCACGGCATTAATATTATTTGTTCATGTATGTGAAATTTGCTTCTATGGTTTAAAAAATACTACTGCTAGTAAATGAAAACAAACAAGACGCATTCACACAAACCCACCCACCACCTCAATTACAAATCATCAGTGTTGTCCCTGATACGCGAGTGTATTTTGGGGCAATTGATTTTTGAAATATATCCTGACAGGCAGACTTAATTGTTTTAAACAAAAAACAAAATCTTCAGTTTCTTCTTTGCTGCAAACCGGTAGCCCAAAATCATGAAACACTAGATCTAAAAACATAATACTACTTATTTAATGCACATTTTCAAAATTATTACTGACTGCTGCATACTGGCCATTTATTAATTCTTACTGACCATTTGTAGAATTATTACCGGCTAATTCATACTGACATTTCATTAATTTTTACTGACCATTATAATCACAAAAGTGAACATAGAAATACAGGCCAAATAGTAATTTTACTGCTACAAAATTTAATGTTTACTCATCATATTTTATAAAAGTACTGAGTTTTTTACAATATTTTACTGACTGTTTGTAATATTATACTGTAACATAATGAATTAAATACTGTTCAGTTAATTACAACCCATAATAATTATAGTACTCGTAGTGGCAATTTACTACGCATACCCTTTCATGTTTCAACCATGTTCAAAAAAAGTTCATACTACTGTGGAAAAAGGTTATTCAATCATCTATCTACCTCTCTAAAACAAATTAATAGTCTGAGCTCATTTAAATGCAAATTAAAAAGCTATTTGTCCCAAAAATTTTATTCCCAGTATAAATCTTCCCAAACTATTAAATTCATGACAGGAGTATCTCCAGGTGGTCTCATTACTTTTGTCAGTGAACCATTTGGAGTAATATACCTTGATTAGTTTATTATTAATATTATTATAAGTTTTTAATGTAAATTGTCAAATTATTTAAATATTTGTGTAATTTTTAAAATTGTTATAGACATGATGTAAATTTTCCCATATTTATTTTAACTTGGATACCTATATTTGTATTTATACATTTTGTACCTAATTAATTAGTTTGAGACTAAATAAAATGATTTACCTATATTATCGGCTACTGAAAACCTTCTAATACAATTTGCTAGCGTCAAAGCAAAAACTACAGCATTAGTGCAAGCAGGAAACTAAAATTACGTTGGTAATAAACAGCACCTGGCTTCGTGGGGATAATATTTAGTGTATGATATATGTATATGACTGTAGTAACTGTCTATGTGTATATTATGCTGCCTATCTGCACTCCTTGCTGTGAATTGCAAACAGGCATACAACAACAGACATCTCAACAATCCCCACGCAGCCGGGCCCTTGGCAATATTGATATTATTCCTTTCCTTCTTGCCCTAATGCAAAGTCTCTATAGTTTTTGCTTCGCCACTAGCAAACTGTATTGGAAGGATTTCAATAGCTGATACTGTATTTATTTTTGTATCTTTTTCATTGTTATTAATTCAGTAATCATTATTTCCCTTCAGTTCCACTAATAAAGGTGACAGAATAAGGCAAATGCTCAGTGAGAAAAATAGTAAAATTTTTAGATGGCACATCTATTTAATAACATAAAATGTATACTAACCATAATTTGGCATGATTCGTTAGGACCATCATTGTCTCCGGAGCCCGCTTCGTATGATGAACCTCTTTTGCGATTTTTGGAAGGAGACGGTTCAGTACTTTCTTCTCTAACACCGGAATAAGACATGATTCCTTTTTATGACAGTCATAAAAACTTGAAAAAAATATATATTATACGTTTATTGATTATTCAGCACAATGTTTTCTTTTATTAAGTACAAACATAAGCACAACTAATTTTTTAGAAATGAAATGTTTCAAATTTAACCTCAATGTTTGTTGATGTGATGATTTTTGACAAGTGCTGACAATGACAAATCACAGACAACACTAGGCGAGTTCGGTCAGTCAGGGGCTGGAGCGGGACAAATTTTTAAATGACATTTAAGCGTGTTAAACTGTCACTAATCGGACTAAACCTAACGCTAAAAGGGTCGTTTGGAGTTAAAAGTGTTAAAGGAGTTAAAGGAACTTGGCAGACCGAACGCAATGACTGGATTGTATTAAGATAGAGGTGGACACTGAAATTTAAAATGTAACCGATTGAAAACTTAACCAGTTACTAAATACTTGGAGGTTCTATAAATAATAATAAACTAGTTTTTATTTTATATTAGGTAAATTTGAACTAGTTATTGAATTAAAAACTGCTCAACTGAATTTTCTCATTTAAAAAGCAGTTTAGTAGTTATACAAAAATGTTTCTAAAGTATAGGAAAACTCCTTTCTAAGTGTCAGTTTGGATTTAATTCAGAGCCGTGCGTAGTTATCATGGACATGACTTGTGTATCTGTCTTTGTCGGTAATGGCCTTCTTTAGAAACATTTTTTGTGGACCAATCTCTTATAGTCCAGGAATTTTACTTAGGACTGATTCCATCGTTGTATTAAACCAAGTTTAAAATGACATTTTTACATTAACAATGTCATTTTAATCTCCGTTTGACACAACGGTGGAATCAGCCCTTATATAGATTATTTTGGACTAATTAATAACCCCATTTCCCATGTGGGTAACATAAATAACTCGCATGTGAGATAAACACCTATTTTAAATGATAAAAATTTAAGAATTTTAGCTAATATCAATATGTAGTCTTGATGATGACGATATCCCAGACAACACACCAAATCCCAGAGATATCCACAGAATATCTTTTGTGGATATCCAATATATCCACAGGATATCAGAAATATTCCGTGGATCTAATATGAATATCCAAATGTCCGTCTATATCCAGAATATAGAAGATATCATATGGATATCCAGCAAAATGTCTAATGAAATCCCAGATATATCCACAGAATATATTCTGTGGATATCCAATATATCCAATATGGATATCCAACCAAATGTCCGTCTATATCCCAGAATATAGAAGAATTCGGATATTCAGCAAAATATTTTATAGGTATCTTTAGTAGAGGTTCATAAGTAACCAATGATTATTGAATAAAGTCGAAAGAAAATAGCAGAGATAAAAAATATTTTCAACACTCAAAATATTTTCAACACTCTGCCTTTGATTTTGCCCACTAAGGAGAAAGTTATCCTTATTAGGACTCTTCAGCAATAAATGGAAATTCTCGACTCCAGTCTCTAATGGAGTCTGATTGTGAAAAAATTTTCGATCGAACTCAATTACAGCGGGTTGAGCATGAGTAGATGCGAAAGTAGTATCGCCATCTATACTTAGTAAGCAAAATCAAAAATTACATCTAGTGGATATCCACGATGGTTTGCTTTCGCGCGTAGACTTTGATATATTTAGTGGATGTCCATGGGATATTGAATACACCTTAAAAAAATTAATTTTAAATATCTGAACGGTACTATTAGCCACAATGGCGAGCACAATGGCGTAATTTTTTAATAATTTGCTATATAATTACTATTATTTATGGACATTTGCATGTCTATAAATTACAGCTCATGGATATAAAATAGATATCCACCATGGACTGGACATTCAGTGGATATTGGGATGTTCAGTAGATATCCAAAGGATTTGGTGTGCTGTCTGGGTTTGTCTTTTGACTTAGTTTTTTTTTGCTTATATTTAGTAGAGGTTCAGGTTTTGGAGAATTTAAAAAGTTTATTTTATCCTCACTTCCCCATCTACAGAATGGCATCTATTATTCAGTATATTATAACGTAGCTATAAAAATATAAAATTTATTTAAAAATTAAGTCATAAATTTAATTTCTATATAATAAAAAAAATCTGATGTGTCCAACACATGACTTTTCTATCTAGTTATTATTGGCTTTTTCTGGTTATTTTGTACAACCTATTGCAGCATCTCTATAAATGTTTAGAGGATTAACTAAATATATACATTGTCCACATACATCTACCTCGAAACATTTTTCTATAGATATTCATTGAAAACGAAAATACTGAAAAATTTAAATTTAGCACTTTTCTATTACGGTCCATTTTAGAAAAATCATGTATAAACAAAAATTATAGAGATCGATATTGCAAACAACTTTTAGTTCAACAATTTTCATAAAAATCAGAATTTTGCACATTTTGTCAAATTTCTCGAATACGGACCATTTCAGAAAATTTTGACAAAAAACAAAAATTATAGACATTAATATTAGAAGTAACTTTTATTTGAACAATTTTCTTCTCCAAACATAAATAACAGATATATTCCATAAAATATAAAAACGGCCTCCCATGAAGTACCCCCCTAGATGTTCCGACTTTGTCCAAAATCTAATAATTTCATGTCAGGCCGAAATAAACCTTAAGTTTAAAATTTAATGTTTTTTTCTTCATCCGTTTTTGAGTTTTCTTCAAAATTCGAAATTTACACATTTTCTCAAATATCTCGAATACGGACCATTTTAGAGAAATTATGTATAGGATAAAAATTATAGAGAATTATATTACAAACAACTTTTATTTGAACAATTTTTATAAAAAATTATTTTTTTTACATTTTGTCAAATTTCTCGAATACGGACCATTTTAGGATAATTAACCCTTCTTCAGTTTTGCGTCGAGTGTGTTTGAACCTAGTAATGCTCAATGTTTGTTATCTTAAAATATTTATTTTATTTTTACCTTGCAGTATTAGATATTGTTTTTTTATAATGTATTGAATATTTCATATATTTTCCTCTGTTTAACTAAATTTAAATATTATTTCATATACTTTCCTGTGTTTAACTCAAATTGAATATTATTTTATATATTTTTCTGTGTTTAACTAAATCGTCAAGTAATTAACTTTGGGGTTTTCTTGCTGGTTCTTTCCCCTCATTTGATAAATTAATTATTATTTTTTTATTGCACCGAACCAGACCTATATTTAATCTTTATAAATATATTTTATATACTTATAAATTTTTACTTTCTGATTCTGTCATCTATAATATTTTCAATAAAGATTAGATATAAATCAATAGATGTTTTCTTTTAACCTTTACCACTCCCTCAATAACATGTAAGTAGCAAATAGATAACGAATCTTTCAGTCTGTCACTCGTGGTGTCCCAGTCACTTCATAGTCGATCACGCCGTCACTTTATTTATCATACTTTTATAAAAGAGAGAGATATATATTAGTTAAGTTGTCTCTCTTTATTTCAGTTGGTTACACTACACATCATCGCGAAAATAGTGAAAACGGATTCAGGGGACCTCAAAACGTAAAAATCCGTCGAAAACTTGAGGTCGAAAAAATCATGATTCCTATACTTTCTTAATATCTGTATACAGATAGGAAAGTAAAAATAATTTTCTATATATTATATACTAAATTAAGAAATGCATTTTTAGGATAAAACATTTAAAAAACATTCGAAATTTCTTAACCATATACAAAACAAGTAATTAGTTCCAAATTTATAAATTGGAGAGAATAATTTTCCATTTTCCCGATAGTTTTTACTTCAAAACCTCTTCTATTTCATACTCTCCTGTCCCTCAAAGTTCCGATCTGGAAAGCGTCGGCGCCTATCCAGACTGTCCCTTCCTAGAACTTCCTGCAATTTAGGGTCTTTTAGGAACCAGGAAGCTAATGTCCATTATAGGATAATCCCTAATCCTTATCAATGTCCTTTCCAAAGGACTTGCGGATATTCCTTATGTTTCGCACCGCAGCAGCGTCTCGATGATAGTGGGGATTTTCAGCAGGATAACATGAAAACGTTGGGATGTGTTACACTATTAGGGGTAGTTTGTTTCCGTCCAGCACAGATCGATATACATAAAAAGGTACAGGGTGTACTTGTGAAGACAACTTTTTAGCGGATATTTTGAATTGTTTTTATACATTTATAACAATTTTTTGTAAACAATTTTGTCGTATTGTCTACTTGTAAATAATTATTTAAAATCCGCACCATCAAAATATATGCTACAAATATTTTTTCCTTATAATATTAATGTAAATTAGATATTATTGCGAATATTTTTTATTTTAAAAAAGTCCATATGCGAACTTTTTTATAGATATAATTAAATTATCAATATATTTTTCGTACGACCATTTAGAAAATGAATATACTTTCCCCATCAGTTGTCAAATACGCATCATTTTCTATTTTGATCTCTGTAATATCCATATTAATAGTAAAATTCCAGTATAAGTATTGTGACGCGAAGCCAACCCTGTGTAAACGCGACCTTGGAAGTCTGCCACTCGATTCATGATCGAAGAACGCTGATGTGTGAAGTCGGACCGCGTCTCGAATATACCAGAAACGACGGATTCTTCTAGGTATGCCGCTGGCGCTTTAAGAAACTGCCGTTGAGTCATAGAGATGGAATTTTGGGGAGCGTCTAGAAACTACGAGCACAGAATTGGCTTGATATAAATAGCCGACTCATCGTCTGGCAGTTTTAGTTGAATATAGAGCATTGTAATGAAAAGTTAAAGTGTAATAATTAAATTAGAATTGTTAGTTAGTCTCTAAGTATTATATAAATTAAATAGTACATCATAAATAAATTGTAAATAGTGTGTTTTAAATAAATAAATAAATAAATAGATTTTGTAATACAGTCACAGCTTAAAGGTGGATTTATAATTTACGGTCAGTTCGCGTTCAGTTCACGCTCAGTTCGAGTTCAACATAAACAAAGCAGAATGACACGGTAAGTATGTTTTGGATATAACGGATTTATATTTATTTTATAACCAACACTCAGACAACACACCAAATCCCAGAGATATTCAGAGAATATCTTTTGTGGATATCCAATACATCCACAGGATATTAGAATTATCCCGTGGATCTAATATGGATATCCAAATGTCCGCCTATATCCAGAATATGGAAGAAATCCTATGGATATATCCAGCAAAATATCTAATGGGTATCACCAGACAATACAAGAAATCCCAGAGATATCCAATATGTCCAATATGTCCGTCTATATCCAAGGATATAGAAGATATTCGGATATTCATCAAAATATTTTATGGGTATCTTTAGTAGAGGTTCATAAGTAACCAATGATTATTGAATAACGTCGAAAGAAAATAGCAGAGATAAAAATATTTTCAACACTCTGCCTTTGATTTTGCCAACTAAGGAGAAAGTCATCCTTATTAGGACTCTTCACTCTTCAACAATAAATGGAAATTCTCGACTCCAGTCTCTAATGGAGTCTGATTGGGAAAAAAAATTCGATGGAACTCAATTACGGCGGGTTGAGCATGAGCACGAGCGAAAGTGGTATCGCCATCTATACTTAGTAAGCAAAAATTACATTTAGTGGATATGCACCATGGTTTGCGTTCGCGCCTAGACTTTAATTTGGTGTGCTGCCTGGGCACCATCTACAAATATAATTAAAATAAAAATAACAACAAAATATAATTTTATTTTGTGGAATTTGTGGTTATGTCTTTTCAACTCGAACTGAGCGCGAACTGAACGTAGTTTATGAATCCACCCTAAAATAAGGATACGAGAATCGACCTTATGTACAAAAAATAAAAAAGTCGAATTTTTTTTGTGTTTTATTTTCACCTACATTCAAACACACAAGCTGTCACGGTAATAATAGACAACTCAATGCCGATGATACCAATTAATAAACTCAAAATATATTTACTTTATAAATAATAGTCTTTTATTTATTATAATTTTTAGTTATATTTAAGCGAAAATCAAATACTCTATTTTATCAATAATTATATTTATATTGTTTAGTAAGGTCCACCCTGTAAATAAAATGAATTTCGAAGAACATCGGGCATGCGCATATTGACCATTTAGTGTCGAGAGCGGCAACGCGGCTAAAATTCACAAATTCAGCCATTTTAATTCATCCATGGTTAGGTAAAGTGTGTGTGTTGTTTTTTTCAAGTGCAATCCTAGGAATCATGGGGTTCTAGCCGCTTAAACTCTTGCACACGCAAGTGTGCCACACAACTAAGTAAAAATGGAGTAAGTACCAAACATATATCTTTTATATCTAACTGTATATATTTAAATTAATTTTCATTTATTTACCCGCGATATGTCAGTTATCCACATTGCGAAAAGCGTGACAGCAACCAGTGTCGTAGTACGCTGTTGCCAAATTAAAATCTAAAATAACTGTTCCATAAGAATTTAACTTATTTTATAAAATATAACCGAGTTTGGGGGTATGGGGGTTATGATGGACACGAAATATGATTTTTAACAGAAGTTATTTGCGAACAAATTATTTCTGTGTGTTTATAAAACAACATCTGTTAAAAATAACACAGATTATCAAACATAACCCCATTTTATTAATAAATTTCTATTGTTTATTATTTGTAGCATGTAATTTGCCGCTATGGAATAGTTTGCCTCCTAAAAATTAGCTAATTATTTTATTCAAGAAGTGTTGTGTATATTATTTTAATAATGTAATCATTCCTTATTATTTTTTAATAAAGTTTAAAGTAATCTGTATACTTGCTGATTAGGTTATAGTTCGTTAACCTGTCAAGTAAATGTACATGTATCTTTACTTAAAGGTGAAAAAATTGACACTAAATTACTTTATTCTTCTAAAACGTATTTGGGGTAAGGGTGTTTCAGTGGTTAGTCTGATATTAGGTATTTTGGATCTGTAGGTCCTAGGTTAGGTTCCGCGGGTCCGAGTCTAGAATCTCCACCCCATATGGGCCAGGATTTTATTAAATTAATTTTAAAAAAATTCACAATTACCTAACAGTGCTGCTCTTAAAGTTGCGTTGGAAAACAAGTGTCAAAAGTCCAACAACACAAATGGCATTACCTATGCATTATTTAAAATTAGGTGGACATGTGTTAGTGATTATAAAAACTCAAAAAAAAAGGAAACAAATGTATTAAAATAAAATCTTTCAATTTGATAATTACCAATATTTGATAACCTTTTATTATTCTGAATGATTTATCTAGTTTCTTTTATTTTTTAGAAGATCTGGCTACATAGCGCATTTCTTCTCTTGCTATTTCATCATGTTTTTATTTTTCTGAATTTGCAGTAGAATGTTTATTTAGATTTAATATAGATTAAATATTCACTAGATCAATAATTCTAAAGAAATTTGATGATTATATAACCTTATTTTAGTTATTAGGTAGGTATCTTATTTGCTAACAAGATTATATAAAATATTGACAAGTGGGGTTGACCTAAAATAGCTTGATACCTACCTACTTTCTCAATTGAAATTCTTGTATCTTTTATACGCTCCAAATTGTTTTGTAAATATGACCTACATAAAAAAAATATCTTCTTATACAGGGTAGGTAACCAGTAATGCATCTCATTTATGAATATGATCAATCAATAAACGTGAGGTCATACCTATCTAATAATATACATCTACGTACATAGGTACAAACCATGCAAAGGTACAAACACTTTTTATCAACAATTATTTTTTAGAAATAATACCTATCACCTCTAGCTAGGAAGATAATATAAGATAATAAAGATGTAGGTATTTTAAAATAATTTCATTGTTTTAATCATTGTGGTAGTAAAAATAAAATTAACATAAATAAATGAAAATTATACAAAAGTAGGTACAAAGAACTTAATCGAAAAGAATGTCAATTTGGTGGAAAAACCAAGCCAAGTAAATTCTTTTATAATAATTTATAATACTGTTGAGTTGTGTTTCTTATTTTTGAAGGGTTAAATAAACCTTTACCAAGGCCAGATATATCCGATATGATATAATCTATATTGCAGTATATACAGTGTCCCTTTAGTGCGTAATTGTTCAGTATTTCAATTTGTGTAAGAGACAGGCAAACAAGTTTTAAATAAAAGTTACGTAGATTTGAAAAATACATATTTTAAAAATATTTTTGTACTTACAGGGTGTTGCGTTTTTGATTGGCAAATAAAAATGTAATTTTTTCAATAATATTTTATTTCAGTTTTAGAATGGTTTGGTAATAATCTATTCATCCCTAGAATGTAAATAATATTTTTTAAAACCATTTTATGTTTGAATTCAGTATTTCCAAACCATTCCAAAATGGAAATAAAATACAGGGTGTTATATTTAAAAAATATACATTTTATTTGCCAGGCAAAGACGCAACACCCTGTATGTCCAAAAATATTATTAAAATATTTATTTTTTAAATCCATATAACATTTATTTAAAACTTGTTTGCATGTCTAAAACACAAATTGAAATATTGAACAATCCCGCACTAATGGAACACCCTGAATAATATACAGTGAGCACCATAAGACTTACCCCCCCTATCTAACTCGTTACTGGAGTCTTGTTAGGAAAATCGCCGAGACACGTCGATTTTTGATTTCTACAATGTACATTTTTGTATGAATAGTTTACCCTTAATTTCATCCCTTACTGGAGGGGAGCAACCCTTTCGACCCTGGGGGAGCAACCCTGGGGGTCGATTCTCGACTTTTATTCCCATGGGAAAATAAAATTTTCCCATAGGAATTCAGTTTTCGTATTCTCGGCATAAGCGGTGAAATATTTTCCAATGAGAAGTATGGGAAAATATTCCCCTGCATGCGAGCATTGGAAATTGTGTTTTCCAATGGGAATTGTACTAGAGTTTGCGCATTAAAGTCGAAAATTTGACGAAAGACCACGCGAAAGACTAAGACATAACCAAAGATTATTGGATATCTTGGATTTTTGGTGAAATTGTAGTTAAAACATGTTTTTTGTGTATTTATAAATTGATATTATTTTATTTATGTGGGTATATTATTTTTACCTCTCTTTCACTAAGAAACTGATTTTCTTAAATTAGTTAGAAATTGTGGGAGCTGCTAAGGGACTGGCAAATAGGTAACACAAACTGAGAAATTTGTAGTAAATTTAATAAGACCTTTTCGAAAATTTTATTATTTCCGTTAACGAAAGAATTTCTTATATATATAGTTTCTCGAAACTTTCGTTGCTCTTCTATACAAAAGCTATTTTTTCTTTTTTCAATATGTGAAAAGAAAAACTAAAAATAACTCGATAAGTTTTAATTATACATAATCGAATATTTTCACTTGTCCTCGGTCAAGCTAGCGATTGCTCGGCACGGCATCTGCTCCAACGCAGAGGCTCGGCAGGTAATCGGTTACCCAAAAACCACAACAAATACAAATAATACCAACAGTAAATTTTAAAATATCTTTAATGTTATTGGTTATTTCGAAATATTCGTGAACTTAATATCAGACATACGTGAAACTATTATTTCCATGGGAATGTCTATTCCGACAAGTTCGAGAATTGCATAACCTATTACCATGGGAATATAAGTAGTGGAATATTTTCCCATGGGAAAATTTTCCAATGAACTCGAGAATCGAGCCCCTGGAGGTCGATTCTCGACTCGTAGGAATTTTTTCCTATAGGAATTTTTGACACTTTCCTATGTGTAGGAAAATGTCATAAATTTTCGATGTATATAAAAATGTCAAAATTCCTATAGGAAAATATTCCTACGAGCCGAGAATCGACCCCCAGGGGCTCTATTCTCGAGATCATTGGAAAATTTTCCCATGGGAAAATATTCCAATACTTATATTCCCATGGTAATAGGTTATGCAATTTTCGAACGTGTCGGAATAGACATTCCCATGGAAATAGTAGTTTCACGTATGTCTGATATTAAGTCCACGAATATTTCGAAACAACCAATAACATTAAAGATATTTTTAAATTTACTGTTGGCAATTAGGGATGTGTTGCGATTTCGCTGTCAGCGATTTTGTCGCCGCTACCATTGTATAAAGAACTAAATAGTAGTCTCACCTTATGGAAGTTTCATTGGAGCGAAATGGATACTGCTAATAGATGGCGCTAGTGAATATGGATAAGTCGATATTCCTTTGCAGTGGGCGGAGTTGAGGGTCCAGCAGAAATTTTTAAGAATGACTGAGACCGATCGATAAATTTCTATTTTTAGCTCTTGGATGAAATTTTATACACTCGTGATTGAATGTTTGGACTATTTTCTGTTTGTTATTGTGCGTTAGTGCGTCTACGGGTAGTAGGTATTGTGAATGAGTTGTGTTTATGTTTTATTTTTATTACTGAATTATTTTACTGTTAATAAAGGAACGAGTTCCCAAAAAAAAATTGTGTATTTATAACTGTTTTGAAATTAATAAAATAGAAAATATGCTTTTGTTTTTCGTTTTCTTTACAGGTTTTATCCGAATTAATTTAAAATAAATTATATAATATTAATAATAATAATAATAATAGGTACATTTCTTAAGTGTTGCAAAAATTGTATTTTTAATTTAAATACCTAAGTACTTAGCATAAGTAATTATAAACAACAGGTTATTTCTTTAATCTGGTGCGTAACAATGTAATAAAAAAACCCTTAAGATGGATGGTAAATAATATAAATGAATTCTTAATATTGAAGTAAATAACACAATGGGTTCTATAAGGATTATTGGTTGGGGTTCGGCTTTGGGGGATAGGGTCGAAATATTAAAACTAAACTTGGTATATGGATGTATTATCCCATAAAAATAAAAATCGCTTTAAAAAATTCACCCCTCCCCACTCCTATCTGATATGGTGAGGGTGGCATTTCCAAATAATCAAGTCAAGAACTTTTTAAATAAAACAGTTGAAGACTACGATTTTTTATACATAAAAACACAAAATTCCAATTTTTTTGAAAAAAAATTTCCAAATTTTTTTTGAACTTAGAAAAAATTTCGACTTTAATCTTCATAGTTCGGAAGTGTGGGCTGGCATTTAAAAATAGTTACAGACGAGATAAAAATCTTATTTTTGGCATATTTACAATAGAAATGATTTGCAACATTTTTGTATAAATATCTTACCACCACCATCCCCTAGAGGGAGATGGAGGGTGTGGCATCCCCAAAAAATCAAGTTAGAACAAAAAAAAAGCAGTTAAAATCTACAATTTTTTATACATATAAACCCAAAATTTCAATTTTTAAATCAAATTATTAAATTAAATTATTTTTTTAATTTCTTTATTATATTTAATATTATTTCTATTTTTTCTAACAATAATCAATTTAAGATATCTACTTTGATTGAGCCAAAATATTTAGTAGGGGAAGTTTTTAATATTATACAAACATACTGTGTGTCCAAAAAAAATATATGAATTTGGCTAAACATTAACCTTTATTTCTAAAAACAGGAGAACAATGTTACTTGAAAAATGTATCTAGAATTAATATTACCACCATCAAATCCTGGACCTGGACACAATTTTTTTTAGAAATACGGGAGAAGCGGAAGTGACATTTTTACAAATGAAATTAATTTCAACAAATTTATTTGAGATCATGTACAAGATTATTCATTATTAAAGACACCTTTTATAACCACTATTGCATATTCAAAAAAAGCTTTAAATAAAAGTTTGTGAATATGACTGACTTTTTTTAAATATGCCATAAAAACACGTATTCAGATTTCACGGAATACACCACAAATAAACTTTTTTAAATGGGATACCCTCTATGTTATTAAATTTCTGGGATATTTTTTTTCTAATTTCACAAATGTATATTATTGATAACCCTATCTTATACCGTCTGTTCTCGAGTAATTTAACGTTGATAATGTAAACATGAAAAAGTTAACATTATTAAAGTAAAAGCTATGAAAATCACAACTATTATGTTTGATAATAAAATAATCCAAATAAGTAGTTTACAGTGAGAAAGAAAAAGTGTAAATATTTATAAGATATTCGACATAGATTATCTATGATATTCGACGTTTAATTAATCAGGAAAGAATAAATATCATTTCGAAATTTGAATAATATACCTATATATCCTGTGAAATATGCACACCACTGATATGGCCATTTGATGACATTTTTACAAAATTCGGTCAATGTAAACATTATACAATAATAATTATAGCATAAAGGGAGGATAATTTATAATGAATAACCCTGTTAGGTACCATAAATTTTCAGTAAAAAAAATTGAATTCTCACTTTTTTACGTAGATTAAAAAAAATGTAATTTGGTGCGTTTTTATGGTGCAGACATTTTGCGACACACTGTATATTCAAATCCAAAATGATGTATTTTCTTTTAACACATACCTAATACAAATTTATTAGCAAAATTTAAATACTTGTTATTTTCGGTATATTTCTCCTTTAGACACACACATTTTTAGTTTCATTGTCAAAAGATTTAAATAAAATTACCGGACCTTATAATATTCTATTATAATTTGATGATCCCGAGTGGCCATAGCAAAAAGACGAAATTTGAGCATGAAGATTTAGATGTTATTAACGTAAAATTAATGTTTTGAAATTAATTTAAGTTTTAAGAATTTAGAAAATAAAATTAAATAATAAAAAAAAGTAACCACTCGGGGGTTTGAACTCGGAACCCTTCGATTCGTAGACAAGTACTCTAAATTTTCGTTATGAAGGCTTATGAAAAAGTTTTACTTTTTAACGCTGATAATCAGACTGCTTTTAGTTTCATTAAAATCTCAGTTTATTTCTAAATATAGACGAATATCTTGTGGAATGCTATTATTTATTGATTCTTTACAAGAATCACTAATTTTTATTTATATTTAATCTAAATAACTAAAAAAATATATACTGACAATTAATTTGACGAAATTGTCACTTATAAAGTTCTAACATCTGACGTAGAGGGCGTATCTAACCAGTAAATAAAATCGTTAGTTCAATGATTTTACCAATAGATGTCGGGATTGCCTCCAATAACTTTTACATGGCGATTATCCTACTATATAGTTCTTTATACAATGCCGCTACTTTCCTGTCGCTGGAGCGAACCACTCCGGTTCTTTCAAAATCACTGCGACTTTTTGGAGCTGGGTTTGATTTAGGCACGTTTTCATTAAATGTCGCATCGCATATTTATCTGATGTGAACTGGAACTGCGATCAGAATTTGTATAAAACAAATACGACATCTACAATAGGGTGGCGCAAAAAAAAACGACTATTTTTTTAATTCTTGTGCTAAAATATGGTAATTTATTATGTTTTAAGACCCCCTCCAAAAGGCTGCTCAAAAAAAATTTTTAGGGGTCGTCACTCAAGATTTTTAAAAATTTCAAAATTAGTCAAAATTGGATTGTTTTTTTTTAATTTTTTTGCTCATAACGGTAGAATTTTGTGCCCTAAAAAACAAAAACATTCTTAAATTTTTAGCTCAATACATTAAACTGAAATTAATTCTTAATATTAAGAGTTAAAGATCGCTCGAAAACATCAAAAGCAATAATTTTGTATATAAAAAAAACTTGGGCGACCTCTAAAAAATGTTTTAAAAAACATGATAAATTAACATATTTTCATACGAGACTTGTATCTTGGCGGGAATAGTAATCGACCATTTTTTAATATTTAAATTTTATTTTATAAAAATTAAATTTATTATTATATTTTTAAAAAAGAGCGTAGATTGCCAAAGACATGAAAAAATTACGGTCATTAAAACTGCAGGTGCCGTGCCGAGCAATCGCTATCATGATCGAGAAACAAGTGAAAATATTCGATTACGTATAATAATTAAAACTTGTCAAGTTATTCTTAGTTTTTCTTTTCTCATGTTGAAAAAAGAAAAGGTAGCTTTTGTATGGAAGAGCAATGAAAGTTTTGAGAAACTAAGAAATTCTTTCATTAACGAAAATAATAAAATTTTCGAAAAGGTCATTAAATTTACTACACTCAATTTGTGTTATTTGCCAGTCCTTTAGCAGCTCCCACAATTTCTAAATGATTTAGGAAAATCAGTTTATACAGAATTAAAAATAATATACCTACATAAATAAAATAATATCAATCTATAAATACGCCAAAAAAATGTTTTAACTACAATTTCACAAATCCAAGATATCCAATAATCTTTGGTTATGTCTTAGACTTTCGCGTGGTCTTTCGTCAAATTTTCGACTTTAATGCGCAAACTCTAGTACAATTCCCATTGGAAAACACAATTTCCAATGCTCGTAAGCAGGGGAATATTTTCCCATACTTCCCTTTGGAAAATATTCCACCGCTTATGTCGAGAATACGAAAACTGAAAGTCGAGAATTGACCCCCTGGGGGTTAATTTTTGAAACCATTCGCTAAAAGTAGTATGCGTTAATTGACATATGACATTTATCGCATGCGTCAAGGAAAGTATATTTTTGAATGCTCTTTGATAAATATTTTGCGAACAGATCAACCTAACGAAGAGTTGTAGATTATTTCAGCAAAATTCGATGATCTACCAATAGAAACCTAGTATGAAACTGTTTTACCGAGATGAATAAACGTCATGTCATTGCAAAACCTATTAAATGCCTATTCGCAAGTGACGTCAATTTCGCATGAGAAAACGAATCGAGTAAGTCAAAAATACAGTTTAGGTAAAAGTATACGTTTTCGCATACGTCAGGGTGGCGAATGATTCAAAAATTAACCCCCTGGTCTTCATCATGACAACGCTGGTTTACATATCACAATATATACCCTGTACAGTGTTGCCAGAATATATTTTTGTTACGTATCAGATTTGTCTAAAAATGTACCAGATTCACTAAAAATGTACCAGATTCAATAAAATGTACCCAGATTTTTCTAATTGTGATGGTTTGGTTCATTGAAAAGCAAAAAAACGAACACAAACAAGGAAGACCCCTCCAACAATATATTTTACGTCAAATGGAAACACGCTAGATTTAGCTTCGAGTGTACTAGAGTAACTAGATTCTTAGAGAATGTACTCGATCTAGTATAAAATTGTACTAGACTGGCAACTTTGCCCCTGTAGTAGTGCATCTCACTTGTTAAAGAGATGGCACTAAGTTTACAGCGCTAAATACGTATGTGTCTGGCCGCTCAACTAACTCGATATGGCGGTAAATTCAAATAATAATTTTAAGGCGAAATTTAAATTTCCCGCCTAAATCGTAATTTCCAGCAGCGAAATGGCGGGACTTTTTAAATATGTACATTCGGCAATAATAATTGAGAAGTATATTGCATGCTCCATTAAACGAGCTGTAAATCCAGGCGCTATTTTTGTTTCGATAGCTAAAAATAATACAATTTTTTTATTGTTAGCTATTACAATAAGAGCAGCAGGGGGGCTTATAACATATGCGCGTTATATCAACAGGTTAGTGCGCAACACATCCGCGCATATCAGTCCGTTTTACAATAATAAAATGATATTTAAATTTAAAGTACACTGAATAATTGAATAATTCAAATATATTTCGCTTAATAACAAAAGTAATACACGGTAAGTATTGTTTTAAAACTATATATTTATATAAATACTACAATTATTTGAAAAACATGAATTAATCAATTATTTGTACAATGTAAATCTGACTTTGGGATTGTCACCCGTTCGAACCGATACAATATCCTTCCTCCATGACAATAACAAAACTGAACAAAACAATATGGTTATGGTTGCTGAATAAAACGTGGTAAGTACTTTTACTTTTATTTAATTTTAGTTTTAGTTAAATATGTTAAATTTAAAATTAAGCAAAGATATTTTGATGTTTTAACATGTGTTTAGCAGGCCCTGTTCGTAATAAATTCATAATATCTAATTGTAATAGTGTTGTTTGTATAAAGGTAAATATAGTATTTTTAATACAAATCCCGATGCACGTCAGAGATCATTTATGACGTCACGGCCTTGCAGTGTTGTCTAATCGTCAGAATAGTTGAGGAATTCAGAAAGTTTTGAAATTGTAAGGTTATGTTTTCTTTTTGTTGTTACCAAAAACAATTATTAGTTATAAATGTACATAATGAAAAATATTGATTTCCTTTATGCATAATAAACATCTGAATGAAAATGATGTAAACATATTGCAAATATAGTTATGGAAAATAAAACTGTAAATTAGTACCTATATTGCAGATGAACTAAAATTGGTCCAGAATTAGCACAGAAAATATCTCAAAATAATTTCATTTCACCAAGAAATTTATTTAACAGAACTACATTTAAGTTATAAACCACAACACACCATGAAATTAAAGAAATCATTGAAAAAATAAAATCTACAAAGGCATGTAGAGAAGTCACAATATTAGTAGATATATGTACTTAAATAATTCAAGATTGTTAAAATATTTAAATACAAGAAATAAAATAAAATATTTGAGTAGGTACTTTAGTAAATTTCACTTTCAGTAATGGTTTTGCGTCTCAAGTATTTAAGATAGTCAAAAGTGGTTCAACTATAGACTGTTATCGCTGCTTCCCTCTTCCCTTCATCTCTAAAGCTATTTAAACATGAATGAATAATAGTATCATCACTCAAACATCAAGATTCTCCACCTTACCAGTTTTAATAGACATTTAAAAACTGTTTTGCTCAGTGAATTCTTTATCAATGCGAAACTGTGAAATATCCTACTTTTTGCTATATCTACTCTTATATATTCAATATTTTATAAAAAATCTTACTTTTATTTTTTTATTGGTACTAAGTAATCTTTTTTAAACCATTGTAAATATAATTTAATTCTAAGACTCGCATAGCGAAACCTTTGAGTGTTTTATTTTTTATATATATTTTGGAATAAATAAAAATGCAGATAAGAAATATATTCAACTATTTATTGTTATTAAAATAAGACAATGTTTTATTTAAAAAATATATTTTCTCTCATCTACTAATCTTTGTAATTCCTACAAAAATTCTATAATTTCTCCTAATCCAAATCGCAAGTACTTGAATCACTGTCATCACTATCGCTGTTGGGGTTAATTATAATAGGCTTAATTTCCAATCTATCAAAAACTCTTTCTCTCTCATACCATTTTAATATTTCTTTTTCTGTGTGTTCAATAGAATTTTTCCATATTTGTGGTGTAATCGTTCTAAGTGCTTCAGACCACATATTTAAACAATCTTGTTCTTTATTACCGTCCCTACCAATATGTTTATTATAATATTGTTTGGAAATGCCCCAAATTAATTCAATGGGGTTAAAAACACAATGGTAGGGAGGAAGACGTAACACTTTATGTCCATACTGTTCCGCTAAATTATCTACCAAATATACCCTTGGTGGTTTGAATCTGAAAAAAGAATATGTTTTATATCTACTTAGGTTTCGTTTAGCATGTGTCAATATTCTAAACTGTCCTCCTGAAACGACACATGTTATGTTGGGTTCGGGGTATTAAATCATTGCGACCTAAAAGATCTATCATGTCCCTTAAAAGATGCATTATATTGAAGATTTAATGATAGGTACATGAATATAGCAAATTTTGTAACAAAATTTAAAATTTTAGTTTTAATTCTAAAAAAGACAGATTTGGTTTTCACTATATAACTCAAGAATGTGATTAACCTGTAGATTTTTATTGACCCCAAAATAGTCAAATTTAATTGACTTCGTATCTGTCACAGTTTAGAACATAGAAACATTGGTAGATGATAAGAGAAATATACCTAACAAGTTTTTGTACTACAAGTGAGAAAACAGAAACACGATTTTTTAGTCTTTTTGGGCTATTTACTTATCCATCATCAGGGCATATAAGGGGTTCTAATATCTGATTTTTAGGTTCTTGCAGTTATGTAATAATTTGCATTATTATTAGTAAAATCTAAAGAATCCACAAAAATTGCAGAAGTAATAAATGTTTTAACAAATATTTAATGCTGTCCCATTCCCTAATAGTATATTGGTGATAGTGATCTAATTTAGTTAAAGATTATTTAGAGACCTGCCATTTTTTGTTACAGTTATCTAAAATGTAATGATAAAAAAATGTTTTTCTTGTAGTTCCTATTATTTAAATCAGCAAAATATTTATTCTCGCATATATTTTATCAAGAAGCAGTAAATAGAGTTTTTTTTATACATAATACTTACTGTTCAACTTTTTGTAGAAGTTCATATTTAAACATATTAACAGAAAAATCAATGTTTCTGTTTGCTAGCCACTCTTGTATTTCAGCTTTGGATGAGCCTGTATTTGGTGTCTTATGTAGTAACATGCTATAATATGAAGCATTGTCCATAACAATTAGAGAAGGTTCATCAAGGTTCTTTAGTAGTTGGTTTTCAAACCAATTTAAAAAATTGTCTTTATTCATTTCTCCATGATAATCATTTAATTTAGTTTTTGAAGAATATATAGCTTCAGCACCCTTAATAAATCCATTTTCGTTGCCAGCATTGAGTATAATATATCTATAACAAAAATAATGTTTATTTATATAATAATATAGCATGTGTCATGTAATTTCATTGCAATTTTTTATACTTCTACTGAAATTTAAAATGTAATGAATACAAATACAGATATACAAGGTGTCCTACATCATTATGTTCAAATTTTAGGAGCATAAAGTACACTTCTTTTCAAGTAAAACTAAACGCCAAAAATGTATTGATTGACTTTTTTTCAAATAAAATATGATTTTATTTACGTTAAGAATGAATTTTGATTATTTATTATTTTTCAATAATGTATAGGCATGTAACTTTGAAAGAAATAAAAATCGATATCTAATATTGCTTTTTTTTACTTGAAAAGAAGTGTACTTCATGCTCCTAAAATTTGAACATAATTATATGGGACACCTTGTATAATAGTAATAAAATGTAAATGAAAATAATTAAAGGAAATATTTGGCAGCACTTGTGAGGTTTATATATAAGACTTACAATAAGTACATCTGCATTACACGTTTAGTACCTAAATATACAGGGTGTTTCAAAAAGGTATGTCATAAATTCTTCTTCAGATAGATTACCAAAATATAAGTGGATTTGGCTATATCTACCTATATCAAAAACTGGCTCCTAACAAAGTTACAGGGCGTTAAACTAACATTAAAAAAAAAATTATATTTGTAAAAATTTTGCTGTTGCGATTTTTTCTTTGAGTTTTTTGCCAGTCTGTAGATTTGAAGGCTCAATATTCTAAGAAAAAAATCTAAAACGACCCCTTTAAAAAAAGTATTTTTTTTTGACATAAAGAAACTTGCTTTATCGATTTTAAAATCAAAAAGAACTATGAATTTTAAATTTTTTTTTTATAGCGAAATGAACTTTGTATCTTTCTTAGTTAACGAGCCATTTACAATTTTTTAACTGAATTTCTAGAGCAATTCACCCGTCCTGAACTTAACATATCAACAAGACTAAGAGTAGGTCAGGAGTTATTGTACAGGTATAGTATTTGATATAGGTAAATATAACCAAATCCACTTATTTTTTGGTAATCTATCTGAGGAAGAATTTATGACATATCTTTTTGAAACACCCTGTATATGTAAGTCTTGGAATACCTACCTGAAAAGTACATGTATAATATTCATCATAGCCAGAATACTAACACCCTCATTTACTTTAAATTTCTTCTTTTGTCATCATTTTGCCAAGAGCGGTTTACTGTTCCATTTTGAAAAATCCATGTTTCATCAATGAAAACAAACTGATATAAAGCTGCTTTTTTTGCATCTACATAATTCCTTAAAAATTGAACTCTCTTCACAGCAATGTCCGGAAGCTCCATGAGACCACGTCTTGGGTCTTCTTTTTTCCATTTGAAACCTAATTCTTTTAATACAATCCACAATGATGTAGCACAGCCATTAAACATTTGCTTCTTAATTAAATTTTCTCTTAAAGATTCCAAAGTTATATGTTGTTCTGCAAATAAATATGTGATTAAGTACTGTAGATATAGAAATTTAAACTTTTATTAGAAACATAAATTATGATTGGATGAAAAATATATCTTGTACTTACTTCTTTCATACATGTTATAAATAACATTTCGGATTCCACTTGTATCCAATGTTATTGTGTTAGTAATGGTTTTTTTGTATGAACGCTTTTTAGGTGGCGATTTTAATAGTTCATTATTCTTGACTGCTTGGGAAATACTACTGACAGTAGAAATATTTATGTTTAGAGCCGCAGCAACTCGCTAAAAAATGCAATGAAACAATTTCATATTTCTATACATTTCTATAACTTGTAACTTACCTCTCTTACAGCAGTTAAAGGTAAAAGTGGTCCATCATTATCACGTTCTCGTTCAAAATAGTGGATTAAAGAAGCTATCAACTCCTTACAACGACTATTTAGTTTTTTAGGCATTTTGTATTAAAAAATAAACGACCAAATAATCGTCTTATTCACACAATGGTTGTTTAAAAAAAAACAGTTTTTTATAAGTATAACTAGCAAAGCTTAAAAATACAGGCAAAAGAAGACAAAACGCACAATCGAAAATCAACTAGTTAACATAAACTCATAAACATAACCTATAAGTAAATCAGGGAATTTTTTTAAAAGGCGGTTGCAACAGCGCAACAAGGTGTACCAATTGCCGTAATGACATTTCTTCTCTGTAAATACGAGTCTCATGGGCGTACAGAATGTCAAAATTATTTAATGTAAAGTATTATTTTTTGAGTACTAAACATATAATATTTTTATAAATTTTATATTATTAAGAATTAGACATGTATAAATTTAATAACTGAAATAATTCTAAAATTATCAAAATAATCACCATTATATTTTTTGGTTTTTTAGTAATATGACTCCGTTCATGAATGCTCGTAAATATTCGTGACATTTTCGGATTTTTAGCTTAGTTAGGGACATTTTAATTAGTTGGTAGTACTATGACGAATGACCGACGTCATTGCTGACGTGCATCGGGATTTGTATTAAAAATACTATAGTACAATTTACTGTCCAATTTATGCTGTACATTTTAAGAACTAATTTTTTTTATTTCCTTCCGATATTAGGCAAGGAACTAAATGATGCCGCATAAACTTCATCATTCCACTTACGAAAAACCATTTATGTTACAAGACTGTAAATTGGATTTACCTTTGGTACCCTTGAAAGCTAAATTAACAGTAAAGAGTAATACTAAAGTAATATTGTTATCATACCGTCAAACAAATTACCAGTGAAAAGAAAGTTACATTCGATTAAAATTTCATCCAATGAAATATAATTATTACCTAAAAAACAATAATTAGCTCTTGAATTTTTAAATCAATCCAGTGAATGGTTAGCTCCAAGGGAGAAAAAACTCTATTTTATAATTAGAAAACAGAAAAGTAAAATTTGCGAATCAAAGGACCTCAAAGCTTGATCCCACAGACATCTGTTTTTTTAAAAGTACTACATCTAATTAAAAGATGAAGGGACTACCATTATTAATTATAAAATATAATGAAAGTATAAAACTGTGACAATGTCTAAAAGAAAAAAGAGATTCAAAATGATATGAAGTTAAAATACTACTTTGAATTTTTTCTGTTTCAGATTATATGGATGGTTCTCCTTAATGTGTTTTGTTACCTACCCAAGTTTACAGAAAGTTTTAGTTGTTTTATTAAAATATTGTTTATTTAGAAAATTTATTATAAATTAGTTTTAATGATATATAGATAATACAATTATTTTATATTAAATTATTTTACCCTTCCTAAAACTACAAAGAGTTAGCATTAGTGCGAGAAGGAAAGGAATACTGTGAACATAATCAGCAGGCTACGTGGGGATGCATCGCACCGTGTGCCTGTTCATATTACACAGCATACAAGACAACATTCATATTATTAGTTTCCTGATCGCATTAATGCTAACTCTTTGGCTTTCGCTTCGATGCTAGCCAAGCGTATTGGAAAGTATTCAATAGCCGATACCATATATAAATGTTAAAATCAACAAGTGAAATTAAAATTTTTAGTGAAACTGAAACAGAAATTATACTTGAATTTTAAAAGCTGTTGCCAATGGAAAACTATTATCTAGGGCTTGGATGACAGCCATAGGACTCCCTCCTTGAATCATATCCATAGAACAGCATAAAATCTTAGTTAAATTATATTATTAGAGGATATTAACTATACTCTGTTTTTAAACTAAGAGGAGCGAATTGAAAAGTCCTATTTACACAGGGAAAAATAACTAAAAAAGTAACTAGATATCATTTTAGCGGTAAATTTAAATTTGCCTCGTATCATTTCAAAACTTTGTTATGAATTCAAAGTTTTAGATAACCAACGAATAAAGATGACACTAAATTGTGCTCATTCCATTTTTGATTTATAATTATTGTATTTAAAGTTGTACTTTTATTTTTTCCCTACTTCGTCTCATATCGCAGCTCGGACCAGTATATTGGGAAGAGAATCGGCCAAGCAGCGACCAAATGTCAGTAAATTGAGCATAATTTACGTTTTGAGTTTAACATAGAGTTTTAATTCGATATTTTATTCATTGTTTTATAAGTAACTGTGATTAGAAAATTATATATCTATTATAATAACAGAAAAGAAAGTAAATAGTAGAATTTTCAATTTGATGGAAAAAGAAAAATAGGTATGCCAGTTATATTTGTTGAAATGAAATTAAGCACCTATCATTACCTATCTATTACAAAACATATTTAGGAGAAACTGAAAAATACGTAGTTGAAGAAAAGCTTATTTAAAATGAAGAATTTTGGCAGGTACAAAAAAATAAAGTTTATTTTTATATTTCTTTATACCTAGGTATAGTTTAATTTGTAATATTTTTTCTTGAAATTAAACTACAAGATTACCATTGTATGGATTTCCTAATTAAATAAGGGTTCTTTCTTCAGGTAAAATGTAGCAAAGTTCTGAAGTACGATAGGATATGTTTGCAGACAAGTGTTTTGAAATGAAATAAATCAAATCTATACGAATTTTGTCTCCACTAACAAGATGTTATATTCAACAGTCGAAAGTGTAAACTTGTTGGCAACAGCTTATTAAATGTATGTAGAAGTCCAAGAAAGTGCAATGGTACCAGCTTTTACCATAATAATAATGGTTTTTATCATTCTCCTGTTTTTTTTGTAGATAGGATTTATAATTGTTGCTTAAATTCCACATTGTGCATCAGAATGTCTTTGGTCTTCTTGAAAACATATTTTTATACAATATAAAGCAGATGGTATATTTTTTTAAGACATCCTCCAAGCCTTTTGAAAATTAAATGTTTATTTGCAGGTAAGATAATATCTATCTTAATTTTGTATGATCATTTATTGTATAGACAAATAATTAAATAAAAATTATTAAGGCATAAAAAAGGTAATTTGTAACTTTGTGTCAGCAGAAGGATTTCCTACACCCAATTTAATATACTTTTTACAAACAAATAAAAGGTCTTTAGTATGATCCGTAGATATTTTTAATAATTCAGCACTGCATATGTGTTTCGGAACCTTCTGGTGCAGTCACAGCTTTTTAAAATTTAAAAAAACATTTAGGAACATAAACACTTTAAAATGATCATGGACGAAACCCATATTTTGTGATAGTGTGTAGGTAGCTTACAACTAGTTGATTAAATTAAAATACATGTTTGACAAATCTTTTACACATTCGCAGAGTTTAATATGTGTAAGTGTAGTTATAATCTTTGCAGTCTATTTTATAAACTACATTTAGTTGAGTTGCTTTCTTGAGTTTGGGTTTAAAATTTGAAAATAAGATTTCGTTGTATCATTTTGTTTATGAGCAATTTTTACATTATATCTAGAGAACATTTTTGACACTTGTTTGAAAGTCCTTTTACATATAGCAATTTAATGTTTAAAAAAGGCTGCCACACCAAATGTTACAGTGATAATACTTTATTTATGCTTTTGACTATTTAAGTACCAAGCTATTTATTTAAAATATTAAAACAAGGTATTTGTTTTAGGTTAAATAATGAAAGTTTTGGAGGCCACAAATTATGGACATATTCAGATGGCAATAGCACTTTTAAATATATCCAAAATATTTTGTAGTTTTAAATGTTACTTAACAATTTTGTAAATGGTTTATTTTCAAATAAATAAAATTTACTTTAATATTTAGTTACATTTTAATCATTTTGATTAGAAATTCATTAATTTTTAGTTAAAAAAAAAAATAGTAATAAAGTTGTAATTTTTTTTAAGTAGAACACTAAAAAAGCAATATTTACCAATTTATAATATTGCGGAAAAAATGCTACCATATATTCCTGAGGCTTAAATGTAATGATTTAACCCAACTTATATCAATCCAAAAGTAGATGATTTCAGAAATACAGAGTGTTAAAAGTTCAATTTAATTTTTCATAAATAATTTTTTTAATAATTGATGTATTTTTAAAATATTTGGTTAAGAGGGGTTTGTGGGGTGAAAAATTTAAAGCTGTTCCCATTTTTATTGTAAAATTTAAAGGACGCCTTTTCTATAAATCCAGATTTCTCAAAAACGGCTTCTCAAATCTACTCTTACCACTTATACCTTGCAGAACAAGAATTTTTATTTAAGTTAAATACGGAGTGGCGCTTAAATGTGTGTAAGATACAATAATTTTACAATAAAAATGAGAGCAGTTGTAATTTTTGTATACTACACTGTAGTTTTGTATATTTTTTTTAATATGGGTTAGAAAAACAACACATGAATAGTAGTATCTTTATTTTGTAAATTTGTTATAATATTTTAATTAATAATAAAGTTTGAAAAATAAAACAAAAATACAGAAGGTACCTATACAACATAATAAGTGAAAAGACAAAGTACATCTTGACATTTACATTGAAACAGAAACAAAAAACACTAAGTACTCAATATGTTAATCTACAATTATCAATTCTATGGGATTTAACTCACAGTGATATGGGGCAGCCACTACACAACTTTATTGGTTTCTTTAGCCTTTACATTGACAACATTCAAATTATGTGCATCTTTATGTTGCCAAATTAGGTGTAAAAGTTGATATCACTTCATATTTAAATAAATTTAATATTTTTAGTATTGTAACCATTCCTGTCAGATTTTCTTGATGACAAAGGAATTTCTTCAACTTTTTGACTATGATATGATACATTTTCCATCACAATCATAGCATCATTAAAAAACTTTGTAAAAAATGTAGAAAACCAATTCTAAAATACTTCAGATTTCGTCTCGTCAAGGTAAATGCATTTTCTACAAAACCTTCAAAATTAGCATGTATATTAAGGCACCAAATATCTAAAAAAATATATACATAATAAATAAATAGTACATTTGACTGGTCAAAGTTACAAACTTACTTAGTTATTATATCTCAAGAAAGTATATAAAGATGAATAATATATTTGTGGCAAATCTAAATGTTTCAATTCTTGCAAAATTTTATTCAACTCAGATAACTCATTTTTGAAAAAGAAATCCTGTACTAATCTTCGAATAGCATTTATCATCATCAAATGTTTTTAGAACTCCTCGTCTTCCATAAATACTTTTTAGACTAGATATTGTTCCATTATTGCAGTATTATTTCAATAATCGGTAAGTAGTTGACTTTGACCTGTAAGAAAAATATTGAGTATTTAATTTGAAAGTAATGAGTAAAACTTACCGGTAGCTTGAGAAATTTTGGATATAACATCAACAATTTTGGTTTTCGTATTATTATCCAATACCTATTTGTACATATTTATTATTTACTGCTTTTCTGAGAGACTTGAATAGCCTAAACTCATTCGTTTTCATTGTTTTGATGGACTCCGCGAGGAACTGTTATAATAGTATTCGATGTAGAAGGATCCATAATCGTAAAAATTCAATATAATCGCTTACTAAAGTTTTGAAGAGAACTGTTATTAAAGAAATAAAATAAAAAACTAAGTTATAATGATGAGATATCAAAGCAATAACAAAACTTAAATTATAAAATGTCAGAATAGAAAATAGAACTGTCAACAGTGGCTTAAAAGTGATGTGTGAAACTGACTTCAATCTGACCAATTAGAAGTCTACAGAATTGCCAACTTAAATTCAAATCGCTCCTCTTAGTTTAAAAACAGAGTATAAAATATATGAAAAATTATTACAAACATACGTCAAAAGTGGCACCTACATTAAAAGAAGGGAAAACTGAAACACAAAATTGTTATACATGGATTTTAAAGGCTTTTCCCACTGGAAAAGTAGTATCTAGGACGGGGACTCTTGGATGACAGCCATAGCAATCCCTCCTTGAATCCTCTTTTTCTGAGTTTGTTGTACGTTTTGCTTTCCATATTAAATAAGTAAGCACTTAATATAACACAATAAATATCGCTGGCACAAAATTAATAGTAATAAACGGTATAACGGGGTGGGTGGCTCAGTGGTAGAGTCTCTGCCTGTGGATCCAAGGGTCCCAGGTTCGAATCTCACCGTTGGCCGGAATTTTTTCATTTAATTTAAATATTTAAAATTAATTCTGATGCCTTGGTAGGATTCCCCACTCGACCATTCACTGTTGGGTTCTAATTAACAGTGCTGTTCCTAAAGTGGCGCTGGGAAACAGTAACAAAGCCTACACAGAACACGAGGCGAAATAACCTTAGCAGTTGAAGCCGATGACACAAAAAAAAACGGTATAAATTTCGTAAAAGAAAAAATCAAAATATCACTTGTCAATACTGACACTTCACACTTCGCTTGTCAAAAACTTCGTCTTCAACCAATGAACGTGCCGATCTCAGACGTGTCAAAATTCAAAACGATACTAGCGCCATGTGGCTCTGTGTCTGGCCGCAGCGTAACTCAAAGCCATTTCTCGAATCCGAATAACATTACTACCAACGGTTTGCTTCAATTTCGTCGCGCAACGCTTAAGCTCAGCCTTCGGATGGAAATGTGTCGTTCAGAATCGTACTTAGTTCTAGTATTCATACGTGCGTATAATTTCGTTGAAATTTTAGGAATATTCAGAAAAAACTAATAATATGGAGAAATATGTAATTTAATTAGGTATATTTTTTGCATATATTTTTTGTATACATTGTAGGTACATATATATGTTATATTGCATATATGAAGGGTAAGGGGAAAAAACAGACGAAGTCACAAAACTGACTTGCTAAGAAAATTGAGTTTATAATTAATATTATTACCAAATCGTATGTTATAGACAGAAATTATTAAAACCGCATGTAAATATTATTAACGTAATTTATTATTATAGAGTTAAATTGTTACCTACAAAATAATTTAAACGTAAGAATATTATGTTCAGGTTAAAAAAAATAAACGGGACAAATAACTTATTAAAAAGGAATGATTTTCATTTTAAAACTAACTACATATACAAATAATTAAAAAAAAAAATAATTATATGTACGACTAATGGGGCATGTTCAAAAATTTTGAAATTTTTTTTATGAATAATAGAGTTGAAAATAAAACTACATTTTTTTTATTTTTTTTTTATCTATTCATTTGCCGGAGTTATGAATTTTTTTAAAATTTATGACGTCACCGGGAATAGACCAATAGGAGCTAGCGCACAACGTTGCCGGCTAGAAGGTTAACGAGAAGTGATGTACGTTCGTTTGTGTACTCCTTCTTAATTTTAGACTTCTAAAACATTGTTAAACAAATATCTTTTAAATACATAATATCAAATGTTTTTTGAAAGTATTATTTCTGTTTAAACTTTTACCATATTTAAAGTTTCATTGTTTTAAAAGTCACTTAATAATTCAGAAAATGGCAAAATGGCAGCACTGTGTATGGCATCTGTCATAGTGTCTCGATCAAGAATTTATTTGGAATTTGAGTGTTTAATTTTGTACTTTTTATAAATATTATGACTACTAAAAAGTGTTTTGTTCCAGAATGTGATAATGATTCACATTCATCTTCAAAAATATTTATTAGTGTTCCTAGAAATTTGGAAAGAAGAAAATCAACCTTCTACTGGCGATGTTTCTCGTGAACTTTTTAATAAAAATACACCGGATTATCAAGATGTAGCAGCAATTTCTGCTAATTGTCCCCTTCAGGAAATTGAAAATGAGGCTACTATAAATTCTTAGGAGTATAACTTAAAAACCCTTCTGGAAGAAAATGCAGAATCTCCTGAAAGTTTTGAAGATACCGAATTTATTCATCATTTTGTGGAAGAACTAGTGATAAAGAAATAATAGAAAAATGTGGGTATTTAAACAAACTGGTTCCTGGATCCCATATAATGGCAGATAGGGGTTTCAGAATATTCAGCTACTTGAAAACATGGGATGCACTTTAGTAAAGCCACACCTAGTGTATCACAGAATGAAAAAAGTTCTCCAGAAGATGTACAATTAAGTAAAAGAATAGCATCTCTAAGAATACATGTGGAAAGAGTTATAAGAAGGGTTAGTTAATTTAACATGTTAAAACCACATTCGTGTGTGAATTTTAAGCAAGTACATTTACTTAGTAATATCTGCATAATTGCTTGTTAACTTACAAGAACCTATTTTGTAAGAGTAAATATTAATTTAATAAACTTTTTTGTTTGTTTTTTAATTTAATTTACCTAATTATCACATTTCAGGGATTATAATGAGTTTTTAAACAGCAAATGTAATTTTTGATAAAAATTTAACTTTTCGAGCAAATCAAAGAGGAATGAGTACCTGTATATGCATAGATTTTTTTGAGACTAAAACTACCAAAACAAAGGCACCTACTTACAGCAGTTTAAAATGAAACATTTTAACAAAAACGCCTATGTCACGGTGATAAATATTAAAAACAACCAAGTTCAGTTGAATGTGGTAGCAAAGTCTATATATTCCAATAAATCGGGTAACTACATGTGGTATCACTGGTGATAAATTTAAAAATATCACAATTCTTGCTACCTTTTTCAAAAAACCAGAAAGTGTGCCTTCTTATCAATCCTTTATGAAAATGACAACAGTAATAAATGTGAAAAAAAAAAATTTTATGTTGCTATTCGTTATTACGATAGTAAAACATGTTTGCAGTTCCGTTTATTTTTTATGAAAATCTAAGTAAAAACCAATGTCAAAAGGTTATAATTTTTTTTCTGTCAAACCAAATATATCACAAAATTAAAAATTGATCATAGGTCAAGCTAAAGTAATACCTTTATTGATAGTAGCTTTAAAAAAGGAGAAAGAATAATATTGACTTAAGTTATTATTATTATCATTGGCGATTTTTAATAAAAACTTTTCAATTATTGTTTACAAACAAAAATATAAAAATCTGTGAAAATTTTATTTATCAACCTTTTAATAAAAAATGAGAAAAATGAAGTAAAAAACAATTTATTTACAAATAAAAAATATATATACGAATCCTAAGAATATAAAAGTACTGATTTATTTTCCTGTAGTGGATGAAGAGGTTTCTTTAACAATCTAGCCAAGTGTACATCAATATTTACGCATTTTGATAAATTAGAGCCTTTCCAATAACACTGAGTAGATGTTACAGATGGTTCCTCACTTCTTCTATGAAGCCACATGTTTATAACCACCTGAAAAAAATAAAAGAGATGCAGTTACAAAATAACTATATAACCAGCTACAAAATGCCTTATTTTATGTAACAAGACGAGCAGAGCTTAACTAGCTCTAAACGAATCTAGTAAAGAACCTCGGATTTTCAAAAGTTAAAAAAAACAATCTCACCACATTTTTGAAATATAGAGCTTTTTGAAAAAAACTGCTATTTTTAAAAGTACAATTTTTTAGGCTATTGAGTATTATAAAATAAAAAATTACGGGATGCTTTGTTAGCTTCAAACGAATCCAGCAGAGCACCCCAGTTTTTTTTTAAACCACACCACGTTTTTTGGCTCCTACAATATTATAAAATATTCGAAATTTGGCATTTTTAAAAAAATTCGCAATTCTTTGCTGACTTCAAAGTTTTTTTTCTGAAAACACATATATTTTTAGGATTTTAAAACAGCCTAAACATGTGTCATAAGTAGTTGTTTTTATATATAAAAAAACAAATTAAAAAACTGAAGTGTCCTGCTGACTTTGTTCCAACAAAGCACCCTGTATTATTTAAAAATAGCAATTTTTTTTAGTAAAGTTTTACAATATTTCAAGAGTCTAAAAATGGGGTGTGGTTTTTAGAAAAAAAGCTTTAAAAAACCGAATTGCTCTGCTGGCTTCTTTCGAAGGTTAGCAAGAAGCACCATGTATTTTTTAAAAATATAATATTTCAAGTGCATAAATATATGGTGTTGCTGTTTTTACAGAAAAATCTTTATAAAACAGAGGTGCTTTGCTGACTTCGTTCGAAGGCTATTAGAGCATTTTAAGTTTTGCAAAAAACGAGGAGCATAAAATTTTTGAAAAGGGTATAAAAATAGCCTAAAAATATGGCATATTTTTTAACTCAAAATTTCATAGGTGCTCTGCAGCATTCTTTGGTATCATAATTATTACTAGGTTCACTAACAAAATCTATTTCTAGATTATTTTAACACTTGCTGCGATTACAAAAAATGTCTATATGTCAAAATTAGAAAAAAAATATTTATAGAAATAAAAGGCCTTATACACTGTTTATTATATGTGATATAAAAACAAAAAAGCATAATAAATATTACAAACCTTGACATGCAGCATATCGTAAGCATTGTGCACTAAAAATTTCATTTTTGTTAATTACAACAAGCACATCAGAAGGTTTTTGCCGTACTTTATGTTTAGGTGTAATTTGTATCCTTCTCTCTTATGGAAAAAGAAATTATCCCCATATTCTTGCTTGGCAGATCTAAAAATAAAACCTGAGATAAATATGTTTTACTATAAGGTGTATTGGCTCCATATAAACTGTAAATACCTACTATTAAAACAAAGTCTTACCTTTCTGACATTTGTAAACTGAGTATTGTTAAAAAATGCAGTAATCATCTCGGTAATTATATTTTCGTTTACAATGGGTAAAACACTTGATTCAACTTTTATAAATCCAGCTGATCCATATTAATAATAAAATTAAACCAAAACAAAAAACTAAGGTTAGGTGTTAGGTGGTGTCAATGTTAATGTCACTTAGATGTGCGTTCACTTCGACATTCTGTGTGTCGGTTTGTTCGTTGGCTTGGTTTTGTATAACAAAAAAAACTTCGACACAAGATGATTGGTCTATTCCCGATGACGTATAATTTCAAATTTTAAATTTCAATTGGGCTTAATTTAAAAACTTTTGGCTTTTTTAACGAACTGACTATTTAGAATAACTTGTATAGCGACTAACTATTACAATATAATTTATAAAACAGCATATCTCACATGTGAACATGGCCCATTGTGCACGTTAAGGACATGCCATGGGTATGGCAGTGATATATTTGTGCTTTATACTTCAAAATATACATAAAATGCCAGTATGGTAATAGGGCCTTTAATACACTTAACCTATGATCTATGATCTTTGGAAGCCAATATCTGTCGTTAGCCACATCGCATCGGTATGGCAGCGATATATTCGTGCTTTATCTTTCAAAATACACATAAAAATGCCGGTATGGCAGTAAAGCCTGTAATACACTGAACATATAAAAATGTGTCAACTTTGGAAGTCTATATCTGACGTTGGCGACATCGCATCGGAACGGTGCTTTTAGAACTTTGTTTAGGATATCAAAATTAACAAAGGAGACTAATTTCCGTGATGGGGCCTATAATACATGTTCATTGCTAAAAATGACATATTTGCCCCAATATGGCGGCCACTTGGCGACGCCCCAGAGGTATGGCGTTTTGAAGTATTAGTTCTACAGCTCATTGTTAACCAAGATCATGAAACTACAGCGTGAGGCCCATGATACATGTTCACAGTGAAAAAAATACGCGTTTCGGTAAATATGGCGGACCTTAAGTGACGCCATATTGATATGGGATATTGGGTTCGCGGACTATGGCAACCTCCTTGACGACATAAAACAAGAATTAAAGTGGGGCCTATGATCCAAGGTCATGGATATTAATTACACGTTTGAAAATTCACCCCTCCCCTAAAAGCTACACTTTAGGAGTGCCATACCGGGAATTCAAAGTGAGGAATAACATTGTCTATCAGCCCCCAAAGTCTCGTCGTGGGGCCTATGATACATGCAAAAACCCTCTCGGCTCCCGGTCTAGTACTATTGGGACAATTTTTTGAAAAATGATTAAAACCATTACAGTTATAACACCTTTAAACAGCTACCCACTCATAAATAGAGCAAACATCAAAGCGAATAAATAGCTTACCTTCACCATTTGTCATGATATTATATGATGCAACATCAACCTGCAAAGTTGCTTGATAAATTTTTCTATTCTTCTTTGTGCAAGATATATCTAAAACTTTACATTCTATAGAATTAGAACAAAATGCAGATTTATTCTGATTTAAAACATAATTTTTTCACTATCTAATTCAGTCGACATTCCTACAACTCTTATTTTTGGTTTTATTCCAACCACATCCTTGCTTTCATATTTTTCTATTAGTTTAGAACAAGCAAGATTTTTTTAATTTGGAAACTCCAGATTCAGAAGAGCAACCAATAACTAATCCCCCATCGCTAATATTCTTAACACTGGAGATCTGAATATTGGAGCCTACCGAATCAATCGCATTTAAAAATAGTTTATTTATTAAAAACAGTTTATTTATAACGTAGGTACTATATAATTTATTTAATACTTACTATAACTCACAATTCTAATTTATTTATTACAATTTATCTTTACTATTCAACACTTATATTGAATCTTAACGTCTACCTACAAAGTCGCGCTATTTATACAAAAATAAAACAGTCCATATTTCTCGTACATCGAGCGCCCGAAGCTTTTTTCACAATAATATTAGTATTTTCCATTTATTATTGTTTTAAGCTTATTTGAAAAATTATTTTTAACTTTTTAGATTGATATGCTCTAAAAGCGTGTTTTTTAGTTTTTTTTTAAACTATACTTATTTTTTACTTTTTAGTTCGATGTATTATAAAAGCGTGTTTTTTTTTAGTTTTTTTATTCTTCGTATAGTGGCTATTAGAGGTAGGTGTATGTAAGAAATAGCCAATCTCTAATCATTTCAAAAGTCCTTTGCCAATACTACATTTTACTTCTTTTCTAGTAAGTGGGAACTTTGTGCTGTCATTAAAGCTGTCGAGACATTCATCTACCTACTTAATGAACAAAAGTAGCTGTAACAAAGGATCTCTGTTCCAATTCACCTAAAATAATTATAGCCATTTTGTAATATATTATTAAACACACACATTATACAGTGGTTTCCTTAATAAATTGGAAATTACTTACTTCTAGAAAGGAACGTGTACAAAATCGCGAGTTTGGTTCCAGAAATTGCGTCATGCAAAAAATAATATGCGAAAATAAACATTCTCCCCCCCCCCCCAAAGAAAATTAATTAAAAATCTCTGATATGGTTGACGAGAAATATGTTAAATTGCTTTTTATTAAAACCGAAGTTAATTTACATTTTTTTTACAGGGCCATCATGGCGCTTTTTTCTCTCATTGCCCCTACGGCACCATTGCAATTTATATTATTGGAAAATCTTTCCTTCGTAAGCAGTACCGTCCTCGCCCAAAATGAGCTCTGTACTGCTATGGAAACAGGAGCCCGCTTCGCCTCTCTCTGAGTGCGATGAGGCGACGCTCCTAGACGCTACCATCTACAATGTGACACCCTTCGAAACTTATGACATCAAGTTCGATGAAGACTCCGACCTTGAAGCCATCGCGACATTCGAGTCCAAGGCAGAAGTCGCTTCTCATCTGCTGGAAAACCTGGAAAATTTGATGGATTTGGATGAATTGATCAAAGATGGTGAGTACTTTTTCAGTAAAATTATTACAATCTAAAAATACATAATTTAGTGAATTTATAGTGGAAAAACATACAAAATATAAAGTGAAAAAATATAAATAGTTACAACACACAAAAGTTGAAAATGTAACATTTATATATATTTTAATTGTGAATTATATAATAATAATAATAATGTAACGGCGGTAGTTGGGACCCAACTGAGAGATGACAAATGACTTTTGACAAGTGACAATATTTGTCATAAAGCCATAGGCATTTTTAAGCGATACAAATAATACAAAATAATTAGTACCATTAAGGAATTGTCATTGTCAACAAATATAAAAATATTATTAAAAAAATAGTAGATATTTGGTCCAGTAAAATAGTCGTTCCAAATATAATAATAATCAATTGATTAAAGCCCTCGAGCTAAAGCTCTCGGGCTCTAATCAGATTATTAATGCCAAAAATTATGTCTCATCAAATTGATATTAAAATATTCTCGAGATTTAGATTCAACAGAAATAGCTGACTATTATCAAGGTCTTGGTATATTACCCTTGATTGTCTAAACTAGACACCTAATTTTTTTTACTTTTTGGAGCTATTTTGAAAACTGTTTAGAAAAGATCCCCGATGGAAAAATTCAGAAATTTTAATTCTTTTATTAACAATCAAAGGCATTAAAATATAAATATGGGGATTTTTTTTTCCAAATATTATTATACTCTTCACACAGTAGTCTGTGAAAAGTATTATAGGTTTCCTTTCAAGAAACTGAAAATTTTCAGGAAAAATCATTCAATTTTTAAAAATATCTAATTAAAAATGGGTGATTAAAGGAGGTTAAAATTTAAAAAAAAAATTCATAAATTAAAAACGAAAAACAATATCAACTTGTCATTGTAACATTAATAGCTGGTTATTTTATCTATTATGACATATGTTTGAGCTCAATTTATAGGGCGTGGGTTAGGTTTTTAAATAATTCGAATAACTTTGAAAAAGAAGTTGGGCACCACTATATTTAAAGCTTAACACTTAAATCTAGATTAGTGATAAAAATATAGAAAATTACTAATAAATTATACTTAAACCATGCTTTAGATAAGGTAGCTATCAAATTCTAATTCACATAAGTTTGCTCATAATTCAAATTTAAAACAATTTATTGATCAATTTCATTTATCTTTTTGGTAAATTAGGTAATATACGGAATTGGTAAATTTAAGGTTAAATCAGTTATTTCATCCTTCGCTCAAAACTGTAGAGGTACATAACATTATACCCCGGTAAGGCAACTTCCACCAAGTGATTCGGGATCCTTATTCATAATTCTCATTTGTGACTGCACCGTGAATGATCTTCAAGATATATGATTCTATTTGTATTCGAACCTGAACGATCTTCAATATATATGATTCTTATTGTATTAGAACCAAAAACTGTCTAGATATGAACCGTGAATAATCCTCGAGATAAATGGTATTCGAACTCAAAACCGTCTAGAGATGAAACTGTCCATAGATAGCCATCAACTAAAAAGGGTTAAAATGTTGTAATAGGAGAAAGGAAATTTGAAAAGGATTTAGATAAAATGAATAATTTCACAGACTAAAATTAATATGAAAAGGAAAAATCTTATTTAATATATTTAAATATAGTTAAACATAATATCTTATTCCAACAAATAATATATAATTTTATATAAAACTAACACATGTATCATTCATTGCCGTAGAGGTTATATACAAAATTTGACAATTTATACGAGAAATCATTGCACATAATATATATATTTAATAAAATATTATTAACAAAACATACCTTATAAAATCAGACGGTTATTAACATAATTAAATATAATTTAATACTTGGATGACCCAGATACAATCGAAATTGAAGTGACCTAGTCGTCGCTGTCTGTTATATCAAAATAAAAATGTCACTACTTTTGAAACAAGGCATAGACGACAAATGACATTTGAGTAAGAGGTGATTGTGTCCGAAATACCGAAATAACGGTTCCAACTGTTAAATTTTAGGACACAATCTCTTTAAGGGGACGAAGCCTATTCCTTTTAAAAAAAAATCTGATTAAAAATGTGGAGTTAAGGAGGGTTTAAATTTAAAAAAAAATCATTAATTAAAAACGAAAAACAATATTAACTTGAAATTTTCAGGAAAAATCAAGCTCTGCAATGAAACGAAGCTTATTGATTTAAAAAAAAAATCTGATTAAAAATGGGTGATTAAGGGGGTTAGAAATAAAAAAAATCATAAATCAAAATCAAAAAGCAATAATAACTTGAAATTTTTGGGAAAACTTAAGCCTTGCAATGGGACCTTAACCTATTGATTTAAAAAAAAATCTAATTTAAAATGGAGGGCTTAAGGGGGTTAAAACTTAAAAAAAAAACATAAAACTATAAACAATATGGACTTAAAATCTTCATGAAAAATCAAGCTTTACAATGAGACGAAGCTTATTGATTTTTTAAATAATCTGATTAAAAATAGGGGGCTAAAAGGCATTGAAATTTAAAAAAAATCAAATCGACAATGAAAAGTGATATCAACATGACATTTTTATTAAAAATCAAGCTCTATAAGGGAACAAAGATTATTCAAAAAAATGGAGTGGTTAAGGGGGAGGGGTTGAAACTTAATAAAAAATCATAAAACAAAAACGAAAAACAATATCAACTGGTTTTCAGGAAAAATCAAACTCTACAATTGGATGAAGCCTTTTGATTTTTAACAAAATTGATTAAAAATGGGGGGTTGAAGGGGGATTTGTTTAACTGTGAAGAATATCATATAGAATGCCAATCATTATACAATGATTCTCAAAAGTCCCCTCCCCCCCTCTTTTCTGTTGAACGGTGATACTTAGACTGATGAAATTTGGAGGGCATAAATGAACTATTGTAAGCTTCTCTACTAGTGGTAACAGGTGGCGTTATAGGCATCGGTGACGTCACCAGGCAACTGAAATCAATCATATTAACTGGGACCTTATTTTAACTATCAAAAAAATCGTAAATCCAATAAAATAGTATGATTGAATAGGTATTCTAAATACCTTTCAAACGAGGTGTCACTTTCAGCAATAATAAAACTAGAATGAAGATATATAATTTTTGGCATTTTATATTATGCTCTTTAAAGTTTAACAGACCCCACACCCCCCCCCCCTTAACCCCCATTTTCAATCAAATTCTTTTCAGAATCAATACACTACCGCTTTTCCTGAAAATTTCAATGTGATATCGCTTCTCATTTTTTATTTTCAAAATTTAACCCCCTCTCCCTTTAAACCCCTCCATTTTTAATCAAAGGGATTTTTCTTTTTATAAAGCATGTTTTTCGCTAAAAATTTCAAGTTAATATTATTTTTCGTTACTTTTTCAATATTTCGACCTCTCTTTTCCCTCCATTTTTATTCAGATTTTTTTTAGAATCAATAGGCTTCATTTCCTTATAAAGCCTAATTTTTTACTGAAAATTTCACGTTGCTACCGCTTTTGGTGTTTAATTTCTATTTTGTCTTAAAAATTCTCCATTTTGTTCACAATTTTTTTTTTTTTTAAATCAATAAACTTTGTCCCCTTATAGAGCTTGATTTTTGATAAACATTTCAAGTTGCTATCATTTTTTGTTTTTGAGTTTTTTTTTTTAATATTTTTACCCTACTTACCCCCCATTTTTATTTAAATTTTTTTCAAAATAAATAGACTTAGTTCCCCTATAGAGCTTGATTTTTGCTAAATATTTCAAGTAGATATATTTTTTTTGTTTTTGAGTTAGGATATTTTTAATTATTTCAAATCCCCATAACCCCCGTTGCTAATCAATTTTTTTTTTCAAAATCAGTAGGCTTTGTCTCCTCGATTTTTGCTACAAATTTCAAGTTATCATTTTTTGTTTTTGAGTTAGGATTTTTTTAAATATTTTAACTCTATTTAACCCCCAAATTTTTGTTTAGATTTTTGTCAAAATCAATAGACTTAGACCCCCCATAACCCCCATTGTAATCAATTTTTTTTTTTTAAATCAGTAAGCTTTGTCTGCTTGATTTTTGCTAAAAATATTTTAAATTGATATCATTTTTCGTTTTTGAGTTAGGAATGTTTTTAATGTTTTAACCCCCTATTTTTATTCAGATTTTTTTTAAAATTAATAGGTTTCGTTCCCTTATAGAGCTTGTTTTTTCCTGAAATTTTTAAATTAATATGGTTTTCCGTTTTTAACTTGTGCGGATAAAAACGTCACATCGGACTGACGCATGGACGGACGATACTCGGTTTTAACCCAATTTTCACCTCCAAATTAAAATTATAAATATTGTCGGTACACTTTCGAGAGTTAGAACTTTTCTTTAGGAAATTTTCTGGTCTTTAAAGATCTTTTTTCAAATTTTGATTATCTTAAATAGTTTTTGAAATATTTTCAAAAAACCAAACCATTCTTTTTTTACGTTATTGTTTATAACTTTTGCAATTTTTGTCGGCCTTTATTATCCACTTGATGGGGTTTGGTTTAGATGCCATTTCTAATCGAATGAAACCAAAATCATAATTTTCGGTGGTCCAGCCTAGGTTTATGACGAAATGGCATTTGTAAATTCTATAATCAATATTAGTTACATTAATACATTTTTTAAAAAGCAACATAAAGTATGAACTCGTGTTGAACTCTTTCTAGTTTATTTATGTCAACAATATTGACTGTATTTCTCATCATCATCATGTCTTGACACCTATTGATGCTCAAAACAAACCGTTTGCGATTCTTTAATGTTTTTGCAGGCTTAAATAAATTGTAAGGTAATTAGCATCAGTATGTACGTATGGATAATACGGTATTTATTTATTGACGGAAAAACCCAATTACATTGTTAATTATAAGTAAAAATTTATTAAATTTAAACTTGATATATATAAAAAAAACCCGATGTGTCCGACTTTCGGAGCAGGTCAACTCGCCGATGTAAAGTCGGCGATGCCGAGTCGGCGATGGTCATCTCGGCGATGGTAAACTCGGCGACGATCAACTCTGCGAAAAGGAATACAATAATATATTATTCAATTATTTATTATAATACAAAATAAGATACAACCTATAAAAAAAATTTGATTGGAGAATTTGATTAATAAAATAAAAATATATAAGAGATTTTAAATAAGAAACTGGAAAAAAGTTATTATTACTAAAGTAAATCAACATATACAGAAAAAAATATATTAAATATTAAAACTAAGAATCTGAAAAAGAAACTTCTTGATTAAGAAATTAAAATTTAATGGCCAGAGTTGTTTGGAATTACAAAATTAAGGTGGCAATAAAATCAATTAAGGGTCTTAACTACAATTAGGGTTTATAATACCTAGTATTAGAAAGCAAATAAATATTAAGGGCTTAAGATTTTTCAAAGCAAAATAAAAATAAGATTACCTTATAATTGCCTGCTTAAGGGCTTAAGATTTTTCAAAACAAAATAAAAATAAGATTACCTGATAATTACCTGCTTACTTGTACCTACATCCTATAAAAGACTGGTGATATTCACTTTCCTTAATATTCCGAATTCATCTCAGAAGTAAAGACATTGTGTGTAATTTTGTTTGTCTGTGTGAGTTTTTTATTTACTGAGACTCAAGATGGAAAATAAAGTTCTTAGCCAAAGGGGTCACGAAAAGTACTACTGGGATGGCTACCTATACACGAAGGATAAAACGAACAAGGACAACACCATTCAATTCTGGCGCTGCTAAAACAAGCATGAAAGATGCAAAGGAAGAATATGGACCAATATTATGGATGGTTCTTTCAAATGTATACGAAATGAACACACATGTAGTACGGTAGGAAATGCAGCAAATGTTGTTCTGCAAAAAATGAATACCACTGTGAAGCACCTGGCCGCGACAACGATGGAGAATCCTGCCCAAATCAGAAGAGTTTTGGAGAATGTACCAGCTGCGGTTAAAGGAATGCTTCCAAGTTCCAGTATTATGCGGAGAAACATTCAAAGAGTAAGAGTAACCATGTGCAAAGCACCCGCCAATCCAGAAACTCTTAGTGAAATTATCATCCCAGAAGTGTACTCGCAATATTATTACAGCCCTACTCAATATGAGAATTTTTTGCTGGCAGATTCCGGAAGAGATCAAGTGGATCCACATCGAATTCTAATATTTGGTAGAGAATACCATGCAACATGGAGTGCAAGCATGAAAGAATTATTTGTTGACGGCACATTCTTATTGTGTCCTCCACTTTTTGCTCAAATATTTGTTGTTCTGGCAAGAAAAGATACGCATGAAGAGAAGAGTCCAGTTTTTCCTGTACTATATTGCTTGCTGCCCAATAAAAGTGCAGAAACATATCTTAATGTGTTTAATATGATAAAAGTTCTTTGGCCGCAATTAAATCCGGAAAGCATCAGTGTCGACTTTGAGTTGGCAATTCACCAGGCCGTAAGACAAGTTTTCCCAGAAGCCGAAATTAGAGGATGCTTATTTCACTTGGTCAAAAATCTTCGAAAGCATTTATCTTCTTGGAATCTCCTAGGAATGTACAATACTGATCCTGAATTTGCACTACAAGCAAAAATGGTAACATCATTGGCATTTGTCCCAGAAGAGGATGTGATTGAGGCCATTGCCGAATTGGAAAATGAGTTGCCAGAAATATTAGAACCAATTTTAGAATGGTTTACCAGCAATTATATCGGTCGACTTAGGAATAATGGAACCAGAGTGCCAGCAACTTTTCCATCAACAGTTTGGTCCGTTTATTTTCGAACATTGAATGGACGAGATAGGACAAATAATTTTGCAGAAGCATGTCATCGCAAGTTGCAACTGGCTTTTGGTTCTGGCATTGCTCATCCTTCGTTATGGACATTCATAGATAATTTAAAAAAGATACAGTCTTCGTACGATGCAGACTATGAACGAGCAATTGCCGGGCGCAATGGCGCATCAAAAAGGAAACGTTATGAGGAAGCCGACGAGAGGATTTTAAATAAAGTGGACAATTATAACAGGCAAAATTTGATCGAGTATCTCAGAGTATCTCATAATTACAACATGAATTAGTTTTTTTATATTATATTGTATTATAATAAATATATGTATTATAAATAATTGTAATGTGTATTATAATAAATAACAATATTCTATAATCAACCTTTTTTTATTTTTTAATTCCGTTTCAGCATATAATATGTTACTTAAATTTTTTTATTTCATAACCTAATATTTTAATATATTATATCTTATTTTTATTTTGCATTGAAAAATCTTAAGCTCTAAATTTTCCCTTAATATTTTAATTTGCTTTCTAATAATATGTATTAGAAACCCTAATTGTAGTTAAAACCCTTAATTGATTTTATTGCCACTTTTAAAATCTCTTATATATTTTTATTTTATTAATCAAGTTCTCTAATCAATTTTTTTTATAGATTGTATATTATATTGTATTATAATAAATAATTGTATTATAATAAATAATTGCATATTATATTATTGTATTCCTTTTCGCCGAGTTGATCGTCGCCGAGTTTACCATCGTCGAGTTGGCCATCGCCGAGTTGACCGTCGCCGGCTTTGCATCGCCGAGTTGTCGCGTACCGTCCAACTTTCCTGTCTAGTTATTACAGGATTTTTCCAGTTATTTTTGTACAATTTATTGTATCACCCCTGTAAATGTTTAGAGAATAAACTAAATACATATATTTTCCACACTCATCTTACTTGAAACATTTTTTTATATACAGTGTGTGCCATAAAGTTGGATCCTGATGGGATTTTTTTTTAATATTACTATTTGAAAAAACGTCGTAAAGCTTATTTAAAAACTTAAAATAGTCCATATCAGAGTTGGCCACTGATATAAATTTTCGATTGAATTCGTAATTAAAATTTTTTTTCGAAAGATTTAAAAAAATACGAAATTTGACAGATAATTTAGTGCAGTACCTAGCCAACTTTAATAAGGGCTATTTTAAGTTTTTAAAAAAGCAGAGATGAATGTGCTACGACGTTTTTTTAAATCATAAAATTAAAAATTTCCCATATGGATCCAAAGTAAACTTTATGAAACACACTATATTCATTGCCAACAAAAATACTGAAAAATTAAGTTTACACTTTTCCTCAAATTTTTCCATTACGGTCCATTTTAGAGAAATTATATGTGTCTTTTGGAATACAACGTGTTTATTTTCTTTATTATTATAATCTGTCATAAGTCATAAATTAAATTTCACACATAGACCTACCATAGATAAACATTCCAATCAATGAATTAAAAAGATGATGAACCTTTCAACATTATGTAATTTTCAACATTTATAACTATGAGTAAACAAAAAGGAACTTATCTACTTAAAAAGTTGAAAATAGTACAAAATTAATAGCGAAAATATTAACTGTAGGGGGTATATTATGATGAATAAAATGTATTTAAAATAAATAAACAACAGTATTCGTATTTTTTCAATTTTCATATGTTCCAAACTTAGAAAAAGAAGATTGTTCTATCGAGAATTGAGCTTGCGTCGTGACATGGTCGCGACATACAAACTTGATAAAATTGAACACTATGAACTGAGCTATATACTTATATCACATGAATTATCCAATCAAATATTTGTATATTAATAAAAAAAAAAAACAAATATAATGTATTTACTGTAAAATATTTAAATAATTCATTATTAATAAATTTCTAAGATTTAGTTGTAAAAAACAATGTTAACAGCCAGTTTCAAGTATATTAATTAAAATTTCCGATCCTGATAAACTTTAACAGATGATTTGTATAAACAGAAACATTATTCTATAATTTTTGTATTTTTTTTGTGGGTGGAAAAATTATCAATAAATAAACAACTTAATGTTATTTTGTCGAGAATTTGGTGACAGTTTTGTTAGGTTCTAATTAACAGTGCTGTTCCTAAAGTGGCGCTAGGAAATAGTAACAAGGCCTGTCTGTAGGTGTGCAGGAGTATTATAGTACCAGCACTCCTGTTAATAGTACTCCATAACCTACATAGAACACGAGGCTAATGATCGTCCAAGCCGAAGACACCAATGAAAAAAATTGTATATTAAAAATATCTTTAATGTAGGTATGTTAAAATACCAAAACTATTACTATAAAGCTAAATTTTTACTCATTATTACATTGAGGAACAAGGAAGTTATTTAATATTAATGTAAAGTAATATAATGTAGCTGTTTGTAATTAAAACTGATAACAGGTCATCTCTTTGGATCATCGCCACACGTGGTGGGGACAATTATATAATGTTAAGATAATAGATATTTATTGATCAGTATTGGATTAGAGTAGTCGTACACTTTATTATTAAAATGCAATAAATACAAAAATAAAGAAAAATAAGTAATTCTCGAAGCCATATGTTACAAAATAATAAAACTACTGTTCCTTTGGCTAGTTTTGCATATAGGTATTGGATTATTATAACCAAAGAAAAACAAATTGAAAGTTATTTTCTTTAATTTACCTTATTAAGAAGAACCTCATTCTTGTAGCGGTTTTGTCCTTATTAGGACTCATCTGCAAGTTATAGACATTCTTAATTCCAATCTGTAATGGAACATGAGATGTGCGATTCGATACGATATTTGATAGTATTCCATTTAAAAAAAATTAAGAAAATCGCAACCTCGCATTTTGGAACACTCTATATACAAAATAGCAAATTAATGAAGTCTATTAAAATTATTCGACGATGTGAAAACAATCAAATATGTACAATTACCTGCAGGATGTCTTGCTTTAAAAATGTATAGGTCAGACCCTCGTTTATGACCACCCTGTATATTTAAGAATAATTGTTAAATATGGTCATACAATTTTTAATAATAAAACCGTTATCGACCAATTACGCACTGATGGAACACCCTGTATATAAATTATTGACTAAAATGTTGGTATCGTTTGATAGGTAAATTTATAAGGAATGTTATCTTAAAATAATATACAGAGTGTTGTATTTAAAAAAATTGAGTAAGTTGAACTTACAATTAGCCATATTTAAGACATATTTTAAAACATTCTGTATGAAATTAACAAGTTCTATCACCATTACGCACTAATGTATATAAATGTATATAAAATCTCTTGGAATAGTCTAATCAACAAGTTCAAAAGCGTGTTTTTGGGACATACTATTACGAAAATTATGTTCAATACCTCATTCGATTCGGAATAATGTCTAAATCAATGTGTGAAGAAAAATTTTGCAGTGCATAAAAAATTGCAAAAGTTATAAACAATTAAACACCTCAAAAACATGGTGTTTGGTTTTTCGCCTATAGTTTGTAAACTATAAATATTTTTGAATTTTTCAAAAAAGATCCTTAAAGAGGAGGAAATTTGCTATGAATAAGTTCCGACTCCCGGAACTGTACCTCCATTATTTATAATTTTAATTTAACGCTCAAAGTAGCCTTCCGCGCGCCATTTTTAGGTTGCGCGCACGGCGTCGAAATCTACGTTACATAAAATAATTTTTTTAAGTTAATAAAATTAAATTCAAAAATTTTTAAAAATTACGGTGTATTCTAAACACTTAGAAGAAATCATTCCCGTTGGAATTTTTCATAAAAATTAATTTTCCGACAAAGTGGGTTATTGTTAATTAACAAAATTTTTAGAATTTCTCTTATCATTACAAATTGATAAAAATATTAAATAATTACCGTTAATTTTTTTTGCTTCGTGGAGCTTTTTTTATATACATATAAAACAAAACAGCTTCATAAAAGTTTAAAAAATGTTAATACTTTGTTTATAATAATTTTTAAAGTTTACAAAAACAGAAAAGTCACAGTGGTGCTATAAAAAAATTGTTTTTTCAATTTATTATAATATTACTGTTTTAATGTCGAGAAAAAACATTTATTAATTAAAAAAAAATTTTTTTCCTCCATTTGTTTATAAATTTTTTATAAACAAATGGAGTATTTCAATTTTTTTTTACAACTTTCTAGACAATTGCCAATGATGATTTTTAAAAAAAAAATTTCCTAATAATAATTTTTAATTGTTTATAATCGTTTTTTTAATATATCTATTGTTTAAATTATTAGTTAAGAAATGTGTTTTTTTTTTAAATCATAATTGACAGTACTCTAAAAAGTGACACCAAAAAATTTTTTTTATTAATAATTCCATTGTTTATAAGTTAACAATTTGTTATAAACAAATTCCCAACTTTGGTTTTTATTTTTTTCCTGAAAGAAATAAAAATTCCAAAAAACGTCTTAGTGCATTAAAATTACTGAAAAAAATTTATTCCATTTTTTATTAAACTTAAAAAAAATCAATTTTAATAAACAAATATAAAAACAACAAATTGACAATAGGTACGGAATTGACAAATGACTTATCTAAAAGATAATTCATTGCCTACAAAAATGACTTGATTGTTTATTGTCGTATCTCCAATAGCTTAAAAGTTATATCAACTTTAAGTCAACAAATGGATCAGCTGCTGCAACTTTGATAGTATGTATATTTTCAAAGTTTAATAAAAAATGGAATAAAATTTTTGCCGTAATTTTAATGCACTAAGTCGTTTTTGGAATTTTTATTTCTTTCAGGAAAAAATAAACCAAAGTTGGGAATTTGTTTATAACAAATTGTTAACTTAATAAACAATGGAATTATTAATAAAAAAATTTTTGCTGTCACTTTGTAGAGGACTCTTAATTATGATTAAAAAAAAAAACACATTTTTTAACTAATAATTTAAACAATAAATATATTAAAAAAACGATTATAAACAATTAAAAGTTATTATTAAGAAACATTTTTTTTTTTAAATCATAATTGGCAATTGTCTAGAAAGTTGTAAAAAAATGTATAAACAAATGGAGGAAAATTTTTTTTTTTTTAATTAATAAATGTCTTTTCTCGACATTAAAACAGTAATATTATAATAAATTGAAAAAACATTTTTTTTATAGCACCACTGTGACTTTTCTGTTTTTGTAAAAAATATTATAAACCAAGTATTAAAATTTTTTAAACTTTTATGAAGCTGTTTTGTTTTATATGTAATGTATATAAAAAGAGCTTCACGAAGCAAAAAAAATTTACGGTAATTATTTAATATTTTTATCCATTTGTAATGATGAGAGAAATTCTAAAAATTTTGTTAATTAACAATAACCTACTTTGTTGGAAAATTATCTTTTATGAAAAATTCCAACGGGAATGAATTCTTCTAAGTGTTTAGAATACACCGTAATTTTTTTTAATTTTTGAATTTAATTTTATTAACTTAAAAAAATTATTTTATGTGACGTACTCGGTTTCGCCGCGCAACCTAAAAATGGCGCTCGGAAGGCTACTTTGAGCGTTAAATTAAAATTATAAATAATGGAGGTACAGTTTCGGGAGTCGGAACTTATTTATAGCAAATTTCCTCCTCTTTAAGGATCTTTTTTGAAAAATCCAAAAATATTTATAGTTTACAAACTATAGGCGAAAAATCAAAGACCATGTTTTTGAGGTGTTTAATTGTTTATAACTTTTGCAATTTTTTATGCACTGCAAAATTTTTCTTCACACATTGATCTGGACATTATTCCGAATCGAATGAGCTATTGAACATAATTTTCGTAATAGTATGTCCCAAAAACACGCTTTTGAACTTGTTGATTAGACTAGAAATCCAAATTATTCATACGAAATAATGAAAAACTATTTTTGATCCACCAAAGCTCAAACAGATTTGATGAAAATTTAAAAAGAAATTGTACCGAGCTGGGATTCAACCTATTCGTGTTTTACACATACGTCCTTAACCATTGGACTTTCAAAAGAATTTATATAATTTTGTTTTATTTTATCTATTTCATGATATGATATCACTGTTTTATCAAAACAAATCCAATTTTGTATGAATGGTTCATTATTAAATGTACTGTATTAAGTGTTGCCTGGAGATTAGTAACGCTGTGGACACTGACCGTTAACTATGGATTCAGTTGTATTGAGTGTTGACTACCTTTCAGTATGATAGTTGGACTGTAAGAGTAATAAAAAATGATTCCCGATTTTTTAATCATTATTTATTGGATAATTACTAATTGTTCATATCTTAATATTTAAAAATTGGTATGTGAATTTGGATTGATATAACAATAATTACTCAATATTGCTTAATTTGCGCCCCCACTTGTGCCTGGGCCGCCACTTGTGCCCGGGTCCCGGGAATTTGTCCCGGCTACCCCCCCTCTCTTCGGCCCTGAATACATAATATTTTTTCTTCTATATCAAAAATCATGACATTTTATGACGCTAAAGTTTGGCTTTTTTGACAAGGATAACAAGATGTTGCTATTGGCAGATTGCCAGCGGAGGAAAAGTACTTTCAAAGCCGCTGCAAGCGGAGATAAAAGTACCAAGTACTACTAGGCTTACGATGATGAAATTCGAGATTTTTAATAAGTAATTGACTATTAAAAAAATAATGTTTTATTGAAACAGAGCTGTTTAAAATCATTTTAAAAACGATTTAAATCAAAGATCATAAATCGTTTGCATTTGAACAAATGATTTAAATCAAAGATCGATTTTTTAAAAGGAAATATTTAAATCAAAAATCTTTTTTAGATTTAAATCTTTTTTACAATTTAAATCATTTTAGGAAAGATTTAAATTTTTTTGAAAGATTATAGATTATAGATTTGGGTAACTCTTTAAAAAATGCTTTCGGTAGGCCTATGAGACAAAACCAAAGATAATGAATACTTAAGTAATGTGATTTTCTCATAAATAAAACGCAAAAGCGATCAAATTTTCTCGTATTTCTTAACCTAATGCAATTCTTACGGAAATATTAATTTTAAATAATAAATATCCAATCGAGATAAAATTATTAAGGTTTTATGCAGCATTAATATCTATAGTTATGAAAATTGTTATTTAAAAATGTCATCTCGATTGGTAAATAGGAATTTTTCAACCCTTTAAAAGATACTTTTGGTATGCCTATGATGCCACAAAACAATGGAGACCTAGTTTTTAAGAAAAGTGATTTTTTTTACTGAAAAATCACTTATATCCGTCAACTCTTCTTTGAGTTAACGTGCTTAAGGGCGCCATTTCAGTGTATTTTACGTGGTCAAACATAGGTTTACGATTTTTTACAGAACTTATTTTTCACTGGATGGATTTTAATGAAACTTTGGCAGATTATATAAAAATGTTTAATGATTGAAATGAGACGTTTTCATTTGTCCTGCTATTTATTAAATACTATTAAAAAATATAAAAAAGTGATAGTCACAGATGTAGTTCAAAAAACTTTATAGCATTCTACATATTTTTCTGAATATTCTTGCCAAATTTTAATAATCAATGTTGCGTAATTTTTAAGTTCTGTACAAAATACGATTTCATCTAAAATTGATAATTTCACTACGTCCATGTTGTTTTTTAGTTCAGGACCTAAATTATAGATGTCCGATGAAGCAAAAGTAGCGAAAGCTTCGGCGCCGTGTTGCCATATTTTAAAATTGTCTTGAATTTAGACAAAACTATATTATTATGGTTATTTACAATTTACACAAATATAAATTATATATACAGAGAGACTCATTTTTTAACGTTTTCTTATTAAGACGAATTTTTAATAAAATTTGGTGCTTTGTCTAAAATTAAAATCTAAATTAAACAATATTTAAAATAAATGTCTTTATACGAGGAAAAACAAAAGTTTGTATTAAAGATGTAATTTTTTTAAGGTATGCTGAGTTTTTTTTTGTAAATTTATTTACAAATTTGTCTAAAAGCAAACTATTTTTTCCTCGAGTTTTAAATTTAAAATTAAGGGTTTTGAAAAGCTTGTAAAATGTAGCTCGCTTAAAAGTAGACAAATATGGATCATCGTTGACTTCTTATAAAACCTTATCAATTGTTGGAAGTTAATTTCTAAAGAAGAATTGATGTACTTTGCGCCTTATTGCATTTTTATCAAAATCATCCACAGAGCCACTAACTTGTTTATAACGTAGCTTTCTTTTTGGTTCAGAAAATTTATGAATCTGCCTATACTCCTTCATAACATTAAAAACGGTTTTAGCGCACATCCCTGTTTTATCAGCAACTCTCCTTTTAACATCATGTACCAACATATCAGGGTTCTATAAAATTTAATGCTTATAAATATTAAGAACCATTTCTTTAGAAAGGATGACCAAATGTTCTTTTTTCGGTCGCGTTTTAGAAGGAGTAAAAACATTTTTCTGTACTTCATCTGCTGTATCTGTGGAGGACATAGTGTCACGCAGCAGTTACAAAATATAGTCAATTAAATGTCCATAAAATAGAGTAAAAAATGTTCAAACTAACAACAAACACAAAAACAAAAATAAATAACACAATATATGTAAGTTATGGGTTTCTTCTTGTTATTAATTTTTTAAAAACCACAATTAATCTTTTTAACACATTTATTTAATACTTGTTATAACTTAACTTTTACGGCAAAAGGCAAAGCCGGGAATTTAATGTTGAATAATAGTTTAAAGACAGCTATGGCTTGAAGACTACTAATCTATTGGATCCTATTTATAATATTTTATCTAGTGACGTAGCTAGAGGTTAAAACGATGTTGTCTGGGATGATTAGGGCACCTTGGAATATGCTGAGCTGTTTCCTGTTTACTGAGTTATGTGAGTCATTCTCTATGAATAGAGCCTTGTTGGGTTATGATATAACATGTATATCTAAACTATAATATAATGAATTATAATCAATCAAACATACAAAATGTCCAAACTAACCAACACGGTGAATGCTACCAAAACGCCGTTTATAATTATCCAAATTGAACTGAATTCGACTCTGACAAAAAAATATTTGTCTAAATGACTAATGACCGATTAACCAATAGATGCCACGTGAGCTGTTGCTGGATGGGAGAGATTGTTTTGACACGGCGTAAATGAAATCTGAATAGACTTTAATAAATGTATAAGTGACATTACATGTTGTCAGAAACTTACTTAGTCAGTAATAAATAATTACTTCAGGTTAAATTCAATTAATTACTAATGATAAAATGTATTTCCAATCAATTATTTTCTGAATTATCGTTTTAAAATTTAAAAATCTCTAAAAACTATTAACTTTTGGTATAGGGAATGCTTAAGTCAAATTAAAGTATAATTAGGATACTATTGAACGATGATATAAAATACAGGGTGAACCATTTAAAAAAATTGAGAAAATTATGTATTTGTATTTTGACTTACCCTATACAGATTTGATGCGAATTGAAAAAAGTAATGTCTCCGGATAAAATTTAACCATGATCGAAAAATTGTGGTAGAAAAAAAATTGGTTATTAATGGTTTCTTTTGCATGATGTAGGTCATTGAATTCAATACGATTTTCATACAAAACTGATTATATCCTGCAAAATACCCCGTATAAACCAATAATAATTTATATTTTTAGAATGGGAAAAGCAAGGGTAATTCAAATATAAAATAAAATACAGGGCGATCCATTAAAAAGAACATAAGTTGGTTTCTGAGAGAAGTTATTAAACACCCCGTATATTCAAAAATAATCTTAAAATATGTAGTTTAACGCTGTCTACCGTTCTGTGAAAATATTTTTTTATATCTCTAATAATGGCGGAAATATTGGACTTTCACATTAATGGATCACCCTGTATATAGATTGAGGCTCTCTCTGATTTAACATAATTTTTTTGTACAAGATTATGTAATAAATTATTTTAAATAAATATAATATTTTTTTTTTTATTCATAAAAGTGTATATTTTAATCTTTTTTTTCTATGTCTCATTCTATTGTATGATCAAGAGGATTGTTTAAAAACTACTATACTATTATTTGTTGTTTTATTGAAACTTAATAGCTCATTAACCTCTAGCCATTAATTACTGTAGTGGGGTTAACACTGTCATTAAAGATCAGTCGGTTTGTCAATAGTTCAGTTAAGTGTATATTTGGGTTCCATTACTGACTTCATTTATATTTGTTTTAGGAAAATTAATAGAAGTTAAAATTAGAAAAAGTACACAAGTATTTCCAGTTACCCATAAAATTTTTATAAATCTTGTTTGTTTCGAATTTTACAATGTTTTTTACTTTTTCAAATTTTCCAAAATAATATCGATAATTATTACTATCGTTAAATATTTTAAAATGTGGGTAAACCCTTGCTCTTAATTTGTTGATATTCTGACGTTTGCTTTTGAAATGCTTTCCAAGTAGTCGTTAAAAAGATAATGTTTATAGCATAAGGGGGTTCTTATTTACAAAAAAAAAAACAATACTGAGCCTAACATTTTTTTATCGCAAAAGACTGTAATTTGAAATTCCACAGTTTACTTTCATAAAGTGTGTTCATATTCATGCTGAATAGATATTTTTTGGATCGATATTTTTTTTATTTAAATGAAAATCAATAACAATGTTAACTAATATAATTGAAAATATTTGTAGTTTTTTAATTAATGTTAATGACAATAAAGAGAAACTGAATAAAAATTAATACATTTTTTGAATCAATGGCCTAATGAAAGATTATATTTTTTGATGATTTATTATTTTGTCTATCTGAGAATATACTGAAAAAATTGTTTGTATATAATTTGGGATACGCGAATATAAATACAATAGAAGTGACTTGAGGTTAGCAAACCGATTTTTAAAATATATACGCCAATTTGACGAAAACTATGCAAAAATTCATAAAAATGTATTCTTCTTAATTATTCAAGATAAAACAAATGATACCATTTACAATTTAATCACAAGTGACCTTTTCCTTATAAAGGTAGACCCCACTTTATTCTTGTTTTGTTAAAAACAAAACAAAAATAAAAAATGAATTTGAGAAGTAAATTAATTAGTTTGCTCGATATATTTAATTTCTGTATTGATTCTCGTTTACTTATTATTGATACAAAGTCCAACAGAGATAAAATTCCCCGTCTAAGAAAGAGTGTCCGAAGTGTTAGTGACACCAAAACAATCAAGCCTAATTGTTACTAATTTATTAGGGAATTGAAAACAATAATAGTAATAATTATTATTACTATGAATTGTAAATTGATTTTTGTTCTTGTTTGGAATGAAAATATGTACATATGCGAAGACAAAGCAATCTTTTAAGGTCGGTGAACTGTGATAGTTTAGAAAATGATAGAATAATATCTCTTTGAATCGAATAAATAACCACTCTTAGGATTCGCCTGGTACAAAAAATTCTTTTGCCATGGCAGCTTTTCACTTGTAGAACATCATGGAATTCGTTACAAAAACAAAACTCTAATAATTATTTATAAAATATTTTAAGGGCGCCACTGGTTTTTACTAAAACAAAATTGGAGTATAATATTCAAAATAGGCTTAAACTTCTACAAAGATTTGTCAAAAAAGGTGTCCACCACATACTTTGATTTTCTTTTACTATACGGAGAATGGTCGCACTGCGCAGCTTTCTGAGTGCCTTTTAAAAGGAGATAGAAAACTCTGCCATTTTGAACTCTTACTACGTGTTGCCTACATCTTGGCGCAATATTTTTAACTCCGAGCAATTACTAATAGAGGGAGCGTGAAAACGAGTTTGTAGGCGATTGTTGTGTTAGCAACATCTGTAGAGGAAGTGAGGAAGCGGGCACAAGGGGGAAGGTAAACATCCTTCTTGTTCAGTGGCGTATCATTTATCTATAAAAACACATTGTCCAAACGTTTTAATTGTAAAAAAAAAACTAAAAAAATTTGCTAATTTTACTATTTTTAAAACGAATACCGTCATATATATGTCTAATGCAGAAAAAGAAACAAAATCACTGTAAAGGTCTAATTTTTTCAATTGAAGAATAAAACCTTAAAATAAATTTTATTATAAATACAGGAGCGACTAGTTTCGGCCTTACAGGAACATCTTCAGGCCTGTAATACAATAATCTTTAATTATTATAATAGGTTGGTCACTTACGAATAACATTAAATAGTATAAACCACATAAATGGATCCATATTGTAGCGTTACAGCATTATAGAATTAAAGCTGTGAAAATAAAAGAGCAGTGCAAACGTAACTAAAAATAAGAAAACTGAGTACGGAATCTACAAGAGAAGAGGTGAGAATGAGCAATTACGAATGCATTTAAATTGCTCGGGATAACAAATAAAGCTGATAATGTAGTGGTATAGTCCCCATCAAAGAAGGTCTGGATATGTTAAAGAGGACGGCGTTTTCTCTGTAAATCTGGAGAATTTAAGGATGGAGGGAAGACGAATCTTGCTGGCTCAGGTGTAGATGGCTAGCAAAAAGGAGCGTGTAGATGAAAGCTCCAGTAAATATCGTCACTTTCGTCTAATTTTTATTCTCACCCACCGTTTCGGCTTTATCTTCGAAATTCATTTTTAAAAGGAAATAAAAGTAATCATTTATACAAGCATATAATAAAACAACATGAATTCATTATATTTAATAAGCTAATAAACGTTTGTTTCAATGAAAAAAACATATGTGAATATAAAAAATATATAAGATTAATATCAAAATCAATTTGAAAATACAACAGATAATAAAATGAAATAAATTAATACAAGTACAAATAGAAAGTTAATAACATACCTTCTAAAAGTAACACATTTTAAGTAGATAAATGTTTAAAAGTTTATTCCTGAACATAACTAATCTAACGTTTTTCCCCTTTTTAATATTATGAGGGTTTTTGTAGTTGAAGTGAAAATTATAATTTATTTTGGTCCTAATAAAAATTTAAACATAGGTTATCAAAGAGTAAAATTCATAATAGAACTTTATAATCTTAAATCGTTATCAAAAATTATTAATGGTAAAACTTCAAACAATAGATTCTTAAACAAATGTCTAGTTTTTGTTTTGCAAAAGACTTTTTTGCCTTCTTCGGTTGCCTCTGCCACTTTTCTTTTAGTAGTTTCGAGGAGAATTTTCCTATGGAAACCAGTAGAACCATCAATTGGTTGGTAAAATTTTGATATTTTGAGTCTGGTAAGTCTTGATAAACTTTCTTCTTAGGAAGCTATAACCTTATAGAGAATAAAAATTTAATGTTAGATCAAAAGCTCTTAATTGAGAATTATATTTGCAAATGCCGTTTTAATATTTTCAAAAGTTCTTGGAATCGTTGTTAACAGAAACCTGCAAAAAAATATATAATTTTATTCCTAAAATATAAGATATCACACAATGCACATTCATATAATATCATTGTGCTAGAAAAATACTAGGTAGTTACTGAGACAATTTAAAAAAAGTATTTCGAGAAACTCAACTTTTAATGTCATCATTGTACTTAACTTTTTTATTACTAAATTATTAATAATGTCATTTTGTGTAGTTCGTTGTGATTTGTATAATATATATTATTAAAACCCATCGTCAATGTTAATGTGCCAAGTTTTTTTTAAAGTTTTCTGGATTTCTGCTTTAAATTATCGTACAATTGAACTGACTAATTGTGTGTTTCAGTAAAGGTATATCTCTTTTTTGTTATAACAGTCTTTGTATATTGTTCTAACTTTTTAGATAATCAGAGAAAACAGTAAGACATCTTAATATATCCTATTTCACCAACAAAAATGTAGAATAATTAATCTCACATCAAACGAAAAAAGTAATTTTAGGATGTCCTAATAGGTTTTAACTTAAAACTAAATAAAATGTATATTGCAACTGTGTTTAAATAAATGAATGTTTTTATACCTGACTATAGCACCAGACAAATATTATTTTAGATCATAATGATCTGCATAACTTAAAATAGTCAAAATCCACATTATTTAAGTTGTTCTAGTATTGTTTTAGCATAACGATGTTAACTCCAATAATAAATATTCACATTTTTTTGGGACGTTTTTTAAGGAAATTAAAAAAAAAACATGAATAATGTGATATTCTTGTTTAGTTTTGTACTATATAATATAGTTCATTAGGTAGTGATTTAAAAGCAAATTATGTTCTATTTATAGAATAAAAAATCACTCATAATATCTAAATATTTATACCTATTTATATTTTGGACAGGAAGATTATTTTATGTTTTTGGCTCTGAATACTTTTCTTAAGAATTTTAAAACCTTCCTTAGCTCTTTTGGGATATTCCATGCATATCTTAGAAGTTCATTTAGTTTAAACCTAAAACAAATTAAGTACAAAAAATGAACATTTAAACAATACACAAAATTAGTCTTTTAGATTAGTTAAAAAAAGTGTCAACAAAAAAATAGCTATGCCTTTTTCCTTAAACATTCTTTTTGAAAGAAACTTAAGTTTCTCTACTTACTTGTTGTTTTAGTATTTTAGTAGCAGCTGAATATAGTGTAGAAGTAGTGACAGGATTGATTATTATACTTCTTTTGTCGAAATTGCATTTTTCTTTAATATTTTCCTTCCCTGAGATCTGTAATAAAAATGCATTAGCATAAAAAGTTATTCAGGTGGTCACTTGTTGAATTCCTATATTTTGGAACCATGTATTTCTTTCTCATATCAAGAAAAGGAAACCTAAAAAAAATAACAATAAACTTTACAAAGATGTGATATTAAAATAATAATAAGTTAATAATCTTTACTATATCATTATGAGACGGATGAAGACGAACGTAGCTGGAGTGTACTTGCTCTTAATTTTAATTTTTCGATAAGAAAATAAAGAAGTTTAATTGCAAATTAAAGGTGATTGCCTAATGCACCGCCTCTGATAATTAGGTTGTGTCTGTACTTATGATATTATCTTGAAGAAGCATTTTCAACAGGCCTTTTACACATAAAGCATGTTTTCACCATATTATTAGAGATAATAAATCTTAAATATACATTTACAACCTTTACAACGTTATAAATAATAATATTTTCCGTAAAATACAAATAAGAAATTGACATGTGTCAGAAAGTGTCAGAACTGGCGCTCACAGAAAACTTCTGGCGCTGTCAAACTTGGCAACGCTAATTAAATAAGCCAATTGCAGAAGAGGTATTTTCCCCCTCAGGGGGAGTAGATGTTGCTAACAAAATTTAGTGCGGGGAAGGGGGGAAGACTCCCTCTAGTAGTAATTGCTCGGAGATTTTTAATAGGCGCGTTTTAATCATCCGCTTCTGCTTCGGAATTGTCGGTTTTCTTGTTTTAATCTGACAGTTTAAAACGACTAAACCGACAATTCCGGAAGCAGAAGCGGATGATTAAAACGCACCTGATATTTTGCTTCCTGCTGTCAGTGTCAGTGAATATTATTTTTGAAGTCACAGTTTATTGCTAAAGAATCAGTTAGCTCACTCGGACCAGTTGAAAGTTCCAAAATAACATCCACCACTCTTGCACACCTCCAGCTTTGTGGAACATATCCGAGGGCTATGCTAGCTCGGAATAGTTTACACAGTGGTCCCTCCAGTACTTCCTGGCCCTTTTGTAGAAGTGCCGGGATTATACCATCAGGTCCAGCTGTTTTGTATGGTTGAAAGGAATTTATCGCCCACACAAGTTTTGTTCTGTTTACTATTGAGTTTGCAAGACACCAGTTTGTTTTTGAGGCCCTAGAAATTAGTGCCTCAGTACTCCTGTTCTCTTGGTCAAGAATAATCTTACATCCAGGAAAGTGTGACTTTAGTAGTAAATCTAAGGTCTCCTCCTCCTTGTTGATTTTTCAGAGATCCCATGCATCCTTGCTTATCTCTCTGTAGAGTTTTCCTGAGTCTGGCACATTCTGGAAGACTTTCAATGCCGTCACAGAATTTCTTCCAGGAATTTTCTTTGGCTTTCCTAATGGCATAGCCATATTCTCTCCGGTACGCCTTATAGGCTTCCCAGTTCCCCGACCTTTTAGACAGGTTGAAGAGTTTACGAACTTCTGCTCTTTTTTTGGAAAGGTCTCGATTCCACCATACAGCGTCTCGATCCTCTTTCCTAATTTTTAAAGGACAGTTTTTTTCAAATGTGTTGGTTAGGGTTCGTGTCAGAAACTCTGACATAAACTCAACTTCCACTGAATTCTTCGGTATCGGAGGACAGGATACCAGGATAGCTATTCACTAAGTCATGGGAGCGCTCCCATATATTTTGCTCTCTTACTCTTAGATGGGTATATCGTGCTTACTCACTTTTAGCCCAGGTACATGCGTAGTAAGGTCAGATTTTATACCATGCGAGGGAGAATTGCGGGCTTGTCAGATTTAGGTCCGTATTTATCACAAAGGAAATTTGAACTATTTAGGACCGATTCCACCGTTGTGTTAAACGAAGTTTAAAATGACATTTTTACATTAACAATGTCACTTTAATCTCCGTTTAACACAACGGTGGAATCGGCTCTTAAATAGTAGATCAAAGTTATTCTGTCGACTTGGCAACGTTGGCATGGGAGTATGGGAGCACTCCCATGCTCTCCCATGTTTCCAGTTACACTAAAGAGGTGACATTCACTATATTACTGTAATGTTGGTATTCACTGAATTTACACCCATATCGGATTAAGAAACAGATGCACAACTGAGCCGGTCTATAGGATAATTTGGCATCAGGTATTTGAGTAAAATAAGCGTAGTCCTACGGTGGGTAGAGGGTGAATATATTTTAATTATTAAATACTTATATAGTATAAAATTATGTTTATTAAAATTAAATTACTAAAGTAATACACGAAAAAATGAAAATATTTATAATTTTGTTTTGGACATTGTTTATGGTAATACCATTTTCCCCGAATACAATAAACGCTTTATAGTCAGGAATTTCCGGAAGTCCCCTTCTCAGGTATAAAATTAAGATTAAATGTTTTATTTTTATACTGATGTTATAGGACTAATTGCGCTAAATTATTTAGTTTAGTTTTGGATTTCGAAGAGAACGTATGTCGAAACTGAAAATGCCGAAGAGCGTGTTACGTGTAGATGATTTAATTTGTAATCTACATAAGTATTTTACAGCGGAAAAAGATAACGGAGGACCTTTAAAGCCAGTAGCGAGTGTACATGAACGCGTCTGTACAGCTCTCGGTATTAATAATAATAATAATAATTTATTTGCAGTATTACAGGTAAATTTGCATTAAATACATAAATTTTATCGAACAAAATAGTATAATACTACAAAAAGGGAATAGCAGACAGCATAGCTGATATTAATTGCTATCCCTAATAAAGAAAAGAAAAATATTAAAATAATAAAATACAACGAATAAAGTGTGGCACAATCGAGACAAAAATATAAATACACATTTTATAAATGTAATATTACATTTTATTATAATATCTAATGGTTGTTTTGACTAGATATTTTCTGACATCAAGAGATGTTTATACTTTTGCTTAAACATATTTGTCCAAAGATGTTTGAGTTTAGGAGGAACCAGGTTATATAGTTTAAATATCATATAAGAGAATGAACCTTGAAATTTGGAGGTGCGATGGAGAGGTGGAGATATATGCCCTCTAAACCTTGTATGCACATTATGCACATCACTTCGAAATGTAATTTTATTATAGAGATAAAGAGGCGACTTTAATGAAATGATCTTATGATACAATGTTACCATGTGTAAATTCCTTCTAGTTTCCATATTTAACCAGTTAGTTTCAATTAGTTTGTGACTTATCCTTTCGTATTTTTTTATACCATATATGTAGCGAAGACAAGAATTTTGTACTCTTTGAATACGATTAATATCCACATAGTCAATACAAGGCCCGTAGACGACATCGCAGTAATTAAAATGACTGAGAACCATAGTATCACAAAGAAGTATTTTTATATTTTGATGTAAAACATGGCGATGCGGGTAAAGCATTTTCAAATTAGCGTAAGCCCTTTTTATACAATTATTTACATGGCTTTTAAATTTTAAGTCAGTATCAAGATGAAGACCCAGATTTTTGGCAACATCTACACAAGCCACCAAGACACCATCAATACTCACAGATAAATGTTCTGCTAGTTCTTTTTTATTTTTTCCAAAGACGAGTATTTGTGTTTTTGTGGGATTGATAGTTAGCTGATGTCTGTTAGAAAAATTTACGATTTTTATTAATTCTGAGTTAATCAGTTCATTAGTAAGAGCAACATTAAAATCAGACAAAGAAAACCTTATTTGCGTATCATCAGCATATATATAAACTCTGCCATTGGTAAGAGCCGAACTAATATTAGTAGAGTAAATGCAAAACAAAATTGGTCCCAAAATAGAGCCCTGTGGCACACCGCAGGCAATATTTTTAATATCAGATCTACCGGCACTTGTTTCAACAAACTGTGAACGATCGGAAAGATAGTTTTTAATAAATTCAGTTGCTTTAACCGAAAAACCAACATAGTGAAGAATACTGAACAGAAGCTGATGGTTAATTGTATCAAAGGCTTTTGTATAATCTAGAAGTATTAAAACGTTTGTATACCCTTTGTCTATATCCCTAAAGATATCATCAGTGACCTCTAATAATGCTGAAGTACAGCTGTAGCCACGTCTGAAACCAGATTGGCTGATTGGTAAAATATTGTAATTGTTGATGTGAGACTCTATCTGATATTTAATTACTTTTTCCAGAACTTTTGATAACACTGATAAGATTGAAATGGGTCGTAATTCACTAAAGCTACTAATATTGTTCTTTTTAGGCAATGGGAAAACTTTTGTGACTTTCCAAAGGCCTGGAAAAAAAGATTCCTTTATACAGGAATTAACAATATTCGTAATGAAAATTAAAATATACGGATAACACATAAGGAGCATATTAATTTGCAATCCATCAATTCCTATAGCCTGCGTTTTAAATTCGTTTAAATACTTATAGATAGTATTTTGATTAACTGTTGTAAAACTTAGCAAGTTACGGAAGTTGTCTTTAAAATTATTAGTATAGAAAAGAAGTAAATCTTGGTCAGCATCGGCACAGTTACCAGTTGCCAATAAAAAGTGATTATTTATGTCATTAGGAACATTTAGGTTTTCAGGTAACTTGGATTTTGCAGGTTTAGAATTTATTAAATTCTTAAGTTTTTGCCACATAATACGGCTGTTTCTACCAAATGTATCAACGCAATATTTTAGATAACCTTTCTTTTTATTTCTAATAGCCACCGTAGTAAAATTTTTTAATTGTTTATAATATTCATAATGTGTCAGATTTTTTGTTTTTTATACTTGCTAAGGGCATTATCTCTTAATTTTAATAGTAATTTAATATTGTCTGTAAACCAAGGAGGTCTAGGTTTTTTTAGCCTCGTTTCTCGTAAGGGAGCGATTGTATCAAATAAACCAGTTAATAAATGATTAAAATACGAGACTTTATCATTAATGTCCTGCATATGGAAGATTTCTTCAAAGGGGGTAACATACAAAAAATTTTGTAACATATTTCTGTCAACACCTTTTAGATTTCTACTATAAATTATTTCGTCACCTTCATCAATTTCAAAATCTAATATACAATAAACAAGTTGGTGATCTGATGATATATATATTTCCTTATTACCGTGACTGAAAGATGTATATTGATTTGAGATTAATATAATGTCAATGAGGCTTTCAGTAGTTGCTGTAATTCTTGTAGGTTCATTTATGACTTGCTGCATATTAAATAAATCTATGCAATTATTAAATTTTAATACATTATTACAAGTACTATCTAAAAAATCAATGTTTACGTCACCACCACAAATAATTTCATCAAATTGTGTATAAATGTCGGCAAAAATTTCCTCAAAATCTATTTAAAAACTTTTTTTTTTTTAAGGTGAAGGGGGGAGAAAAAGTCCTTTATATCTCACAAGGAAAGTCCAATGTTTAATTATTCAACAAAACATTGAGTGCGACCGGTTTCGAAGTAACATCACTTCATCTTCAGGCTCGCCTAGTGGAAAGGAGAATATGTGGTGTAAGGTGTGTTGACTTTGAGCCCACAATATATAAAATAGTAAAAAATAGAAAAACTCACCATACTCTCCATCCACTAGGGAATACTACAGACAAGTTTCATCAAAACGTGGGGGATGAAATAAATTGTAAAACAAAACAATGTTACAAGTTATAAAAGTTAAAAATATTTGAAAAACAAATATTAGTCGATATAAACAGTTAAAAATTTTAAAATATTCAAGACGATACAAAAACAAATTACATACATTAAACAGATTAAAAGATAAGGCCTATTTTAAGCAAACATTGCTGTTTTTTATAAAAATCTAACATTTTTGAAAGGAGACCTGTCAAGTTAAGGCCTCTACAGGTGGTGGTAAGTACTAAAGAAAAATTCTTGGATAAACTTATGACAGGGTATAGGTAATAAGATGTAAACTATGAGTGAAGAAATATTTATTATTTATTATATAAGATTTGGGCCATGAACCAATCACCAAGTGTATGTGATGTTGTAGGATAAAATAAGAAAGAAGAAGAAATGACTGGGTTAACTGTTGTGAAGCAACTGAAAAATAAAAGAAGAAGAAAAGAAGAAAATGACAGATGTGAAAACACACAACTTAACCTAGTCCTTAAACATGCACGTTGGTTTTTTGTGGGAAAAAATTACTTACTGAAATGTACCCCTTGCAAGGAAATATGTGAATAGAAAATGTACCCCTTGCAAGGAAATATGTGAATATTTCTATTCACATATTTCCTTGCAAGGGGTACATTTCAGTAAGTAATTTTTTCCCACAAAAAACCAACGTGCATGTTTAAGGACTAGGTTAAGTTGTGTGTTTTCACATCTGTCATTTTCTTCTTTTCTTCTTCTTTTATTTTTCAGTTGCTTCACAACAGTTAACCTAGTCATTTCTTCTTCTTTCTTATTTTATCCTACAACATCACATACACTTGGTGATTGGTTCATGGCCCAAATCTTATATAATAAATAATAAATATTTCTTCACTCATAGTTTACATCTTATTACCTATACCCTGTCATAAGTTTATCCAAGAATTTTTCTTTAGTACTTACCACCACCTGTAGAGGCCTTAACTTGACAGGTCTCCTTTCAAAAATGTTAGATTTTTATAAAAAACAGCAATGTTTGCTTAAAATAGGCCTTATCTTTTAATCTGTTTAATGTATGTAATTTGTTTTTGTATCGTCTTGAATATTTTAAAATTTTTAACTGTTTATATCGACTAATATTTGTTTTTCAAATATTTTTAACTTTTATAACTTGTAACATTGTTTTGTTTTACAATTTATTTCATCCCCCACGTTTTGATGAAACTTGTCTGTAGTATTCCCTAGTGGATGGAGAGTATGGTGAGTTTTTCTATTTTTTACTATTTTATATATTGTGGGCTCAAAGTCAACACACCTTACACCACATATTCTCCTTTCCACTAGGCGAGCCTGAAAATGAAGTGATGTTACTTCGAAACCGGTCGCACTCAATGTTTTGTTGAATAATTAAACATTGGACTTTCCTTGTGAGATATAAAGGACTTTTTCTCCCCCTTCACCTTAAAATTACTTCAACTCACACATGGCTACCCCCCTTGTCAATATTAAAAAACTACTTACACTTTTATCTGGCGGTCGGTATAGATTTCCGAAAGCAAATTTACGATTATCTACTTTGAAACTTACCCACAATTGTTCAACAGAATCCCTATAATTTATTATATTAGTGATTCAAAATTAAAATATGTTTTGAAAAACGTCAAAAAAAAAAGAAAAAAATACACACCTCGCAAAAAACTGAAAATGTGGGATATATCTGGTGGGACAAAATTTCGTATTCGTGATATGGTGTATGAAATGCGTGCGAAAAAGGAACATGTCAACTTAGACACATTGCTGGCTAACTTAAGAGAAATACAAATTGGTGAATTTGGCAGAACAAGTCTTTGGAAGTTGCTTAAGGAAATATGTTTCAAATTTAAGAAAGAAGATAATAGAAAAGCTTTATGTGAAAAAATAATGTTGTTCACAAAAGAATACATTTTTTTAAGAGAATACACTTGTTTAAAAGAGAATGGAGCTTCGTTTATATATTTGGATGAAACCTGGATATTTTCCAAAGGTGGGACGAAAAGAATATGGCAAGATGAAAATATAAAATCAATAAAACATACTAATGGTGAGGGAAAGCGACACATAATCTTGCACGCAGGTGGAAAGAATGGATTTGTGGATGGTGCAGGATTAACATTTTCCTCTAAATCAAAATCAGAAGACTACCACGATAACATGAACTCGGATATGTTTATCAAATGGTTAAATGAAAAACTATTACCAAATTAAGTGAACCGTCTGTTATAGTGTTAGATAATGCGAGCTATCACACAGAACTTTTAAACAAACCGCCAAGACAGAATTGGACTGTAGCCAAAATACAAGAATGGCCACAATACGCCCTTAAATCTGAGTTGTTAACTTTAGCCAAACGGCATGAACCACCACAAATTAATATGGTAGATCAAGTCATACATAGTTATGAACATGATGTGTTACGGCTTCCACCGTACCATTGTCAGTTTAACCCCATCGAACACATTTGGGGTATATGTGAAACGTATTATGACAATCATATTGGAATTAATGGTTACAGCGACGAAGCAGTAAGGGAAATATGGAAACAAGCACTGGATACATCAACCCCAGAAATTTGGCAAAGAAGTCTTCAAAAATGTGATAAATTAATTGACGCCTGGTGGGCACGTGAAAACAGGATTAACGAAATTAACCCTATGATTATATCCCTTAATGATGACAGCGACGCTAGACAAATTTTGAGAGTGATGCTGAAGATTTATAGGTATGTCAAAAGACAATTATTTATAATAATCACTGTTTAATTGGCAAAATATGGAGGTTAAAGAGTGTAGCTACATCTACGTAAGAAAGGATTAACTAAAATTCAAATTTAAATCATATCAAAAACCGAAAGTGTTGTGGCGTCCTTAAATGCATTAACTCCAATTAGGCGTCCTTAAATGCATTTTTAACTCCAAGTAGTGTAATGATGATATTTTTATATTATTATTTTAAATTAGTATTTTTTTATCGTCGCCCTCCGCTCCCTTGACTTGCCGCCCTCCGCCCCCTTGACCTGCCGCCCTCCGCCCCCTTGACTTGCCGCCCGTGTGGTTCGCACCCCTTACACCTCTTGGGTTGGAACGCTCCTGATCGCATATGACACACCATTGAATCCATTTATTTTTTCACATATGTTTAAGGGAACAGGGTACCTCTGGGAAAATATGCAGGCTATCTCCCCTATACATTTATGATATAATCAATTTTGAAAACGTTACAATTAATACTTTTCCTTTTATATTTTGTATTAATAATTTTTCCGGTACTGGAAATATTAGGTGTGACTTGACTTCTGGTATGTGGTTGCAATATGTATATTTTTTTATTTGATTTAAGATATACCTGTTCTGTTCATTAATTCTTATAAGCAAGTGACCGTGTCCATGAGTGAGGGCAATATAATGCTGTCTCCTAGGTTCCATGTTAATACATATTTTATTTTATATAGAAAGTAATCGACCCTCAATTACCTATTCTTTTGCACTGAATCCGGCTAATTTAAGTTTGGCGATTTGGATATTGCAAGTTATTGTACTATTTCTTCATCATACTAATTTTAATCAGTATAGATTACAAAAAAAACACTTAAATTTGATTGTTGTCTCTCACACCAGTCATGGCCAAAAAGTGACATCTACGCATTTACATCTACAACAAATTCTCTTCGCATTGAATAAAAATAACATTTCATTTAAATTCTACTTCTTTTTATATAAATATAGGTTACTTATCTTGAACTCTTGCTATCAAAGTTATTGTTTACGAAAGATTTATTGTCAATTAAATGTTTTTAATTTAAATAATTGGTTAAGGCCGCATTGAGCAAACAGTAAACAATATTTAGAGTATGTTTGCTACTCATATTAATTTAAGATACATTGTGTAACGAAAAAAGAAAGTTTTTATGTACGGGTAGAAAATTAATAAGAAAAAAATTAAAATAACAAAAGGTAAACTGCGATACTTCTCGCCTATGGGGTATAAAGTAAACAATAAGAAAGACATTAAGGACAAATGATAAGAAAACAATTCGATAGCATTATCAATACATACACGTTCCGGAGTTTTTTGTTTTTATTTTTTTATACGACAACGATGCGTCTTGCGAAAGTAAGTGTATGTACCAGATTTGCTCCAAAATAAATGAGGATTTTAAAAATAATTTTGGGTTTTAGAAAAAGCAGTGACGTACTATTTCTTTCTTCAAAAATATTCAGTTTAAACCCAGTACGGACGTCAATGGTACAAAATTCAAAAATTTCTTACTTAAAGTACAGAATTTCATAAATAATAAGTAAGTTATCAAAATAAAGTTATTTTTTTCTTTTAACTCAAAAATTAAGATGTTTATAATCTAATTAACAAGTACTTTTTGGATCAAACTTTTTCTCCGCCTCCGAAAAATATGATTGACGTGTCATTCGATTCGAAATAGCGTGTAGATGGTTTTTGAAAAAAATTCAAGAGTCGCTTGCAAAAATTGCAAAAGTTATAAACAATTAACTTAAAAAAAAAAAAAAAAAATGGGTTCGGTTTTTTTAAAATATCTCAAAAACTATTTGACATTTTCTAAATTTAAATAAAGATTAAAAAAAAGAGGAAGTTAGGAAAAGATATATATGAGCTGAAAATTCAATGATTTTTATTTTCTTTTTATTATTTACTTAAAAAAATATGAACTTTCTTTTCAGAAAAATTATTTTTTTTATTTGTTTTTTTTTTAAGTTATGACTATCTTAAAGAAATCTGTTTAAGTAATGACAGAAGTAAATTAACGAATACGAACATATTTTTAAAGGGCGCCAATATTTTTAAAGGCCGTTAAATATAAAGGAATTGTTACAGAATAGACCCCATGATATGGTAAAATAAATTTGGAATTTATTATGGCTTGCCTAACATGAAAAATATGAGTAACGAACTAATAAAAACGACATTTTGACAGTTTAGTCCCCACTTGAAGTTCCATTAAATAAATTAAAATTAATAAAAACAAATTAAAAAATAAAACTAAATAAAAATAAATATATAAATAAAATTGCACAAAAATAAATCAAATTAAATAAAAAGATAAAAGTAAAAGAAAATAAATAAAAACAAATAAATTAAAATAAATTAAAACAAATTAAAATAAATTAAAATAAATTAAAATAAATTAAAATAAATTAAAATAAATTAAAATAAATTAAAATAAATTAAAATAAATTAAAATAAATTAAAATAAATTAAAATAAATTAAAATAAATTAAATTAAAATAAATTAAAATAAATTAAAATAAATTAAAATAAATTAAAATAAATTAAAATAAATTAAAATAAATTAAAATAAATTAAAATAAATTAAAATAAATTAAAATAAATTAAATTAAATAAAAATAAATTATATTAATTAATAAAAAATGTAAGTAAAAATAAATGTAAAAATAAATAAAATTAATTAAAAATGAGTAAAAGTAAATAAAAATTAATTAAAAACGAGAAACTATTAAAAAAATTAAAATAAATACAAAAAAATAAATTAAAAAGAATAAAAATAATTAAAAATAAATAAAAATTAATAAAAATAAATAAAAATTAATAAAAATTAATAGAAATAAATAAAAATTAATAAAAATAAATAAAAATGAGTATAAGTAAATAGAAATAAATAAAAATTAATTAAAAATAAAACCTTGTAAAAAAGAAAAATAAATACAAAAATAAATAAAAATACACGAAATTATCCCGAAAAAATTCGTATGCGTGGTGAAGCAGGGGGAGGATGGGGGTGTTTATAAAAAATAAAAAAAAATTATTTATTTTTAATAAACCGTCGAAAAACGATAACGAAATTTTCTAAACGTCAAAAAGTGACAGTTGACAGGCGAAACCCTCCTATAGTCATCTCACATGTCTAGAGCATCGACCGATAACACAAACTTCCAGTTCACCGTGCGGATTTTTGCACGATTTTTCGTGGTTTTTCCCTGTTACCATGGAAACCGCTGAACGGATATCGACGCAGATTTTTTTTTAAAAGCGTCTCATGGGTTTACAACTTCTGGCCAAGTTTCATTGACATCGATTCATCCGTTCAGACAGTTCGTTTTTTTGTGATTTTGGAAACCTTATTTACTTAATAAAAGTAAATATTTCTATAGAAATTTTTATATATTTTTATTTATTTTTAATTTTTTTTTATTTTTTTAATTTATTTCTTTTGTATTTTTTTTTAATATTTTGTTATTTTTAATTAATTTTCATTTATTTTTTAATTTTTATTTATTTCAATTTACTTTTACCCATTTTTAATTAATTTCATTTATTTTTATATTTATTTATTTTTACTTAATATATTTTTTTATTTTCTTTAATTTAAATTTATTTTAATCTATTTTAATTTGTTTTCTTTTACTTTTATCTTTTTAATTTTATTTTTTTTTGTGTAATTTTATTTATATAGGTATTTATTTTCATTTATTTATTTTAATCATTTTTATTTAGTTTTTATTAATTTTTATTTATTTAATAGAACTTCAAGTGGGGACTAAATGTCGTAATGTCGTTTTTATTAGTTCGTTACTCATATTTTTCATGTCAGACAAGCCATAATAAGTTCACTTCAAAATTTATTTTACCATATAAAGTCGTATAATGTATTGAAAATTTGTAAATTTAAATTGTCATAACTTAAAAAAAAAAAGAAATAAAAATCATTGAATTTTTAGCTCATGTATATCTCCTCCTAACTTCTAAACACCCTAACTCTGTTAGTTTTAATAATTGCAAAAATGCAAGATATAATTTTTATGTAAAATTTTATGCTTTACAATTTTTATTAAGAACTTTTTTTATAGCACCCACCGTTTTTAAATAACTTTAAAAAAACACTTTGTTTTCTTGTTTTTCGCCATTTGCCGGGGCCTGAAAAACAGAATTTTTTTACATATCGTTTTCAAATACCTACTCTAAAATGATTTATATCAAAAATTCCTGTATTTCCTCCAAAATTTTGATTCAGAGGTCTATTTAATTGGACTATAAAAAAATCGTTCTTTAAAAAAAAAATTTTATTGCTTAAAAATGGATTTGTTAATCAACAATTTTTTAACCACTTTTTTTTAATAATAATAATAATAATAATACCACTTTTTTTTTTTTAATAATAATAATAATAATAATAATAATAATTTATGTTGCTCTTTGATAACTATTTAAATTTCCATTGTTCATTTAATAAACAATTTTTTTATAAACAATTACATTTTGGGCTTAATTTTTTCTTTAATTAATAAAGAATAAATAAATCTTACATTTTTTGACGTATCGTATTTAATTTATAAGTTATATTAATGTAAAAGACGAAAAACCAGGTGAGAATGGTAGAGTTACAGCTAAAGGTAATTATAAAACTTGAAAAATATAAATAATTTTTTTTTTCTCAAAAAATAATACATGGTTGTTTTTGTTTCATCATGTAGAAAAATAAAAAATATATTAAAAAAATTGTTTATAACAAATTGTTTATTAAACAAATAATGAAAATTTAAATAAAAACAATTTTTTTTTTTAGTTATCAAAGAGCAAGATTATTATTAAAAAAAAAGGTTCCTTAATAATAATTACAAGTGGTAACAAAAATTGTTGATTAACAAATCCGTTTCTAAGCAATAAAAATTTTTTTTTAAGAAACGATTTTTTTAAAAAAATCATAATTTGCATCAAAGATTAAGGTTCCAAAAAAAAATTAAATTATATTTTATTATAAACAACGCATTTGTTTATAACAATTTTTTAAACAATAGGAAATAAAAATGTTTAAAAATCATTTTCATGTGTCCTATGATAAAAAAAAATTTTTTCAATGATTTTTTAAGCTTTTTAACCTAAGTAAATTGTTAATAACAAAGTCTTTTTGAGTCTTTTTTCAAATTTTGAAAATGTCAAATAGTTTTTGAGATAATTTCAAAAAATCAAACCCATTTTTTTTCAGTTAATTGTTTATAACTTTTGCAATTTTGCTCATGAATTTTTTTAAAAATCATCTACACGCTATCCCGAATCGAATGACACCTCGTTCATATTTTTCGGAGGCGAAGAAATAAGTTGACCTAATAAGCACTTTGTTAACTAGACTATTACGACAATGTTAATATTAACTTTTCTTCTTAAAATAACCCAAGTATCGAATTAATAAACACTCTATATATTGCGTAGACTGCATATAGAGATAGGAATTCGGATAAAAATATTGTAAAAAATCTTTTATCTTTTTTTATCAATATTTTTAGCTTAACATGTTTAGATTAATTTATTTAAAATATGTCAGAGCAAATAATAAATAAATAATATCGTACTTGTATTACTAGTAAGTAATAGCAGTACTATCTTATCTGTAATATTTTTCTTTCCATATTTGTAACAATGTCACGAAAATCCATACGTTGTCGATTTAAGTAATTTTGTTGTTTTAATATTTTTTATAATTTTGAAAAACTATAATGAATACACTTTTCAGATTTACATGCAGTTACAAAATAGATTTTTTAGGAGACTCTTATAATAAATGACATTTTACATCCCTAAAGTGTCTATACATCATTTTCGCCAAAAAACTTGTTTGATTTTTCTTAAAATGGCCGACAATGACATACGTCACTTTGTGAAATTGAAAAACCATTGCGTAACGACATAAAACTGAGTTACGTCAATTCATTAGGATATAGGATATAGTGCAGAAAAATTTAATAAACAATAAAGTTATTAAAAAATTAACCACAATTTTATTCAAAATCAACAACAAACATACAAAACCATTATAGGCAAACAAATATAAATAATACAAATAAATTAAACAAATATTCTGTATTTAAAATAATAAAATTTAAAAAATAAATAATAATTCTAATAAAAAAATAACTGATAATGAAATGAGATATTAACTACTATAATTTTCTTTTCGCACACAAGTTGTAACCGGCGGGTCCTTTTTGCCAACAAATCTCTGTTTTCTACCTGTGTAAGTAAAGGGGTGCGTTAATCTTACTGGTATTTTGCCCACAGTAGCATTCAGGTACCTACACCCGCAAATTACATCCGCCCACAAATAGGTACCTACCTGATTATTAATAATTCTAATAGGTACTTACTTTGGGTGTTTACTGTTTATATTTCAGTCAGTTTTTATACGTTGATGATTGTAATTCGAGTGTTTATAAACAATAATTATTTCTATAATGTCAGCTACATTGATTAAAAGCACACGCGGGATAGATGTACTCCTTTTGGAGAATTTTACGTTTGCCAAAGATAGAGAAATGAAAAGTGGAGAAGTTTCTTGGAGATGCTCCCAAAGAAAAACAAATGCTTGTAATGCCACTGTATTTACAATTGGTCCTGAACTTTTAGTATCCAGAGGCAACCTAATTCATAGCCATGAAGCAAATGAACCGAAATTAAACAGGAAAATTATTTCTAATTCGTGTAAGCGAAAAGCAGTTGATGATATTTCGGAAAAACCTTCTAAAATTATCCGTAGTAAAGTACTTGCTACTAATTTACCAGAGTCACTAACTACAATTGATCTGTCCTACATAAGAAAAACTATATACAACAGTCGTCGCAAAATACTACCAGGTCCATTACCTACAAATATACAAGAAGTGCATGATGCAGTTGACTTATATTCTAATACATTTAAAACCAGTAAAGGTGAACATTTTCTTTTAATAAATAGCAGAGAAAATAATATTATTGTATTTACATGTGAGACAAATATTCGTACTTTGTGTAAAATGAACGTCTTGTATATGGATGGAACATTTTCGTATTGTACAAAGTTTTTCCTACAATTATTTACCATTCATGGGCTGTGTAATGGACACTATGTGCCCCTGGTATATTGTTTATTACCAAACAAATCTACCGATATATACAAACATTTGTTTTCGTTATTGCATTATAAAATTTTGGAAACTTACAGTATTGCTTTAAATCCATCCATCTAAAGTGTTCGTTGATTTTGAAATAGCAATTCATAAGGCGTAAATTTATATGTGGCCTAATACTGTAATCAATGGCTGCCGATTTCATCTACATCAAGCGTGGTATCGTAAAATTCAGTCTCTGGGATTAATGACTGAATATACAACTAACAGTGATACCGGAAAATGGCTTAAAACATCATTTGGGTTGACATATTTAAACGCCGATGAAGTTGGAGACTGTTTTGTGTTTGACTTAATGGCAAGTAAACCAGAAAATGCCGTTCTCGATAGGTATGCCGATTATCTATTAGAAACATATATTGAAGAAAATTCTACATTTCCTCCAAGTATATGGGCAGAAAAAACAGCTTCAGTTACAAGAACTACAAATGCCTGTGAGTCGTTTCATTCAAGGTTTAATTCTTCATTCTACTGTACACATCCTTCTGTATATATTTTTATAGAAAAGCTTAAAGACTTTCAAATCGACACGTATGTCACAATACAAAGCTTAAGTATACCTAAGAAAATCAAAGACAAAAGTGTAAAACAAAAAATTCAGTGTTTAGAAAAATTTATACAGCGATTTGATCTGCAGCAAATCAGCAGATTGGAGTATATAAAATTTGTATCACATTTATCCCTCCCAGTTGAAAAATATGTAAATAAAATATAAATATATAAAAAATATAATATAACTTATGTATACTTACTTTTTTATAATAATAAAAATTAGTGTTTAATATAATTTTTAGTTTAATTAATAATGTGTTTTTACTTTTCGATAATATATAAAAAATAATAAATGAAAGATATATCTATTATGATTTATTCAGTTAGAAATAAATTTGGGCAAAATACCAACAGGATTAAGATGACCTTTTACTTGCTGTGGGCAAATTACCTATAGGATTAGCAGCTTTAAATATTTTGTGGGCAAATTACCTCCGCCCGTTGTAACGCTACAACTTCATGTGAATTAACGTTTATTTACTTTAGTGATTATTGTATTGTAAAAAAAATATGTTTTTTTTTTTGAGTAAATAAACTATATTATTATTATTATTATTATTATTATAATTAAAATATTGTCACAGGGTGATTAATAATTCCGCAGATCCTTTTTAGCCAAAGTAGGTGTTTTCACCAAACCAAAAAAGCTGAAATACAAAAAAAAATATCACCTTCAAAGTGTCTCAATAATTGATATTGTATAGTTCTTGATGTATTTGTTCGAAATTCTTATTGGTAAAAAGTAAAAATTAAAAAGTAATTTTATGAACTCATCTGACAATTCATATCTTAGTTTAACAAGGAAAGCAAGTAACTCTTTTTGAGCAATGTTTCTTAAATTACCATATTGTTCTATTGGTTCACAAAATTCATGTAATACTTGAAAATTCTCTTTAGAAATTAAAGTCAAATATTTAGATTCTTCTAAACCAAAAGTATTTATGTCTTCCCAATTTTTTTAATTATTATTAGCAGTAGCAGCCGCTCTTAAACTAGACAAAAATTGCTGAATATTAACGAAGAAGAATGGTCTATAAACAAAACGCAAACCAGTATATAAATTAATCATTAGCAAACTTGAATGATTTAGATGAATGTCACAAATCTTCAGATATTCGGGTACGTAAATATTTGAAACTAAAAAAACATTTGCTCTGCATACTGCCTATAGTTTTCTTACATTTACTTGTGCGTTACAAATTATACAACCACGAACTGAGTGGGATGTTAAAACATTAAGTCTTAGGCAATTTGGATCATTTTAAATATTTCTAAGTTCCTGTGTAATTGCGTGATAACAGTTTAAACATAATCTTACTTCTTGTAGATTATCGACTGGAGGATGTCTGGCAGCTTGTCTTCTAAAATTAGCAATGTTAAGCTCATCTATATTATTGTCCTCGTCTAAACGAATAGTGAGTCGAAGTTGAAAGTGTCTATTGCAAACATAACAGCTAATCCCTATTTGCAAACGCCATATTTGCAACAATATTTATTTAAAACACTAATACAGAACGGTGTAATGCTCGCTTAAAGTAATACAAACGTCATTTATTATAAAAGTCAACAATATGTTCAATTATTCGGAAAATATTTAATCATAGCCTTCTAGATCAATATATATATAAATCAAGTGTCAGTTTGACATTCGCCTATTTAAAATATTAGTGTATGTATATTTAAAATCTTTTTTAATAAATAACTCACAAGCAATTTATTTTCTAATATTTGGCAATAATTTTATATATTGTTAATTTTTTCACCTTGCAAGTTCAACTGTAACCATTCTTTAGAGGGTACGACTTAAAACAAAATGTATTGGGGACTTTACCTCATGGGTGGCGTGGAATGGGGCTCATAATCTTATTTAAATATACAATACAAATAGCCCAGCAAACATTTTCTATAACATTAGTTACAACTCGACTTTGTTAAAGACGAATTCACTTATTGAGGTAATTATTACGTAAAATTGACTAGAAAAATATACCTCTAATGCAAATTTACCAAACGGTTTTAATTTATATTTAAATTTACGTAAATTATTCCAAGAAATCTACCTTTTACACAAATCTGCTTAAAAGTAACTTTAACCATATCAACAAGGGAAAAACTACTAAAAAAATAACCAACAATTACTTTAAAGTTAAATTTCCTTTGTAGTAAAATTAGGTGCCATATTTAGGTAATATCTACTTGTTTGGCAACTAAAAATCGTCTTTATAGTAGAATATCCAACTAGGTAGATTTGGTTAAAAATTCTACGTAATTTTATGCCTCCATAGTGGTCGCTTTTATTTACTCTCCATTAAAGTAATATTAGGTCGAGATCGTAGCAAAATTCTACCTGTTTATTTACCTAATTTCAACCAAATAGTCGAATACTCACTCACTTAGTTGACCTATAAGTCATCTTGAAGAAATATTTATTAACTTTGTTGTAGCAATTACCTGAAAAATCTACCACAAAGTAAATTCGACTAAAAACCACCAATTTAAAAAGAGTCATACATGACCTATTTGTAAAATTTATATTATTTAGGTTATTTTAACAATTAGGTTGTTCAGTTACTGTCTTCGTCATTATTCTTAAGAATTTCGGCCATTTTAAAAAAACCATTACAGTCGTAATCTTAATTTACGTGTGGTGTAGATAGAGCTTTAAATGAGTGCGAAAAATAATTAATAAAATGAGTTCGAAAAATAATATACTTTCGATTTTTATCGTAAAGTGAAACGTCTAAAATCTCAAGTGCAGAACAACGTGACCTAAATATGTTATATTTACCTATAGGTAAAGTTAACTAATATGTCGTGAAATTGAAGTTAATTCAACTTAATAAAAAGATATTTGTAAAATACGTAGATTTCCTTAGTCATAATAACTTTTAGGTCGAATTCGCACAATACGCCATATTTTCTTAACGTAATTGAAGTACGATTCCAAATTTTAAATTTTTAAAATGACCATAACTAGAACATACGAATGAAAATAACGAAAAACGAAACATTATTGATTTTCTAAAGTGATACACAACAAACGTAACATAGTTTTAGCTCATAATATTATTATTTTTTTACACGATCATATATTTTTCTTATATTTTTTTAATTAGAGAGTATTTTGGAAGGCCATTGTTATTTTTCTAAGTAGCACTGTTAACATGCACGACAAAATTTTCTTCGCATTAATTTCAACAAGCGTGAACTGTATATTCACCGCAATTACATTACATATATTTTTGTCACCGACATTTATTTATTTTCAATCTTCCATGTGAATTAGGTATATGTTTTAGTTGTGTTGGTGACTTCTTACAATATTTCTACTTATATATAGATAAAAATACCAAATAAGTAAAAAATTTCTTTTCGTACACTTGGAGGCATACGTCATCTGCAAATATTTTGGTAGTTTCTACCTAAACTTAGTTAAATCAACGTTGAATTAACGTTATACTGACGTCAAATTTCCCTAGAGAGGTATTACTAACCAAACGTACTGGGCTACTACAATGTGGATTTAGATGTAATTCTACCTATTTTGGTAAATAAAACCAAATTTCGACGTCGTCTTATTCTCCACTTATGTCGAATCCACGTCGAACCAACGTAAATTTTACTTAATTATGGTTAAATCTAATTTTGCGACCAAATTTATTATATATAATTTAGGTAATATCGACGTCAAATTACACCAAAATGTTTGCTGGGAGAGGCACTTTACTCGAGCGAAATAAATTTGAAATCCGATCATAATTCATTTTTCCACTTCCTACTTCTTTGTACCGGAATAAAGTATGACCCTGTATGTGGATAAATTTTTTTTTGATGAACAACTCATAAGGTAATAATTTCCTCTTTTTTGGCAACAATTTCAACATTTTGTTGATTTTTTATCTTACATATTCAACCGCGATCACCCTGTAAGTACGAAATTTTTGTCTGTTTCCAAATAGTACAAGGGGTATATTCCTAATCTAACACAATCTGTCAAAATATTTAATATAAGATATTTCTCTTGAAAATATCTACTTATGTCAGTAAATATTTTATTGTTTAAAATGAATTTATTTGGTATCTACTTGTTATAGTTATATTTGGAAAACTAGTCATAGGATCCAATTTTACCAATAAGAATTTTAAACGGGTGCATCGAATACTATACGATATAGTATTTTTAATACAAATCCCGATGCACGTCAGAGATCATTTATGACGTCACGGCCTTGCAGTGTTGCCTAATCGTCAGAATAGTTGAGGAATTTAGAATTTTTTAAAATTGTAAGGTTATATATTTGTTATGTTACTATATAGTAGGAACAATTAGTTTTAAATGTATATAACGGAAAATATTGAATTCCTTTATGAATAATAAACATCTGAACAAAAAAGCTTTAAACATATTATGCAAGTCATGGAAAATAAAACTGTAAGGTAGTATATTGCAGATGGATCAAAATTGGTTTAGAATTAGCACAGAAAATATCTAAAACTAATTTAATTTTACCAAGAAAGTTATTTAACAGAACTACATTTAAGTTATAAACCACAACACCCCATAAAATTAAAGAGGTCATTGAAAAAATGAAAACTACAAAGGCATGTGGAGGATTCATAATATCAGTAGATACCTATACTTAAAGAATTAAAGTTTGAAAATGCTAAAATATTTGAATACAAGAAGGAAATTGTTAAAATATTTGAGTAGGTGCTTTAGTAAATCTCACTTTCAGTAACGGTTCTGTAGCTCAAGTATTCAAGATAGCCAGAAATGCTTCAAAAATAAACAGATATCGCTACTTCTTTTCAACTCTAAAGTTATCGAAACATGTATGAACAATAGATTCATCACTCAAACATCAAGATTCTTCATTCTATCAGCTTCAAAAGACATTTGAAAAATGTTATTCTCAGTCAAATATTTTTTTGATATCTTGGAATAAATTAAATAAAAATACAGATATATAAGAAATATATCAAACTGTTTATTGTTTTAAAAATTAGACAATGTTTTTTTTTTAATTACACTATTTTCTCATAAAAAAACAATTATTCATCTACTAATCTTCATTATTCCTATAAAATTCTTTTATTTCTCCTAATCCAGATCGCAAGTATTTGAATCGCAGTCATCGATATCTCTATTAGGGTTAATTATAATAAAAATAATTTCCAATCTATTAAAAAATCCCTTAATACTTTGTCTATATTGTTCTGCTTAGGTAATTATCTACCATATATTTCTTTGGCGGTTTGCACCTGAAAAAAGAATGTTTTATTTAGTTCTATTTAGTTGCCATTTCGTACAACGTGTGTCAATATCACTATATTCTAAACTGTAATATCTAAACAACACATTATATCAATGATTTAATGTTAGGTACACCGTTATATCAAATCTTGTAACTTCATTTTTAATTTTTTGATATTGTTTTAGTTTATTTCTGAAAAAAAAAGGCATTTTTGGGTGTCACTGTACATCTTGAAAATGTGTAAAACATGTAGATGTTTATTGACCACTGTAATCAAATTTTTCCAATTAAATTGTCTTTATATGATTGTTAGAATAGCGTATCTACCATTAAATCTTCAATATGATGTGTCATTTCAATATTAATATTTTTTTTTACTTGATTTACACAATTACTGATACCTTAATTTGCTTCAAATTTGGTTTTATCTCTTGCCATCGATTTTTGTAGGTCTAACACCCTTTGTCATTATTTTCCCAGGAGCTGTTTAATGTTTCATTTTGGACGATACATGTTTCATCAATGACAACGAACTGCTTCTGTTGTAATTCTATAATTTCTTAAAAACTGACCTATTTACAGTTCACGTCTTGGTTATCTTTTTTCCTTCATTCTTTTAATACAGTTGACAATGATGCAATATAGCCATTAAACATTTGTCTCTCAATCAACTTTTCTCTTAAAGGTTCCAAAGTTATATGTTGACCTGCAAATAAGTATGTATTTATATTACTGTATACAAATTAAAACTTTTATAGGTAATATAAATAAATTATGATTGAATAAATAGATTTGTCTTTATACTTACTTGTTTCATACATATTATAAATACCACTTCGGATTCCACTTGTATCCAGTGTTATTGTATTAGTAGGTAATCCTTTGTTTATATGAATGCTTTTTAATTAGCGATTTTAATCATTCATTATTCTTGACTGCTTGCCAAATACTACTGACAGTAGAAATATTTTTATTTAGAGATGCTGCAACACACTAAAAAAGACAAGAAAATAATTTCATATTTCTATGAAATTTTATAACTTGTAACTTACCTCTCTTACAGCAGTTAAAGGTAAACGTGGTCCATCATTATCACGCTCTCATTCAAAATAATGGATTAAAGAAGCTATCAACTCCTTACAAGGACTATTTAGTTTTTTAGGCATTTTGTATATAAAAATTAAACGACAAATAATCAGCTTATACACTCTATGGTTGTTTTGAAAAACAGTTTTTTATAATTATAACTGGTTAAGCTTAAAAATACAGGCAAAAGGATTTTAAATTACAGAAAACAAAATGCACAATCAATAATTAACTCAACATAAACATAACCTAACTAAGTCAGTGAAATTTTTTTAAAAGGGGTTGCAACACCGCAACAAGGTGTACCAATTGCTGTAATGACATTTCTTCTCTATAAATACGAGCTTCATGCATTGCGTTCGGTTTGCCACGTTCCTTTAACTCCTTTAACACTTTTAACTCCAAACGACTCTTTTAGCGTTCGGTTTAGTCCGATTAGTGACAGTTTAACACGCTTAAATGTCATTTAAAAGCACCCTAAAATTTGTCCCGCTCCAGCCCCTGACTGACCGAACTCGCCTATGGGCGTACAGAATGTCAAAATTATTTAATGTAAAGTATTATTTTTTGAGTACTAAACATTTAATAATGTTTTTATAAATTTTATATTATCAAGAATTAGACATGTATAAACTAAATAATTCTTAAATTATCAAAATAATCACCATAACAGTTTTCGACTTTTTAGTAATATGACTACGTTCATGAATGCTCGTGACTATACGTGACTTTTTCGGATTATTAGCTTAGTTAGGGACATTTTAATTAGTTGGTAGTACTATGACGAATGACCGACGTCATTGCTGACGTGCATCGGGATTTGTATTAAAAATACTATATCAAATATTGAGTGACTTTGACGATGATATATTTTTTTTCGGTGTATTTCAGCTATTTTTGTTCGGTGGAAATACCTACTTTGATCAAAAAAAGATCTGCCGAATCATTAATCACCCTGTAAGGGACAATATTTTAATTTTAGTAGTTAAATATGTATTTTGAGTACACAGAATAACTTCCAAAAATATTTAGGGATGATTTATGGTGTCCATTTTAAAGAAATAGGGATTTCTAACTTCAACACCTTGTATCTCAAAATCTAGTCATAGGATATGATTGGGCCCATGGATACTTTTGATGGGGACATCATCAAAAATTCAGACATTTATCCAAAAAAGATAATTTTATCCGTTATAGAAATCCCCACAAATCTTCGCCATTGAAAAGTCTTCAGCTATCGAAAGATAATTCCGCTACTAAGTAATTATCTATCAACATATTTGTTATGCGATCACATGTACATAAATCGGCCGTGGTGGGGAGACGGGAGGAACCTTGAGGAACGCCCGTCGCCCAAGTCGCAACTCATATCTCGTTCAGTAAGTCGAACACCGCAGGACCGATAGTCTAATCGTTAACGCATATCCAAACGCGCCCGCGTGTTTTTTCCATATTTCAATCAATTTATTTAATAAATTCGATTCGAAATATTCTTTGTGCGCTTCGTCATCGATGCAGTACTGTGCCCATGGTCATTCCTGAGTATGTTAGCATGAAGTGCAACTACCATTATACTTGGAATAGGGAAATTGTGTTCAATTCGCAGAAACTTGTTAAAAGACGTTGAAAGGATATTCGTGGAGATACCTCCTAAACCACCCTTCACGACGTTCGCTTGTTTTATGTTTTTATCGTACCGTTTATAACATTTTAAGTTTGATTTGTTGGTGAACCCCTGGCCAAAATTTCCATAATGGCAGTTTGCTATGGTAGGTTGAATAATAATATATAATAAATTGTGTTTTATTTATAATTTCTTGATAGGAATATGTCTGAAACAAATTTCAAGTAGGTACTCATAGAAGATGTCTATTCCCATACATATATCGTATACTAACTAATAAATTTCAATATACTGGATCTTCTACATAAATCCCCACATGATTTGATAAAGCTCTTATAACTAAACTTTAACCAACATTCCTTTTTTTAAAGGGAAATATATAAAACTAAGTCCTAAGGTTCTCACAGAATTATTTAATATTTATTTTAGTGATTAAATAATTCTGTGAGAACCTAAGGACCTAGTTTTATTTCTTTCCCTTTAACTCACACATGGCGATTACCTTCAACTTTAATTCCTTTTTTTTTTAACTATCCAACTCCAATTTTGTGATATGTAGTACCTTAAAGGTTAAATACATGTGCTTGTCGAGTAAATTTATTCAACCTTTATGATATCGATCATAAGAGCAATACATATTTATCAATGTGCGATTTAAAATAAAAAATTAAATTAGTAGGGGAGATAGGAACATTTAAATGCCTTCTCCATTCAACAAGTCTGTCAATTACGAATTGTCAAATTTTCGCTTTTAAATGTTTGGTTAATTACCATATTGGCAAACGTCATGGAATGATACATAATTAAACAATATCTAAAAATGATTGGGTTTATCTATAATTATTATTATCATCAAAGTTATGTCCTAATAATAAATTTGGAGAAACCACAATTTGATAAATTTTAAAGGCATTGAAATTGATCACACGCCAATGAAAAATATAATAGTTTATCCAGGTATAAATATTTATTTATTTACAACACAAAATAGTTGTCTTTTCGATCAAATATTAGGTTGATCAAGGTTGTTTTATTAGTTAGGTTTTTCTTGAGTTATTCCTCCCCAAGTACCACATGACGGGTTTATAAAAGCTGTAAGAATATTCTTAAGAGCAATCCAGTCCCTTCTGACGTCACACCGCATGGATCTAACGACCTCCCCTTAAAGTATTTGGAACCTTGTTCGCTACATAAATTTGGCAATGTCGTTTGTCGTGCGCTGAAGAATTATCATAGGATTGGGTAAGGTCCGATTACAATTACATGAACAGAGGTATATTATCAATTGGCGAAGTAATTCGTTGGCTATCGCCGCCTACTGGGGGTTTAGTGGCTTGTTAATATTATAGAAATGTAGGAATACTATTTTTAAACCAAACAACTCAAATATTTTATATTTATTGATAGTTATAGATGATATACAGGGTGTCCCGAAATTAGACGGTCATATTTTAACAGCGTAATCTTCATCCTAAAATAGTAGTAAAAGTTCATATAAACATAGGTTCGAAAACGTTTCTTTTCCGAGAAACAGGGTGTTAAAGGTGAATTCCTGATACCACACTTTTGTAAATATTTTCTAAACGTTTAAAGATAACTAAGTGAAATTTGGTACAAATACTTACCTTTTAACGCTCCATTTATTGGACTAAACCCCAGTTTTTGTTCGTCTTCTTAGGTAGGTAAATTAGGGGGAGCTGGTAAAAGTAAAGTTGTTTTTGTTGATAGTTTTTAACATTTTTGACTATACAATTTGGAAAACCAACATTTTCTGTATAATAAAGCTGCATTTGTTGCATCTCGCTAGGACGCCCCATTTTCAAGAGAAAAGCATGTTACCTTATTCGAAAGTGTAAACAATAATTAGTAGGTCTGTAGAATCAGAAATTTTATTTTTTTTTTAACTTTGGAAAACCGGTCTCTAAAGAAATTTTAGAAATATGTTCAGCGATAATTTTTTAACACGGTGTCCGATTTCAATGATTCTTTTTTTGTTAGAAAGGGGGTACTTCAGGCGTGGTCCCATATAAATTTGGCCAAAATCTAATAATTGGGCCCATGAGAAAATCCTCAAACTCTAAATTTTTTCTGTATGTTTAGCAATAATGCTTTACCACTTTGTCCAATTTATATGATTCTTTTTTTGTTAGTAAGGGGGTACTTCAGGGATGGTCCCATATAAATTTGCTTAAGATGTGGTGACGGCATCTTCACGTTTTTGAATTCGGTTTTTTTAAATTTTTAATTTCTAATACTTGTAGGATGTAGATTACGCTGTTAAAATATGACCGTCTAATTTCGAGACACCCTGTATATTGGATATTCGAAATAATAGTTATGACGTAGCGGTGTTCTTCTAATTGTAATCGGACCCTAGGTATATGGATACGGAAAGTGATGAATTGGAGATAGGTAAATTGTATTTATTGTATTAAAGGAACAACAAACATAAGTACAATTAAAAAAGTATATTAATATAACAATTTTTTAATGTCTGTATAAATTTTTTTTTCACATAGATTATTATGTTAATGTTAATTTTTTCTCTTTTACAACACAAAATATACAATACTTTCCAGAATTACTCCGGTACATAAAAAAGGTAGCAAAAATAATGTTTGTAATTATCGGCCCATAAGCATTCTTTGCAATTTTGCTAAATTATTCGAAATAATTACTCACGATCGTATTTCCAATCATGTTTCCCGTCTTATATCTTGTGATCAACATGGATTCATGAAAAATAGATCTACAGTTACAAACCTTGTATGTTCGACGCAATTCATTTCGGAAGCCTTGGATAGAAGAAGTCAAGTTGATGTAATATACACAGATTTCTCCAAGGCCTTCGACAAAATTGATCATTCCATCTTGCTCTACAAGTTAAGTTCCATTGGTTTATGCGATCAAATCATTCAATTGATTGGTTCGTATTTGTTGGGTAGGCATCAATATGTTCAATGTCGTGGTTATAGGTCAAAAAATTTCGAACAAACATCAGGAGTTCCACAGGGATCAATTTTAGGTCCTCTTTTATTTATAATTTTTATAAATGATATAGTCGCTAATATCGAGCATATTAAAGTTTTAATGTATGCCGACGACCTAAAATTATTGCTTGAAATCAATTCTGTTAACCATTGCTTGCGACTTCAAAAGTGTTTGTCCGACATTGCGAAGTGGTGTCTCGATAATTCACTTCCTCTAAATCCTGAGAAATGTTCCGTAATGTCGTTTACTAAAAAAGTAACACCTATAATTTTTGATTACAAACTACAGAACATTGTTCTAAATCGACCCGAATGTATAAGAGATCTCGGAGTTTATTTTGATCCTGAACTATCTTTCGTTAAACACATTGAAACGATGTTATCTGCTGCTAACAAGAGCTTAGGGTTTGTTATTCGAAGCTGTAAAGAATTCCGAGACATAGTCACCTTAAAAACTTTATATATTAGCTTTGTACGGTCAAAACTTGAATCCCGTGCATAACATTTATACTGATTTACTCGAAAAAGTTCAAAGAAAATTCATGAAATCGGCTTCCTATGTTTTAGATGGTATATACCCTGCAAGGGGATATCCCCACGCTTTACTAATATCTAGATTCAATCTTTCAGAGCTCGTGATACGCAGAAATTTCCAACAGGTACTCCTACTTTATAATCTTTTAAATGGTTCAGTCGACAGTATTGATTTGTTAAATTACGTCAATCTAAAAATCCCCGTGCAGGATTAAGAGTTTACTTGAGTTTCTACATGCCTGCTTCTAGAACTAATGTTTTAAACTCATCTCCAATGTACCAATCTATTCAGAAATATCATGAAATTCAAGACAGCTTGGACATTTTTGCATGTAAAAAACATATGATTAAAAATGTTTTTTCTTTGTAAATGTAAAAAAAATGATGTACAGCATGTAATGCAATGTAGACAACCATTTTTTTTTATCCTGTGTTCGGTCAGTTTTTTTCTGGATGTTTACATTGTATTGTATAGCTTTTTAACAATTTTGTATTTGTATTTATATTTTAATGTTTTCTTGTCTTTCCCACCCAGTAAATGGTGATTACTGTTGGGTGGTGTAACAAATAAATAAATAAATAACTGTTGAATCAAAATTTTCTCTTGGTAGCAGGTGGTTTTTGTGACGCGACAATTATGATAATTAAAGCTTAAGGTGATCACACCCGTTATAATTTTTGGACAAGAATATCTCAAAATATTTAAATTTTGGCAAAATAAATTAGGCAATAATATCTAGAATATGCATATATTTTAATGTTTTAATTCCTTCCAGTTTCCGAAAAAAACTAAAATGGCTTTAATTTTGAAATATAATGAAAATAAATGCATCTTCTGGTGTAAACTGTTGTAAATTGTTGCAAGAAACGAATAATGACACGATTGTATGATATATACGATAGTTACAAGTGCGTTACACCAGAAGGCAGCACTTAACGAGATGTTTTAGCCACTAATTTTGCCGAATTTTAAAAAATCATTACCAAGACATTAAGAGTTTAAATTTCGGGGTTATATTAAGAATAGTGCTGTTGAGGAATGCATTTATTTTCATTATCATATTTGATTTTTTTTTTCTCGGAAACTGAAAGGAATTAAATCTTTAAAATATAGGCATATATCTAGTTAATATTACTTAATTTATTTTGCCAAAATTTTAATTTTTTAACAAAATTACTTTTTGAAATATCCTTGTCCGAAAATTATAAGGACTGCTGCATTCACCTTAATATACCAACATACACGGTGTTCAAAAATTCATGCGACAAATTTTAGGAGGCGATGAGAAGATGAAATTTAGATGGGTCTTTCCTATAACAAAATTTCCTCAGCCCACCCCTTAAGAGGTGGTGACTAAAATTGAGTTTCTTTTTTTTTTCTAAAATTTCAGTAAAGCTAGAAACTTGAAATTTTGTAATTTTCGTGCACTCACAAAGGACTAACCACGGTTATTTTTTCAATATTCCTGTTACATTATAGGGGGGTGAAATTAGCAACCCTTACTTTATTTCATATCAAAACTTTTTTTCGAGATAATTTTGTAACTTGAAATCCTTGTTTTATTTAAATTTCTTTTTACTTTTAAATTTTTTTCCCAAAACCAATATCTTCATAAAAAAAAAAGATAAATTAGGTTGTTTATTTTTTTTTTCTCTGAAGCTATTGGTTTTGGGAAAAAAATTCAATAATAAAAAAAAATTAAATAAAACAAGGATTTCAAGTTATAATTTTATTTCATAAAAGTTCATCTCGAAAAATAGTTTTGATATGAAATAAAGTAAGTGTTGCTAATTTCTTCCCCCTATATATAATGTAACAGGAATATTGAAAAAATACCGGTGGTTAGTCCTTTGCGATTAAAGAATTTTAAGTTTCTAGCTTTACTGAAATTTAAAAAAAAAAAATAAAAACTCAATTTTAGTCACCACCTTTTAAGGGTGATATCTCGAAAAGGGATGGGCTGAGGAAATTTTGTTATAGGAAAGACCCATCTTAATTTCATATGAGCAATCACCTCCTGAATTTTGTCGCATGTATTTAGAAACAATTTTTTTAAGCGGGCAAAATTCTTGACAATCTCTTTTCCCTAATTGGCACATGTATTTCTCTAGGATCTACTAACTCTGGCAGCAAACAATTAAAATAGAAATTTGTCAGATTTGGTAGCATTTTTGCCTTCCAGAATTTTTCATTTCATATATTAACTATAAACTAAATTAAATAAAAACCTAACAACGCCTTAACAACAAACTAAGACGATCACAATAATTTCGCACCTCTTCAAAAACAACTACCTATTTTTCGACACAGGAATTAACAAATTTAACTAAACAGCAGCTACCCTTTTAACAACGGGCTTCATAGATTAGCAGCGTTGCCATATTCACTGGTATCATTGTTTTAATAGAATTAGTATCGGAATGAAAACTATGTTAATCTTCGGTCTTGTTTAAAATTGGTAATCTTTTTGAAAAAAAGTTAATTAGAAAATAGTTTAAGATATTTGTTATAGAATGACGCTAAAAAGCCAAAAAATTAAATTTGTTAAAAAGTTGAAATTTTTGTTGTTTTTCTTTAAAAATATAAGTTTTTCGCGATTTAGCGTCATTCTTGGTTCATTTTTAGAACGATTGGCCTGAACCATTTTTTTTTTACATTTTTTTTTAACTGCCTCAAATGTAAAATTATTGATTTTTGGCGAAGGAGCGCCCGTCATGTTTGCTTTTAAAGCAAATGTTTATAAGACAATAAGATTTATAATTTTACTTGTAGATATTTTTACAGGCTTTATACAATTCTTATGAGCTTAAATTGGGCACCAAATTATAAATAAAGACAAATTTATAGTTATTGTATTTGCAACCAATTTGGAACCGTAAACACTTTGACGCTACATTTATAAGAAACCTTTTCCGAGTTCTAAGTCAGAAAAATCTATTCTTCGGAGTTCAAAACCGGACAAATAAATTGTGGCCCTTTTCGCTTCCGTAAAAATTAGTTAAGAAACGTTAAAATTTTTTCAAAAATAAATACAAAAAACAGTAATTTCGATTTACTAGTAAATAAAGGTTAAGTGTAAAGGTTAAAGAAAAGGTCCTTTATTTCTCACAAGTCAATTTATTGGCGACCGGTTTCGAAGTTGTCACTTCATCATCAGGCACACCTAAATGGAATGTCAAGGAGTCAGTTGTAATAAAAACAATTATAAAAGCATGAAACGGACTTTAACATATACAAAATAACAGAAAAAACACAAAAGAAAGTTAAACAATAACCTCGACTCACCTTGACTAATTCCATAAAGGAAGCGCTACAAAAAGTTTAACAGAACGAGTTAAAAAAGCCATGTGTAATAAGTATTTTTAAAAAAATTTTTTTTAATGTAGGTTAGGTTAAACCACCAGATGTCTTTTTGAATAAAATAATTAATTAAAACACATTTAAGACAATTATTAACTAAACAACACAAAATAGTTTTACAAGCACAAACAGTTTAAACATTTTGAAGGATATAATGTTAATTACTGAAAGTAAAAAGTAAAAAAAGTAAAAATTATCAGACTGTCAAGACATCTATCTAGATTTTTAACGAATAAACTGTAAATTTTAAATTAGCGGATAAATAGTGTACTAACGGAGGTGTTATTTACTGAAAGTGAGTATAGATGGCGGTGACAAAATTTATTGAAAGTAAAATATATTAAACTGAGAATGAGAAAGCAAAAAAATTTTATACTAACAAGAAAATTAGAACACTAAACAAGAAAATATGAAAATTCAAAATGGCTTAATGATATTCTTAAAGAACACTACAAGGATTATTTTGTTCATACAGTAAAGAACAGTGTACAATTGATAGAAAAAATCAAAGATGTTCATGTCACTGACACAGATTACTTAGTTTCGTTAGATGTATCAAATCTTTTTACTAATGTACCTATCCCAGAGGTTTTAGAATACATCAAATCTTACTTGTCTTTATCTACCTTACCAGATGTAGAACTGTTGGAACTTATGAACTTATTAACAATTAGTCTTGAACAAAACTTCTTCCTCTTTAATAATGAAATTTTTACACAGACAACAGGATTAGCTATGGGTTCGCCTTTATCTCCTATACTTGCAGACATCTTTATGCATAATTTTGAGAATAACAATATATTAAACAACAATAATAAATTCTATCATAGATATGTTGATGACATACTGATACTATGGACTGGTGATCTGGATAAGTTAAATAACTTCCTAAATTATATAAACACCATACATAGTAACATCAAATTTACATTAGAGATAGAAAACAACAAATCTATCAACTTCCTTGATTTAACTATATCCCATTGTACAGATCTTAAGTTGGAATTTAACATATTTAGAAAACCTACTCACACAGGGGTTGTTATTGATAATTTATCCAATCACCCAGTTACACATAAGTTAGCAGCTTTTAATTGTTACTTGGAACGTCTTCTGAAAGTACCACTATCAGTAGATAACTTTAATAAAGAACTCAATGTTATCAAACAAATTGCTAATAGTCACAATTATGATCAGAACTTAATAGATAAAATGCTTCATAGAAAACAGAATAAACGTAATCAGAACAATAGTTACATAATTGACCCCCTTCCCAATATTGAAGCAGATAATCGTAAGTATGTTTCACTTACTTTTATTGGAAAATTCTCATATCGTATAGCCAACTTGTTCAAAGATTCCTTCAGAATCAGCTTTAGAACGTCCAACTCGATCAGTAGCCTGTTTGTTAGGAATAAGGATAAGATTGATCCTATGGATCAGTCTGGTGTTTACAAACTAACTTGTTTGAACTGTCCATGCTCATATGTGGGAAGGACCTTTCGTAATTTTAAAATACGCCTGAAAGAGCACATACGCTGTCTTAACACTAACACTACTGGTTTTTCTCACTTTGCTGCTCATTTGTTAGACACTGGTCACGATTTTGATTCTAGCATTGGCTTCGACATTTTGCATATGACTTCTAATAAATTCCTTCTGAATAACTTTGAGAACCTGGAAATTTTAAAAAATATTAAATCTGGCCCCTCCTGCTCTCTGAATGCACAAATTCAATTTATTAGTACCCCAACGTTCTCTGCGCTTATTTAAATTTTTCAGACTTTTACTTTTACCTCTTCAGTCAGTTACTTACCACAATTAACTCTCCCAATTTAGATTTTCTTTCCATTAATTTTTGCCCATTCGCATCTTATTAAAAATTAAAAATTTTTTAGCTTATTCAAATTCTCCCACGTGGTTGTCATACGCCAAAATTTGACTTTCCTTTTTTGACATTCGTACTGTCAACCTATTTTCCGTTTCCTGTAACAGTAATTTTCTTTTTGATTATCTGCTTCAAATTTTCCCTTTTTACATATGAATTTTTATATTTTCTTGTTTAGTGTTCTAATTTTCTTGTTAGTATAAAAATTTTTTGTTTTCTCATTCTCAGTTTAATATATTTTACTTTCAATAAATTTTGTCACCGCCATCTATACTCACTTTCAGTAAATAACACCTCCGTTAGTACACTATTTATCCGCTAATTTAAAATTTACAGTTCATCGTTAAAAATCTAGATAGATGTCTTGACAGTCTGATAATTTTTACTTTTTTTACTTTTTACTTTCAGTAATTAACATTATATCCTTCAAAATTTTTAAACTGTTTGTGCTTGTAAAACTATTTTGTGTTGTTTAGTTAATAATTGTCTTAAATGTGTTTTAATTAATTATTTTATTCAAAAAGACATCTGGTGGTTTAACATTAACATTAAAAATTTTTTTTTAAAAATACTTATTACACATGACTTTTTTAACTCGTTCTGTTAAACTTTTTGTAGCGCTTCCTTTATGGAATTAGTCAAGGTGAGTCGAGGTTATTGTTTAACTTTCTTTTGTGTTTTTTCTGTTATTTTGTATATGTTAAAGTCCGTTTCATGCTTTTATAATTGTTTTTATTACAACTGACTCCTTGACATTCCATTTAGGTGTGCCTGATGATGAAGTGACAACTTCGAAACCGGTCGCCAATAAATTGACTTGTGAGAAATAAAGGACCTTTTCTTTAACCTTTACACTTAATCCCTACTACTCACATATGGCTACCCTCACTCCAAAAAAAAAAAAAAAAAAAAATAAATAAATAAATAAAGGTTCTAAAATAAATTGTATTAATTTTATTTAAAATTTACATGAAATATCCAAAAAAAATTCCAAATGTTTATTTAATAGAAAATTAAAAATAAATGATAACAAGTCTGCACAAAAAAAAACAAACAATTTAATTGTAAAAATCTTCCTCTATTTTCCTACTATTTTTAAATCAATATTAATGTAGTAGAAATCAAATACGCTGCTGTTGTTTTATTATGCATAAAAATTGTTTGCAATCAAATTGATTGATTTGTAGATTCTACTTTGTATTAAAATACTCGCATCAATCATCTATATCAGAACAGGGTGTTCATTTTCTAGGTGTTTTTTTGTATAATAAAAATAATGTAATAACGGGTTTACAGTCTAGCAAATTTTTGTTTTATTACATCACTAATAATGTAATTTTCATTAAAAAATCATAACTTCAAATTTTTTTTTTTTAAATCATCCACTTAAAACTAATCAAGAGTGACTTTTTAAGCACATCCTAATTTTATACAGTATGGTACAAATAAAAGGAATACATTCTTTTTTTTTTTCGGAACTCGTTGTCTTCTATAAAAATCCTTGAACCCGGTGATTTTTATTTTTAAAAGCGCTTTTTGTCATCGTTTATTATTGTGTTTTTTTATATAGAAATTTGCTTCTTAGGATACATCATTTAAAAAATTATTTAATTATCAATTACACCATATCAATAATTTTAAGTAATTAAGGTGGTTTTATACTCTCAAAAAAATATTATAAAATTACAACAGATTACTTTTCAAGTATACATTTTCGACTGTTTTTAAATATTTTTTTTTTGGAGTGAGGGTAGCCATATGTGAGTAGTAGGGATTAAGTGTAAAGGTTAAAGAAAAAGTCCTTTATTTCTCACAAAGTCAATTTATTGGCGACCGGTTTCGAAGTTGTCACTTCATCATCAGGCACACCTAAATGGAATATCAAGGAGTCAGTTGTAATAAAAACAATTATAAAAGCATGAACGGACTTTAACATATACAAAATAACAGAAAAAACACAAAAGAAAGTTAAACAATAACCTTGACTCACCTTGACTAATTCCATAAAGGAAGCGCTACAAAAAGTTTAACAGAACGAGTTAAAAAAGTCATGTGTAATAAGTATTTTTTTAAAAAATGTTTTAAATGTAGGTTAGGTTAAACCACCAGATGTCTTTTTGAATAAAATAATTAATTAAAACACATTTAAGACAATTATTAACTAAACAACACAAAATAGTTTTACAAGCACAAACAGTTTAAAAAATTTTTAAGGAAATAATGTTAATTACTGAAAGTAAAAAGTAAAAAAGTAAAAATTATCAGACTGTCAAGACATCTATCTAGATTTTTAACGAATCAATGCAGTAAACTGTAAATTTTAAATTAGCGGATAAATAGTGTACTAACGGAGGTGTTATTTACTGAAAGTGAGTATAGGTGGCGATGACAAAATTTATTGAAAGTAAAATATATTAAACTCTCCCAATTTAGATTTTCTTTCCATTAATTTTTGCCCATTCGCATCTTATTAAAAATTTTTTAGCTTATTCAAATTCTCCCACGTGGTTGTCATACGCCAAAATTTGACTTTCCTCTTTTTTGACATTCGTACTGTCAACCTATTTTCCGTTTCCTGTAACAGTAATTTTCTTTTTGATTATCTGCTTCAAATTTTCCCTTTTTACATATGAATTTTCATATTTTCTTGTTTAGTGTTCTAATTTTCTTGTTAGCATAAAAATTTTTTGTTTTCTCATTCTCAGTTTAATATATTTTACTTTCAATAAATTTTGTCATCGCCACCTATACTCACTTTCAGTAAATAACACCTCCGTTAGTACACTATTTATCCGCTAATTTAAAATTTACAGTTTACTGCATTGATTCGTTAAAAATCTAGATAGATGTCTTGACAGTCTGATAATTTTTACTTTTTTACTTTCAGTAATTAACATTATTTCCTTAAAAAATTTTTAAACTGTTTGTGCTTGTAAAACTATTTTGTGTTGTTTAGTTAATAATTGTCTTAAATGTGTTTTAATTAATTATTTTATTCAAAAAGACATCTGGTGGTTTAACCTAACCTACATTTAAAACATTTTTTAAAAAAATACTTATTACACATGACTTTTTTAACTCGTTCTGTTAAACTTTTTGTAGCGCTTCCTTTATGGAATTAGTCAAGGTGAGTCAAGGTTATTGTTTAACTTTCTTTTGTGTTTTTTCTGTTATTTTGTATATGTTAAAGTCCGTTCATGCTTTTATAATTGTTTTTATTACAACTGACTCCTTGATATTCCATTTAGGTGTGCCTGATGATGAAGTGACAACTTCGAAACCGGTCGCCAATAAATTGACTTTGTGAGAAATAAAGGACTTTTTCTTTAACCTTTACACTTAATGTTTTTAAATATCCAAAAGTAATTTTCTATATACTCTCTAGGGGGCTATTTTGACATGATAAAATAATTTAACAAAAGTTAAACTTACGATTGTTCCTTACGATCAAATATCTTATCAAAATTTTGTTGAGCTTAACACATACAAAATATGTGTTTTACTAAACTATCAGACAGTGTCAAATATATTTTTAAAAATTTACTTAAATCCATGTTTGATATAAATTTAAAATACATACGAGGTTCATTTCGTTTATGAAATTCCAAAGATATAATTAGAATAAATATGACATAATTTTATAATAATGTACCTTTTTAGATATAATTCCTAGAACTGTCTAGAATATTTTAAAAAGTATATATGTTAGTTTTAATAAAAGTATATGTAAAGTAAAATGGATTAGTTCATATCCGGATCAGAAAATACAAAGAGTTAAATTAAAAAATGGTCAAGAACAAATTATATCTGATGATAAATATGTAGGTCTAGGAATTCCACAGGGAAGCGTATTGGGACCAATTCTATTTGTGCTATATATCAATAATATAGAAATAAGTGAAAATGTGGACTGGTGCTCTAAAAACGTATGCCGATGACACGAATATACTGGTTAAAAGTGGTACAATGATGCAGTTGGAGCAAAGAGCCCATATTCTTGAAGTGGGAAATGAGTGGTTTACAAAAAATAAATTGATTATAAATAGGGAAAAGACAAATCTACTACTTTTTAAAAATAAATGGTCACGAATTGCTGAACCACAAAATTTCACATTACATGATGTTTTACTGGCCCCACAGAAGAGTGTCAAATTTTTTGGAATGGTGTTGGATAACAACATGTCCTGGTCTGATCATGTGGAGTACACACGACAAAAACTTGGTAGAGCGACCTATAGTCTTAGAGTATTAAAGAAATATCTAAATTTTTCAACTTTAAAAATGGTATATAATTCTACAATTGAAAGTAATATTATTTATTATTATTTATCTGCCAAAAATAAGCTCCGCGAAATATTTTAGAAATGAAAGTAAGATACTCATGTATCTATGTACAGGAATGTGTTTTGTTTTTTATTGAAAACAAACATCTTTTCGACACCAGTAAATCGCAGTCGGTGTATCCCACTAGAAACCTAGATTATATCTAACCACACCACAAATTAACAATGACAGAACGTGGAGCCTACTATAACTGTATCAAAATATTCAACAGTCTTCCCAGATATATTAAAACAATTAATGAATTGACAGAAATCGAGAAAGTGTTATTTATACAGGGTGTTATTGAAATACACGTACATATTAAAATGGGGAATAGTATGTAATGACCAAAAACGATTGGCACCAATTTTAACTTCAAATTCTAAAATTTAAATATTGGGGAAGAGTCCCCTTTTCCGACCTACTAGTTTCCATATTTAAAGAAGTAAAATAATTCGAAATTGAACTTACCCATAGAAATTGCACTGTTGCCGTAGCAAAACCAATTAATTCAAAATAAAGTTTATTACAGTAATTGTTCAAAATGCCGTCCATTATTATTTACACACACTTGCAATCGTCTTTCCAAAGAACTTTGAACATTAGAAATTAGTCTTGGATTTTGTCGTAGTTCCTCGGCTACCGCATTAACTTTATTGGTTAATTGTTCAACACTATTAATAGGTTCATTATAAACCAGTTGTTTCATGTGACCCCACAAAAAGAAATCGCATGGATTTAAGTCCGGAGATCTCGGAGGCCACTTAGTAGGTCCATTTCTGCCTATCCACTTTTGAGGAAATCTAATGTTCAAAAACTGCCGTACGTTTAAATCAAAGTGAGGAGGAGCGCCATCTAGTAGGTACCACATCCGTTGCCTTAATTGTAACGGTATCTCTTCTAGGAGTACTGGCAAAATATCTTCTAAAAAGTGGAGATATCCTGGCCCATTTAATCTGTTCGGGAGAACATAAGGCCCGATTAAATACTGATCTATTATGCCAGCCCAAACATTTATTGAAAATTTTCTTTGATGCCCAGTTTCCCTAATGGCGTGAGGATTTTCATCACTCCAAATATGCGTATTGTGCATATTGAACACGCCATCACGAGTGAATGAAGCCTCGTCAGTATACAATAATATTTTTAGAAAATCAGGAATATCAACACATTTTTGAATCACCCATTCACAAAACTCCACTCTCTTTTCTTCATCACCTGGATATAAGGCCTGGACTTTTTGGATGTGATAAGGATGTAAACCTTGTTCTTTAAGTGTCCGCCACACAACAAATGAGGACACTCCAATTTCAAGACCTAGTCTTCTACAACTTAATTGAGGCCGGTTTTCAACAGCTTCCAATATTTCTTCTTCGGCCGCCAATGTTCTTTGTGTTCTTGTTCTCCCTCGATCTGCATTGACACTCTCAAATTTTCCATGGTCTCTTAGATGCTGAACCGTTGAAATAAACGTACGACAATCCGGAATTCTCCGATTTGGAAACCGTTCGCGATACAGGATTTGTGCTTGCCGAGAATTTTCTCCAGCTGCCCCATAAACCAGCACTATATCCGTTAGTTCAATATTCGTAAATAGTGGCATCGTAAAAAAATATTTAAAAGTAATCGTAACAACACTTTTTACCAACTTGGAAATGACGCGCTCGTATTAGCCAGATTCGTAAATCAACTAAAATTTTAATAATCTATAGTTTCAAAAATGTATAGTTTAAAAACAATCATTTATCAAATATACTAGTTTTTTGATAACGAGGGTAGTAAAAACCAGTCTTCGGAAATAGAAATTAATTCGAAAATCTTGGCAACATGGTTATTTCTTACAAGACTAGTTTTCTTATCATCTGACAAAAACTTGCATATTAATTACTGTTGACGTTTAAAATAGGTAAATAAACCTAATTTATATAGGTCATCCTCAACATATCAGTGAAGTACGTTTGTTTTAGAATTAATTTTCAAAAATTAATAACTCCCTTAATAAGGGGTATTTTTAAAAAATAATATTTTTCTACATTCAGTGGGGATCTGCGCAATACCCAGTTTTAATATGTACGTGTATTTCAATAACACCCTGTATATTTAGTTAACAGGGAACCATATTGTTAGAAGTTAAAAGAATTAACTTCAAAATTATTGTTTTTAAATGATTTAGCACCTTGTATACTATAACACCCTGTATAGCCACTTCATAAAACACGTGTTAACATGGTTTTATAACGTTTTATTGAATATGTCGTAAACAATGTTTGAAATGTAATTAATTAAGAAACAAAATAAAGAATGTCTTTAAAGGGCATAAGGCCTATCACTTCATCGCGTTCGGCTGGTCGAAAGTCAAGTCCTCGCTCTCCTGGTCCTGGACACTGAAACGGGCAGATGTGGTACGGTCGACCCCAGTGGCGGCGATATCCTAATTCGCTGACTCTAACAGTCACTGCAACGGGCAGACGTGGTATCGTCGACCCAGTGGCGGCGATATCCTAATTCGCTGACTATAACAATATAATCTAAATGAGTGTTTGATGACCTAAAACAATATTGTTTATGTATTTTGTTTGACTCTATTTCGTTTTATGTATCTGCAACATACTACTGAAATAAAGAACTATTATTATTAAAGAAAACATAAAATAAATGATTGAAAGTGGTTTTTTATCAGTAAGTCACAAAATTGCATTCCAGCCACATACAATAATCAAAGACAAAAATCTAGTTCTTGATGAACAGTTAAGATTAAAGGGATTTTGAAGAACATCGTAAAATAATATACAGGGTGTTTCATAATATATGCGCAGGACTTCAGGACGTGATAGCTCGTCCAAAAATATGAAAAAACCTTTCTATTAACTTACCCTCTAAAATGCACCATTTTCGAGATATAGGGTGTTGAAATAAAAAAAAAATTCTACGCCACTGGAAAAAGTACGTTTTTGAGACGCCCATTTGAACCGCCAATGTTTTCTACACAAAAAAGGTACTCTTGGTCATACGCTCTAAAGTCGACCGTTTTCGAGAAAAATCAAATTTTGTTTCATCAAGTATGTATGATCATGTATTTCAACATTAAAATTTGATTTTTCTCGAAAACGGTCGACTTAGAGCGTATGACCAAAAGTACCTTTTTTGTGTAGAAAATATGGGCAGTTCAAATGGGCGTCTCAAAACCGTACTTTTTCCAGTGGCGTAAACATTTTTTTTTTTCAATTTCAACACCCTGTATATATATTATGAAATTATGAAATTGTTCATTTAAAACCCTTCAAAATTTCTGTCTAGTATTTCCAGTATTACTGTTATTATTACAGAAATAAAGGTAATTTTTCTTCTTATGTTACATATATCCATTTATTTCTTTGATTTAATTTCCACTTTGCTACTGACAATTTTTATAATTTACACTGTTTTTTTTTTGTAGTATTTTTACAATTTTCAACACAGCAACTCCGGTTGCTTATTTTATTGTTTTACCTATTTTCTTGAAAAAAAAAAAAAAAAAAACCAGTAAAATTTATACATATATTTGTTATGCTAAAATTACAAAATATCACCCTAAGATGCACATTTAATCCGCAGCTAGCCCTAGTATAGCGCTACAGGGTATTTTTTGAATTTGCATCTTTTTCTTCAACTGGAGCTGATCCAGGATAAGCTGAAGTAGATTCGTTTAAAGGATTTTCTAGTATAAAATTCTATTTATATGCGCCCCACTGGGAATACTTCATGATATTATGTGTCTAGAGAATATTCAGACCTTTAAATTTGTGCAACGATATGGCAGCACTCTACAGAGATGTTTAAGAAAATATCTGGGAAATACTCCCATTTAAAAACTACTAGATATTTATTAAAACAAAAGTCAACAAATTTTCATAAATTTAGTGCGTAAATGTTTTTTATTTTAAATTCCTTTTAAAAATTTTCAAAATAAATACTTTTCGAAGGTTTGCAAACCCTGAGTTTTGTTACGATTGCTATAAAAAAATAGGCCTTTGTGCTTCTAAATCTAACAAAAACTGACATTTAGTAACAGCTTCATCACTATAGAACAGTGAGAAAATTTTAAAAACGTTCGCCTAATTTTAATTTGGTATAATACAAGGTGAATCCTGAATTGATACTTTTTTAACTGTATGTAGAATTCATAAATATACAACTTTTTCAATTAACTTTCAAAAAACTCAAAAATAAGAAACTTATTAATTTATTCCAAATTATATCTTAAATAATGTGTTCAACTAAAATTTTCATAAAATGGGCAGGTGTCCCATCCTATAACATCTTGCTCGATATTTAACAGATTTTCTAACAAAAATGAATCGATTTGTTGAGTTTTTTACTTCCTACTAAAATATTAGTCATTCTTATTTCAAGTTGGTACACGTATCATAACTTATACAGTATCTTGAAAGTTTCAAATAAGAACTTGTGTTAATTAATAGGGGTCGATTTTTAGACCTCGTCGATTCCCAAAATCAATTTTCGTTCATGTCGACCCCTGGGAAACCAATTTCGACCCCAAAGGGTCGTTATCGACCACTTTAGGAATCCCTGATCTAGAGTATAAATGGCCGATGTTTTTTCTTGTAAATTCTGTTGTATTGTTCCATTACACAGTGTAGATCTAATTTCTTTTTGGATTATATTTTCGCTTAGTATTATTATCACCGGGGAATGATTTGAGTGTAAGACAAAGTTTTCTTCTCATTTAATAATCAAAGTTTTCTTCTCTTTTAATCTTATGCTTAGTGAGTACACCATTTTCAATCTACTATGCAATACTAATTAGTAAAACATAACCATCAGTGATCTATTTATTGGAGAATGGCCAACGGACCATTTCACTCCTAATTTTACTGCCCTTTTCTCAATTTGTAGATTCCTAACAAAATCTTGTCTAATTTAAATAATAATTGCCAAACGTTTTAAATAAAACATAACGTCGTTTATATAATATTAGAAATTATTTATTCATATAAATATATAGGTAATATAAAAATATTACAACCACTGCCTTTACTAGAATGTATAATATATTATATCTGAATTCCAAAATAGATATACTTGATCACCTCGATTTGTTGGAGCAGAACAAAATGATAAAGGACGGAATAAAATAACAATATCGATTATAAAAACGTAAACACGATTTTTGCTTGTAATCTATGCAACATTTTATTATACTATCTCGAAGTCTCCAATATCAAGCTACTAGTATCTAGTAACACGCATTCCTTTAATGAGATAAATATTGATAACTATACTCAAATCATTGCTTCTAATTAGGTCGTTTTTTTTTTCACGGTTTTAAAAAATATTTCTTAGTAAAATAAAAAAAATACATATTAAGATTTAAATGATGTGCCATTTCAGTATCTTTTTTTGCTCTATTCGATAAGTCTGTATATGATAGTCCAATCAAAAAGATCTTTAAATCAAAATTTTGAAGAAAATACAGGAATATTTGATATAAGGCACTTTCGAGTATTTGAAAACGATATGTAAAGAAAGAAAATAAAGTGCTTTTTTAAGGTTATTTAAGAACGGCAGGTGCTATAAAAAAAGTTCTAAATAAAAATTGTAAAACATAAAATTTTACACAAAAATTAGCATTTCTTGCTATTATTGAAACTAACAGAGTTGTTAGAAGTTCAGAGAATATACAGAGTATTTCTTTATTACATACTAATATTTAAGGGCGTGATTATTGGATCCATTTTCACGGTGCTTGGGAACCAACTTTAAATGAAAAGTTTATTTACTAGACTTTTTTTTCGGTCAAAGTATTTCTGAAGGGCTATAGATTGGCGCAATATATTTTTTAAAATCGGTTCCAGCAGTCGTTTTTGAGAAATCTCGATTTTTAATGAAAAAGTGACCTTTTTTTTTTACTTTTTTGCTTGTAACTTGCGCATTTCACATTTTCTCGGCTTGCCAAAAGTAAATTTCAATGGGAAAATGTCCGCTCTACAAAAAAGCATCAATGAATTTTTTCTCTAAAATCAGCCGATTTTGAGTTAAATGAGATCTCAAATTGCGGTTATTTAAAACACATCAACAGTCACCTGCGATATGCGTAGCCAAGATATTAGACTATCGAATAAAATACAAATGTTTCCATTGCATCATACATGATGCACATTTAGTCTAATTGAATTAGACTTACATATGGAGTTGAATAATATTCCTATTTTAAATGGTACACCCTGTATTTAATAACATAAACTAATCGACGTTTAATTTATCTTTCATTCCATATAAGATTTCCCTGTACCATGGGCAAAGTTATGACATCAGATCTGACATAAGCCAGTCTGCTATTTTTATAAACTTTATGTTCTAGTGTAGTAAATGTAAAATATTTATGACTAGGAAAAAAGTGCCAGACTCAAAAATTTTGTTAATGTAAAAATGTCATTTTAAACTTCGTTTAACACAACGGTGAAATCGGTCAAGAGAACAGATTATTTTCATATACACCGACTGGAAAAATGACTACGAAAAAAAATCACTGCCTCCTAGATTAAATGTAGAATTGCAGAATTAATCAAATAGCCCAATTCTTTTTGTTTTTTAATTTCTGTTCTAAAATGTGTGGGTGTGTGATAAATGTTTGAGTTATTTTTGGGGGGCTAATTTGGTTTTTGGGGGGGCTTAGCTCCCCCAATCCCCCCCTTAACTTCGCCCATGCCCTGTACCTAAATTCGATGGGTCTTTAGTAAATAGCTGTTTTTTATTTTTAACATACGGATTTTATCATATTTTTTAATCATAGTAACCATAGAGCAAATATCATCAAAATATGGTATTGAACGAAAAAAACATTTTTATCACTTTTCAGTAATAAATAGTTTCAATGTAAACCAAAACTATAATTTTTTTAATACAAAAAAAACATTTGATGACAATAAAATTGGAATTATTTGAAAACTACACACAAATTGAAAACAAAAAATGAATTATAAAAAATATTCAAAGTCACGCCCATCTTGTTCTAAAAACAACTGAACTCGTTTTTCAAAGGATCGTTTCACTTTGAGAAAAATTTCTCCAGTTACTGTCTGAAAAGCAGCTCTTATTCTAGCTTTAATATCTTCCGGAGTAGTTAATGGGGTGTTATAAACTATAGTTTGTATGTGTTCCCATAAAAAAATCCAACGGCGTCAAGTCTGGAGATCTTGGAGGCCAATTATGTGGACCACCTCTTCCGATCCATTAACAAAACGCCGGTTTAAGTATCGTCGTATTCGAAGTTCAAAATGAGCGGGGGCTCCATCCATTTGCATCCACATTTTCTGCCTAGTATTTAAAGGTACATTATCAAGGAGCCCAGATAATTTTCTCCGCAAAAATTTTAGAAATTTTCCCATTAAAATGACCGGTAACAACGTGTAAACCTAATATTTCTTCCCACACATTCAAGGCCCACCTATAGTCCAGTCATTTAAGCTTAAATTAGGTAAGAATCTCGGAACTGGAGATACCCAGCTGTAAGTCTGTAAATACTTGTATATTGACACGCTAAAAGTTATTTCAAAACCTACATATGGCAGGGTGTACGCAACTATTAAATTTCAAGGTCAAATGTCACAAAAATCGGTTTTTTGCGCTTTTTTGTAAATATCTCATTTTTATGGGTTTTTTGCTATTTGTATTTATTATCAATATTGTAGAATACAAAATTCTCTACAAATTTTGTTTAAAAAAATTCAGATTATAGTAAGAACGTAAAAGCTATGGAGCAGCAGAGAAGATGAAACAATAGTTGTACCAGTTACTCAAGAAAAATTCTTATCAAATCGAAATAACAAAGATATGCTCATTAATATGTTAATTGAAAAATTACAAGCTGCAAATATTACTACTAAACAAGCCAGAGATAATGCTGATGTTCTTATTGTTGAAACTGCAATTGAAGAATCAAATTCTGAAAAAACTGCAGTTATAATAGGACAAGATATTGATTTACTTGTCATTTTAATTGGGCGTACACTGTCAAGACATTTTCTTTAAAAAAGTTGGGAAAGGAAATGTAAAAACGGGGATATACTTGACTAAAAGTTTTGATAATTATCCTCATTCCAAAACACATATTTTATTTCTGCACGCATTAAGTGGCTGTGACACAACTTCTGCGCTTTTTAAAAAGGGAAAAAATCATTTTTTAAAGTTTTTGAGAAACTGACAAATTTGAATGAACTAGCTGCAGCATTTGAGAAAGAAAATTGTTCGGCCCAGAGATTATTAGAGAGTGGAACTCAAATCTTATTGGCAGTCTATAATGCTCCGAAATCTGTGAAAAGTCTCGATCATCTTCGTTATATGCATTACGTCAAGTCTACAAAACTTAATTAACCTGTGCAGCTTTCAAATATTCCACCAACAAAAGCAGCTGTTCATCAACCTTTCAAACGTGTATATTATTAAGTTCAAACTTGGTTAAGGCATGATTTGGAACCCCAGGTATGGAGTTGGGCAATGCGAAACGATTTTCTGGAGCCTATCATGACAATTTTACCACCTGCTCCAGAAGATTTGCTAAATACAATTTTCTGCAACTGCAAGAGTGGTTGTGGTTCGCGATGTGGATGCAGGAAAGCGGGCTTGCAATGCTCTTTAGCTTGTGGCCAATGTAATGGGCAAGCTTGTCTCAATGCTCTACCATATCAGAGCGACATTAACGAAGATGGAACCTTTGACCCCGAAATCATGGAAGAACTTGAGAGAAATGTCGTTGAAGACGATAATGAAGACCAGTTTGAAATTTACCAGCAGCCGGAAGACGACGATGAAGAGGAAGAAGATGATTAAAATTATAAATTGTAGTTTTTGTACCTTTTATTCCATTTTTTACTTTTAATAAAAATAAATGTATTGAATGAAATTTTTTAATAAAAAGATTAATTCATAATTTATTTGTTTTTTTTTTTTTCATCATGTAAGAATTTATTAATATTAATTAGGTTAAAATTCAAATATAATTCCTATATTTTCATTAACAATTTTGCAATTACATGGGCAGGTAAGTGTTGTTAAATAAATTAATACTAAATAAAAAGTGGATAGGTTAGGAAAAAAAATGATAAAATATAATATAATAGTTAATAAAAATTGACAAATATTTATAATCATTGATTTATCGATATTTCATCAACTATATATGGCGCGTTTTCGACCGGAGGCACCGGTTGACCTGAAGTGATGCTGTGACCGCGCGCTCTTCGTCATCTATCTCGAAAACGGTTCACCGTATGAAAAATTTTTTTAAACAAAATTTTTAGAGAATTTTGTATTCTACAATATTGATAATAAATACAAATAGCAAAAAACCCATAGGAAATGAGATATTTACAAAAAAAGCGCAAAAAACCGATTTTTGTGACCTTTGACCTTGAAATTTAATAGATGCGTACACCCTACTATATGTAGGTTTTGAGACAACTTTTAGGGTGTCAATATACAAGTATTTACAGACTTACAGCTGGGTATCTCGAATTCCGAGGTGAACTTACTATAATGATTGGACTACTATGTTGATGATCGAGAGTACGAAAGACGTGAGGATATTCATCACTATAATAATGAAAGGTATGGCGATTAACGAGTCTATTATTATGAAACGTGCACTCGTCCGAAATCAGAACCTTATCAAAAAAAATCCGCATCTGATTCTACTTTATCCATAACCCATAAACAAAAATCGATTCTTTGTTGAAAGCTCCTTTGATACAATTCTTGGTGCAGCTGTCCAATACTTTTCCTACTTATTCCAGTTTCTCTACTAATAGCCCAATAACTTGTGTGTGGATTTTCTATTAGTGAGCCAATAAACCAAAATTATTTATCATGATCTCCTACAATAGGTTGAGGCTGAATAATTTTTTTATAATCTACGTTTCCACTAACTTAAAACTGTTGTAGTAATCAGGTTTCTATCTGGGTATTTTTGGCCGTAAAGTCTAGAAGCCAATAATAGTACATTATATACCTAGGGTGAGAGGTGAGCTTTTATTTACCGAGCACTTTTATATCCTGAGGCGCGTAGCGCCGAGGGATATAATGTGCGAGGTAAATAATAGCTTTTTTCTACACCCGTATTATAATAATGCACTTATATGCCCATAATCCGTTTCATAATGATACCCATTATGATACAGATTTTTCATTACGATACAGATTTTTAATCAATAGAAACCTACTATTTTTCAATCAAGCATGCTGTTTGACGTTTGTCCTAGGTTTCTATGTAATTGTTTTAGTTGTCAAAACGTATTAAATTTTCGTAGATAGCTAAACTTCGATAATTATAATATTAAAATGTCTCATATCAGCGATATCCACACATATCGGAGAAAGCAGAAAATACAGTACAAAATATTTTGCAGCAAAAATCTAGGGAAATACCAATACCCGAAGTAATACCATTAATTACAATTTTGTAGAATTTTTTATAGAAATACGAGTAATTACTGTTATTGTGTTCAATACCAATATAAATATAATATTTATAGGTCTTGATTCTTTATCGGGTGTAGAAAAAATAGCGTATGCAACTCTCATGTAATGGTTATTAAAACACTCGCATAGACCATACGAAACTCGCCTTTGGCTCGTTTCGTATCCCGGTTAATGCTCGTGTATTAATAACCATCATTACATGATCGTTGCATAATATACTATTTCAGCCGAGGTATATATAGAATTTTTTTTACTACTAACATTAATGTATTAGCAATTTTAATTTTGACATAAGTAATTTCCTAACAATTTGTTAAATATTTCGAAATATCAGCAGACTGCAGCGTGTTTCTAATCAGACTGGCTTTATTTATGTAAAAATTTGGCATGTGTCAAATTTTGGTATGATTCTAGGAAATATCCCATTGCATTTTTGATATTTTAATGACATGGATTTATTGTTATTAATTAATAATTTTTAAAGTCGGTGTTGAATTTCCTAGTTAATATATATTTTTACTATTAACACTGATATATATTATCATATTTGATTTGATTAGATTTTAATAAACCCAGCTTTAGTTATTTCCTACTTATTTTTCAATTATTTCAAAATATCAAGTAGTCTGGGAGTTTAGTTGTCAAATTAACAAAATGAAACTAATGAAATTTAGTTTCATTATTTACCTAGGTTTTTTTTTATTATCATTATTTACCTAGGGAGAGAAATATTACTTCTCATTAGAGGAATGGAGTAAATAATGGTGATTTCTCATGTTAGTAGTAAAAAAACAGTTTTTATGACACTCACCAAGAACAAGCATTATATCAATTTTCTCTGCTTTAGAATAAGTTTTCATGTTTCAAATTCGATTTTTCGTACATTTGATGTCTAACTTATTAAATAGAAATGTCAAACTCGCATTTGACATTTAAATTCAATGGTCACATGTGTATCATATTAAGTTATTTAAATTAAGAATATTATTTAACTCCATATGTAAGTTGAATTCAATTAGACTAAATGATGTATGATGTAATCGAAAAATTTGCATTTTATTCGATAATCTAATATCTTGGCTACGTATATCGTAGGTGACTGCTGATGTGTTTTAAATAATCGCGACATACTAGATTATGTTGTTCAAGCTTACAAATTAAGAATCCTTTAAATGTTACAAAAACGAAAAGAGATAGGTATTGGAAACATTAGAGAAACTTTACTTTATTTTTCCTGGGAATCAAAAGACATCATCAAATGTAGGGTGTTCCCTTTAAAAAAACATAACTGATATAAATTCCTATTTTTGGGTCATCCTGTATAATCCAAATTATTTTTAATTTGTAGTGTTAATGGCCCTGTATATCCCCATTAATAAAAAAGTCGTTTTCCCTACAGAGACCGACGCGTATAGGATATATATATTTTTTATTTATTTTATTTTTTTTTTCTTTATTTTTTTTTTCTTTATTTTTTTTTACCTTATTTTGCTTTATTTTAATTTATTTTGATTTAATTTAGATTTATTTTTATTAATTTTTATTTTTTTAATTTATTTATTTTTATTTTCTTATTTTTATTAATTTACCTATTTTTATTTATTAATTTTTTTAATTATTTTTTATTTCTATTCAATTTTATTCATTTTTAATTTTTTAATTATTTTTATTTATTTAATGAAACTTCAAGTTACTAAACTATCGCGATGTCGTTTTTATTAGTGCACTCCTCACATTTTTTATGTCAGGCAAGCCATAACAAGTTCACTTTAAAATTTATTTTACCACATAAAGTCGTATAATACAGGGTGTTTCTAAATTCATGCGACAAAATTCAGGAGGTGATTGCTCGTATGAAATTAAATTGGGTCTTTCCTATAACAAAATTTTCTCAGCCCACCTCTTTCCGAGATATCACCCTTAAAAGGTGGTGACTAAAATTGAGTTTTTATATTTTTCTAAAATTTTAGTAAAGCTAGAAACTTGAAATTTTGTCATTTTCGTGCACTCACAAAAGGACTAATTACGGGTATTTTTTCAATATTTTTGTTACATTATAGGGGGCGAAATTAGCAACCCTTACTTTATTTCATATCAAAACTTTTTTTCGAGATGAAGTTTTATGAAATAAAATTATAACTTGAAATCCTTGTTTTTTTTAAAAATTGAAAAAATACTGAAATTTTAGAAAAAAAAATAAAAACTCAATTTTAGTAACCACCTTTTAAGGGTGATATCTCGGAAAGGGGTGGGCTGAGGAAATTTTATTATAGGAAAGACCCATCTTAATTTCATACGAGCAATCACCTCCTAAATTTTGTCACATGAATTTAGAAACACCCTGTATATTGAAAATTTATAAATAAAAATTAAAAATATGAAATGAAATATATTTTTCTGAGTAAATAATAAAAAGAAACTAAAAAATCATTGAATTTTAAGCTAGATATGATTTTTTAAAGTCATATATATCTTCTCTCAACTTCTAACCACCCTAACTCTGTTAGTTTTAATAATAGCAAAATATGCTAAATTTTTGTGTAAAACTTTATGCTTTACAATTTTTATTAAGAACTTTTTATAGCATTTACCGTTTTTAAATAACCTTAAAAAACCACTTTATTTTCTTGTTTTTTTTTGCCATTTGCCGGGTCCTGAAAAACAAAATTTATTCACATATCGTTTTCAAATACTAGAAAGTGACCTGTATCAAAAATTCCTGAATTAACTCCAAAATTTTGATTCGATTTAGTCATCACACTTTGCAGGGCATTAAAATTAACGAGCATAGTAATAATCAGAGCTGGGCACGAGTACTGAATAAAATACTCGTAAATTGTACGAGTACTCAAAAATTGTATTTATAAGTATTTTATTCGTAAGTACTTGTATAGAGATAGTTTACGGATACGAGTAGTAATCGTGAAAATACGAGTAAAGAGTACGAGTAGTTTCTCAAAATTAACCTAATAAATAAACTATAGAAAAAACAAATAAAAACCACTATAATTTTTAAATAAAAATAGTCTTTATTTACCTAAACAAAAACAAAAAATATAAATAAAATATAAATAAAACAAACATGGTCAACTTGACAGTGAACAATTAACTTTGTAAAAACTTATCTTTTTGTTTCCCTACTTTATCGTTATCGTGTTAAACCAAATCAATATTATTTCGAATACACCTTCACACGCTGAAACACAAAGAGGGGATTTCTGTTATTTTAAATTTTTTTAACTGTTTGTAATCGTCCCCATGTGTTTTTTTTTTTAAACTAAATTTTGACTGCACCCGAAGATGGAAACAAAGTTTTTCGAAACATATGTAGTGCTGTGCTTACAATAAAAAATTAAATTAATGACCTAATAAACCAAGTAACTTTTTATTTATATAAAATTCTGCTACGTCAGGAAATTATCCTTATTCAAATTAACGAAGATTGTGTATGGAGACTATAGACGTTTAATATTTAATCGTTCTCGTAGGAAACACATTCACACCACCACAAAACACCAAAAATAATGAAACGTAAAACGCCCAACGAATTGCTTTCCCCAATATTTCCAACCCAAATCAGAGACCGCAGCCCGAACGCAACCGAGCCCGTTTCGTGTCGTGATTCGTGATACTAGCGATCTATAGTAGCGACTGGCGACTACTCGTAAAATAATACTCGTATTTTACAAGTACATTCTACGAGTAGAGTTAAATTTACTTGTAAGTACGAGTAATAAGTACTTCAAATAAAAAATACTTATAAGTAAAAATTACGAGTAGTTATTCTACTCGTAATCGAAATACGAGTAAAAGTATTCGAGTACTTGCCCAGCTCTGGTAATAATGTATATGGTATTCCAATGAATTTATTGATAAAGTTCCTGTCATTGAAACATCAATGCGTTCCTTGACAAGACCTAACCACAGCTTATACAATACAGCTCCACAACTCCGTGTCGGCGTCTTTGATCTGGCGGTCGAGAACCAAGCAAGACGGAATGGTGCTATCTCTGTTAGATTCGAGGGAAAAGTCGGGCCCGGATTAAAATATTTTTTTATTATTGAAAAAATTGAAAACCTTGGCGTAATAAGGTTGGTTACATCCCATATTAAGTAAGTTTTGGGAAATTAAATTTTTAATTTGTTTTAAATTTGTCAAATATAATTAAAAAATTATTTAAATATAAATATTACGAAAAATAGCACATCTTTCGAATTAGAGGTTGAATAATTTGTATGTGGCTAGTAAAATCCTCGTTAACAAATGTTTTGAGCTAAAACAGTCACTTCACGACAATTTGTGGCTTGGATCCTTTTTACACCAAGGGCTTCAATTGTTAAATAATTTTGTCACGCTCGTGGATGCAAATCAAGTAGTACCCCGTGTGTCTGGCAATGTTACTCTTCGCGCAAAGGGTTTATACCTAAATAAACGAATGCTTCGACTGAGGTCTGGGAACTCTATGGTATTTTGGAATTATAAAGAATTTGTGCTTTTATTTTAACAATATTGGTTATATTTAGATGTATTCTTATTAATTGAAATACAGATTTGTAGAAGTAATACTTTGACAGTTTTTATTAATATAATATATTCAATTTTTATCTGACCATACCGAAGTAGGGAATTTTGAACCTTTATAGTAATGTGAAATTTGAATTACAATATTACACGAAATTACATAATTATTACTTATTTTAGGTAGGTACTAAATTTGTACTTGGAGAAAGTAATATCGATTTTTACAAGAAAACTTGAAAAGTAAATTAATTTAGTTCCTATTTCTGATGTAAAACTTAAACCAAGAAAACAAATAAATAGTAGTTTGTTCAACAAGGGTGGATATGATTGCCATATCACACAAAGACGAAGTTTAAGCACGACGTCGTAGGCGGAGTACTCAATCGTCTGATTGTGATATGAACAATCCACTCGATATGGTCAGTATATTTTTTCTACGACCCACTACAAATTTAAAAAATGATTTTAGGTTATTTAGACAAAATAACTAATTTTAAAATAATTTACGAAGTTGGCTAATTTATAAAATAAAATAAACATGAAAAAATAATTAGTCCTCGGCCTAGATTCGATCCCGGGCTTTTAGCGTGGAAGGCAGATGCTCTATCCTCATCTTCACCGAAACTTTCAGGACTTTAAGTTTTAATACTCGTAATTAAATTAGTATCATGTAGTTTGATTAAAAAAATTTTTTTTTTAAATGTGGACACAATAAAAACAAAAATGCTATTATTCATCGAGTCTACACAAAAATTTTAATGTACTTTTTCGTTTTGTAGTATGTGCGTAGATTGGCTAATATCCATGCACAGATTACAAAACGAAAAAGTACATTGCCTTTAATTGAACGAATATATTTCATATTCATTCTAGGTAGTAAGAACACTGCAAAAAAAATAAATTCGTCCATCACCGTTCCTATTTTGATCAACCGACTGCTATTATTTTTAAAATTTTAAATAAATGGCAATTCTGTCAAACTAATTGTCAGTATATTTTTTTGTTATTGAGATTAAACATACATTAAAATAGGTTATTCTTTTGAAAAACGTTAGCATGGATGACTAAAGGGTATTGGGTTAATTAATTCTAAAAGTGTGGTACAAATGTTATTTTTTGTAGCCAATTCTTCAAAATTATTTTGAAATATCTTTTCAATATTGAATATTAGTTCTACAAATTCATCATTTGACAGTTGCAGATTTCCAAATGTATCTCTGAATTGGCGTTATCATATGCCTTTAAAAATCAATAAAAAGAAAAATCATCTAATTCAACGTGTTCTTTGTTATATATAAGACAGGTATCACAGGAGTGGATCCTCAAGGCTTTTATTAAAAGGTAACCACACACATACCTGATAAAAATTTTCTGTAGCAACTCGTCTTTACAATAATTTAGGGTGTTAATAATTTCATCATAAAATAAAATACAATGTGTTCCATTTAAAAAACATACATTTTAATTTGCCAGACAAAAACGTGACACCCTGTATATCCAAAGAACTTTTTAAAATAAGTAGGTATTTTTCAAATCCATATAACTTTTATTTAAAACTTTTTTGCGTGTCTATAACAAACTAATAAACAATAACGCACTAATGGGACACCCTGTATAAATTATATTTTTAACAATGAAAATTTCTTTTAATGTGGTACTTATTGGTTTGGGTCCTTGGGAAAACTAAAGAATGTTTTCTTGCAGGTATAACCCTTATTAAAACAGCTTTTGACTGCACAAACAGAATGATTTCTTTTTTTTTTCACTCATTCTACTCACAGCTAAAGAGTCACCAAAATAATAACAGTACCTTTAACTCAAACAAAATCAACGAAATTATACAATCAACGAAATTATACGCACGACTCAACACCTTACCTAAGTACGCTTCTGAACGCCAAAACCGTCTTTTCCCTCCGAAGGCGGATCTTAAGCGATGCGCGACGAAATCGACGCAAACCGTTGCCGCCAAGAGAGTGTTTTAGCTGTATTGTATAAGTTGTGACCTAACTTCGGAACGAGATGATGAGTAATAAAGTTAGGCTGAGTCCCACTATCCAACATAGCCCGATAAGACTTGTGTTCGGGCGGAGGTAATTTGCCCACAAAATATTTAAAGCTGTTAATCCTATAGGTAATTTGCCTACAGCAAGTAAAAGGTCATCTTAATCCTGTTGGTATTTTGCCCAAATTTATTTCTAACTGAATAAATCATAATAGATATATCTTTCATTTATTATTTTTTATATATTATCGAAAAGTAAAAACACATTATTAATTAAACTAAAAATTATATTAAACACTAATTTTTATTATTATAAAAAAGTAAGTATACATAAGTTATATTATATTTTTTATATATTTATATTTTATTTACATATTTTTCAACTGGGAGGAATAAATGTGATACAAATTTTATATACTCTAATCTGCTGATTTGCTGCAGATCAAATCGCTGTATAAATTTTTCTAAACACTGAATTTTTTGTTTTACACTTTTGTCTTTGATTTTCTTAGGTATACTTAAGCTTTGTATTGTGACATACGTGTCGATTTGAAAGTCTTTAAGCTTTTCTATAAAAATATATACAGAAGGATGTGTACAGTAGAATGAAGAATTAAACCTTGAATGAAACGACTCACAGGCATTTGTAGTTCTTGTAATTGAAGCTGTTTTTTCTGCCCATATACTTGGAGGAAATGTAGAATTTTCTTCAATATATGTTTCTAATAGGTAATCGGCATACCTATCGAGAACGGCATTTTCTGGTTTACTTGCCATTAAGTCAAACACAAAACAGTCTCCAACTTCATCGGCGTTTAAATATGTCAACCCAAATGATGTTTTAAGCCATTTTCCGGTATCACTGTTAGTTGTATATTCAGTCATTAATCCCAGAGACTGAATTTTACGATACCACGCTTGATGTAGATGAAATCGGCATCCATTGATTACAGTATTAGGCCACATATAAATTAACGCCTTATGAATTGCTATTTCAAAATCAACGAACACTTTAGATGGATTTAAAGCAATACTGTAAGTTTCCAAAATTTTATAATGCAATAACGAAAACAAATGTTTGTATATATCGGTAGATTTGTTTGGTAATAAACAATATACCAGGGGCACATAGTGTCCATTAGACAGCCCATGAATGGTAAATAATTGTAGGAAAAACTTTGTACAATACGAAAATGTTCCATCCATGTACAAGACGTTCATTTTACACAAAGTACGAATATTTGTCTCACATGTAAATACAATAATATTATTTTCTCTGCTATTTATTGAAAAAAAATGTTCACCTTTACTGGTTTTAAATGTATTAGAATATAAGTCAACTGCATCATGCACTTCTTGTATATTTGTAGGTAATGGACCTGGTAGTATTTTGCGACGACTGTTGTATATAGTTTTTCTTATGTAGGACACATCAATTGTAGTTAGTGACTCTGGTAAATTAGTAGCAAGTACTTTACGGATAATTTTAGAAGGTTTTTCCGAAATATCATCAACTGCTTTTCGCTTACACGAATTAGAAATAATTTTCCTGTTTAATTTCGGTTCATTTGCTTCATGGCTATGAATTAGGTTGCCTCTGGATACTAAAAGTTCAGGACCAATTGTAAATACAGTGGCATTACAAGCATTTGTTTTTCTTTGGGAGCATCTCCAAGAAACTTCTCCACTTTTCATTTCTCTATCTTTGGCAAACGTAAAATTCTCCAAAAGGAGTACATCTTTCCCGCGTGTGCTTTTAATCAATGTAGCTGACATTATAGAAATAATTATTGTTTATAAACACTCGAATTACAATCATCAACGTATAAAAACTGACTGAAATATAAACAGTAAACACCCAAAGTAAGTACCTATTAGAATTATTAATAATCAGGTAGGTACCTATTTGTGGGCGGATGTAATTTGCGGGTTTAGGTACCTGAATGCTACTGTGGGCAAAATACCAGTAAGATTAACGCACCCCTTTATTTACACAGGTAGAAAACAGAGATTTGTGGGCAAAAAGGACCCGCCGTTGTGTTCAACTCCAGAAATATCGTGAATTTGAAGAAAAACAGTTGATAACAAAATAAAATTATAATTAATATTACTCGACAGTACATTTACTTCACATTGTTTGAATTAGATGGCATATTGTTCGACGAAATTTGATAAGGAACAGTTTTTTAAAATGATGTATACCACATCTTTTACACTTACTATATTTACAAACAGAACTTTGATGCCCACTGTATAGACAATTAAAACATATATCCAATATTTTCACTTCGTTTTGAATACCAAGATTTTTAAAATCCCTGCAGAATGATATTTTGTGAAGAAAACCCTTGCAAAATCTACAGGAGTCATTAGCAACTAATGATTTGATGAAAATGATGAAGGTGCTTCTTTATGGGACGAGATTTTGGCAGACTAGGTTTCAAACTTTTCTGTTCGGTTTTGCAAAAACGTTATATCATTAAGAATTGGTTTTTTACCGCGAATGTTTTTATCCCAAATCCCAATCTTATACTGTCAGAATGTAGCCTCTTAATAACAATGAATATTAAAATTGAATTTCCTAAGAATTTGAGAGATCTAAGATTACTGGTTAGATTGTTAAGTAGTTGACGAATAGACTTTAAGAGTTTTCACTAATACACATGTTTTTAAATAGTAAGAATTCGAAAAGTACATCACTCCTACATTTTGATAAGATTTTCCAATATATTAATCCATTATTATTTTTTAATATCTGGTAACCATTCTCACTGATACACTGACAATGAACATTACGTAAATAATTTCATTGTGTGTAAATCAAGCTCTGATAACTAAAGTCAATCAAACAATTTTTTGGTGCAACTGGTACTTCGGTTTGTGACAATCTTCAGAAATGATAAGAAACGTATCCAGAGCAGCTTATCAATCCGTTTTAGTGTCATTTTAAGCGTTTCAAAAAACTATGTGTAACAGTACATTAGCTGACACTGCGTTTGAACTTAAGATAAGAGGTCGCTTGCTGATATGCTGTAGGCCAAGACTAAAAGGAGCGCGAGGTCGCAATAGGAAAATCAGGAAGCTGTTGAATAGATTTTTGTTGTAACATTTCGTCGGCCTAATTTTAAATCCCCGTAACTCAAATTTGCATAATTTTACAGGGGAGCGAAAAAACCGCTCCTTACAAAATTTAAGTCAAATCGTCAGACACTATACCTTAAAATAAATTTATTAATGTTCAAAAAAACTTTAAATTAATAGGTTTTGCAAAAATTTTGAAAAATGTTTTTAATAAAGGACTTACGAGGTTTTAGAATACAAAATGCTAAATTTCTTAGACATACGAGTTTTTAATAGAAATGAATCTTAAAACAGGTTACATACACTTACACTATAAACTAATGAAAAATATAATTAAAATAATATATTTTTTCTAAAATGTTAACAAAAGAAAAGGTTTTCAAAATGGTACAAATTATGTGTCTTTATGTGGAAGCTGGTCATAAAAAAAATGATAATCTTGGTCAAGAACACCCTTTAATTTCTGCAAATTATCAAATTTTTTTCTATCTATTTTTAAAGGCTCTTTATAAAGATTAGGCATATTAACATTTACTGAGCATTCTTTATCCTTTCTCCTTTTAGGCAATACTGTCCATTCGTCACTATAATTAAGCTTATATTCGATTATTCCAGATGTATTATATTTTAGACAACTAATATCGGTAACCACGGGGTCACCTTTTTTAAACCCAGGTCGTATGGTAGTGTAAAAAGAAAGATCAGACATCTTTTTAAAAAAATCATAACTAAGATAATTCACATTATAGGGTCTGGGTTTATTTCTAGCAGATTTACAAATAGAAACATACCCAGCTAGAGTGTAAATATCCTTATTGCGAAGTTTTTGTTCAATAACTGAGTGCATGGAGTCACACTCCATCTGAGTATGTCCTTTTTCTAAGTAGTTTTGAGTAATCGTAATTTTCTTTTTCATACTGCAGAACAAAAGGGTGTTACTTATAATCGCATTGCGGTTTTGGTAAGTACAACCGTCGCTATAAAATGTCACTTCATCTCCGTCCTCAGTATGAAGATCGAAAATAAAAGAGTGAAGAATGGAAGCGAACTCATTTGCAGTCAAATCACCTTGACATTCGTGCCACAAATAGCAGTGGCCATCGAGATTCTTTAAATTGAAAATCGTGAAGTTATGCACCACAAGCTTACTTTTATAATACATTGCTGATGCCTTAGTTAATGGAGCCATGAGTACACTTTGCAAATCCATAGTAAACACCCATTTTGTTTCTTCCTTATCTTGGTTTTTGGTATTTCGAGCAGCATCCTTTCGTTTCATATGTGCATTAAAAACTATTTCATCGATGTTACCAATTTTAAAACCAATGCATGTGTCGCACTGATCTTTTTTTGGGCGAAACAAACTATAATTCAAATCGGAGAACACATGACTAAACGAAGCATCAGATACTGCATATATTCCTACCCTACTACATTCTTCTTTGTAAAAACTATATAGTTGATTTTTTGACGTCCAAATGGGTTCTAAGTACTTCTTGCTAGATGTCGCGCGACAATAGTGTGATTCTAGATTCGGAAGACTGTTTAAAAAATCACGCAAATAGTCCATTTCGATTTTCTTGACATGATTTCTTTTTGGTTTAACAGTCAAATTATTTTTTCTTTCGACTACATCATTTTTTGCTTCTTTGTTCATTTCATTCGTCAATTTCTCTACTTCTTCATCTGGATTCCCTTGGTTACTTTTCACCCAACTTAATACTGACCACTCCCCTATGCAAAGGGTATTCAAAAATTGAGTTTTACAGACCCGAAACCTAGCACCTCTAGCAACCTGTAAAAACCAAAACGAATTAGAATCTTGCTTTGCTTAAGGTTTAACTAACTTACCTTTAAGAAAAAATATAGAGAATTTTTCCTACGAGATACTTGCGCTTCTGTTTTTCTTTGTTTTACTGGCCCAAGATCAACTAAACTTCTAACATACTCTTTCTTTTCAGCCCAAGATTTACTCCAAAAATTTTGAAAAATAACTTGTCTGTCTTTCTCTGTTAATAAATTACAATTTAACTTTGATTTTTGTCTACTCTGTTTACAAAGACATGATGGCTTCAATTGTCTTGCATTTCGTTTTTTGTTGAAAGTCCATTTTCCTTCCTCCCTATTCAGCCCTTTGTATTCTTCTCCTTTGCTACGTTTAAATTTTTGCACATTAACGTCCCATTCTTTATTATTCACATGTCTTCTTTTTTTCCTCGCTTTTCTTGGGGCATCTTTGATTGCAGTGTCAGGTTCATCCATATTTTCTGCGTTTTCAATACTGCTTTTATTTCTTGTGTTAGGTGTTACATCAATGTCAGTTTCGTCTTCAAACTGTTCTAAATCGCTGTCACTTTCATTAGCTATGGCGTTGAGCTGATCTTCCGGTTCTGTCCAGTCTGGGTCTTTTAATTGTTCGTTAGGATCTGCTATATCATTGCATTCTTCTTCAACATCGACACTGTTTTTATTAACATTTTCAAAAATAATTGTACTAGACATTACATTGCTATCAAAACTGGGACTGGGCGTATTTAAAGCATGCTGAAGTTGGTTTTCTACATTCATTGCATATTGAAGTAGTGATGCATCGGAAACCGGTAAGCTTTCTTCAATGTTATTTGAGGTTGCAGTGTTCTCATTAGAGATGAACATGTTTAAATGTTGAGACGGTTTATTAAAATTCGTACTAGCCATATTATCGTTTGATGCCATTTGCATTATTTTTTGCGTGCGTACAGACATTTTGCTAAAAGACAAATAGGTACTTTAATGTATGGAAAAAATTGTTAAATACCCGTAAGTCTAATGCGAGGTCTGATGTTTTTAATGTGTTTATAACTTTTCATGAATTTTAAAAACTCGTATCTCAAAAGAGAAATTAATCGGTTTATTATCATTGTAATATTATTGTAAACCCATTAAATAATTACCACAAACAGAACTTACTTAAAAAATAACTTAAAATAGTACAAATCTGGCTTATATAAGTACAATTTCTTACCTGATTTGCAAGTTTTTCACGGAGCACTCAAACAGGCGGTTGTACGCAACACTGAACTAATGACTTACGAGGATTTAATATGATCGAATTACATTGCCGACATACGAGCTTCAAATAATAACACATAGATGTCGCAATATTCGGGCGAGGGTTACAAGGTTTTAAAATATCGTAGATATCATAATTATTACGTTGCATTATGACAAAATCTAAATTTCACAAAATTGTTGACTTACGAGGTTTAAAAATTAGGCCGACGATTTACGATTTAATTAAGTGTAATAATAAGCAGTAACGATACTAAATTTAAAATAGAATACAGCACCTTTTAAAGCAGAAGTAGCATAAATTAATTGGACAAGTTTTACAAGATAATAGGTGAAAAGATAAGAGATAATCGGACATTCGAAACTGCATCCCGAATCGGTTAGGTAGAATTTTTAACAACGAAACTGTATCCGAGGTGCAAATTTTATTACTACTAAAATTCTACGAATATTTAAGCAGGGTTGTCAAATGAAATGATTGAAAGTAGGTACCTACAGTCTGTTCGCTATACTCACACGGGTTTCTTATTAACAAAATTATGCAAATTAGTCATTGACAACCAGTTCTAATAAACTTCTTCCCAAGAAATTAGGTAAAATTGCCCTAATGGTCAAATTTAAATTAAAATTACACTAGGGTAGGTACTAAATTTGTTACAAATATTGCAGTTGAATTGATTCTTTGCAAGTATTGACATTGTATGTATATTGTAAATTTAGTAGAAATTTTAAAAATGCCTAGACGTGTGTTAGATGTAGATAGTCTAATTTGTAGTGTACATAAGTATTTTACGGATGAAAAAAAAATGGCGGTCCTTTAAAATCGGTAATAACTGTACAACAACGCGTATGCAATGCTCTAGGAATTAGTGAAACCAAATTAAGATGAGTATTACAAAATCACAATAGTGAACTGCCGAAAGATCACCGCAAAACTCGCCCATCATTGAAAACGAAAGATATTCCAGATGGAAAGAAATTTGAAATTCGTGATACCATTTATCGAATGAGGGTCAACAAGGAACATGTGACCTTAAATACAATTCTCTCGGAATTAATAGATAGAAAATTTGACGCATTGGCAGAACAAGTCTCTATGGCAAGTGATACATAACTTGGGTTTCAAATTTCAAAAGGAGGATAACAGAAAGGCCCTTTGTGAAAGAAATTATGTCGTGCACAAGAGAAGTAACTTTCTAAGAAAATATTCTAAATTTAAAGAAGCAAATAAAACAAAAGAAAAAAACAATTCAATTCTAAAGTATCTTTATAAATAATCATGGCAGTCTGAATCCTTTGAACTAGAGTCATCATTTGGTTGAAATATGATGGGTTGTAAAGAGGGTAATACTACATACTCATCTTCTTCTTTAATAACATGTTCGACGCAGTTTTTTTCCAAAGCTCTTGGCGGTCTGCTGCTAGAACTTTCTTTACGAGTTCTACAACCTCTTTACTCAGTTCTGGAGACTGATTACATTTTCGTAATTCTGATTTTACGTTTGCCCATATTAACTCTATAGGGTTAAATATGCAATAGTAAGGAGGTAGTCTGAGAAAAGTATGACCCTGTTCTTTGCACAGCTTGTCAATATAATAAATTTTTTCCAACTTCATGCCTTTAATAACAGTAAGCAATTCTTTGTTTGTTGGGCCTTTTTACGATCACTGGCAGGAATAGGAATATTTTTTTCAGACATAAACGCTAAAATTTGAGCTTTGTTACTGCTACTATTTGGTATTTTAAGGAGTTGCCGTGAGTGGTAGGATGCGTTGTCTATAACGATTACTGACTGGTGGAATGTTAGGTAAGAGCTGTTCATTAAACCATTTTTCAAATAATTCTGCTGTCATATCTTCATGATAATCAGCTGCACAGTTTTTAGTTTGTTTAACAGATAATAATAAAGCATTAGGCACGAAACCGTCTTTGCTTCCAGCGTGTACTATTATAATACGTTTCCCTTTAGAACATGGCCCATTCAAACAGCAATTTTTACTACTGCCAACCCAACCGAAATTTACTACATCGTGACTGTCAAACCATGTTTCATCTAGATAAATTATGTGTCTATTAGAACTTCTGTAGCCTTTTATCTAACGCAAATAATCTTGTCGCCATTGAACTATCCTTGACGATTCGGTGATTGCCATCTGTTTATTCATTTTTTTGTGTTTAAAACCACATGCTGACAAAACTTGACGCAATGTTTCCAAACTGGTATAAGTGTATCCTGGAAAATCTGCTACCTTTTGCTGTATTACTTCCAATGTTGGAACCCTGTTCTCCTTATATAAACTATAAATTGTCCTTATAAAATCTTGGGTAGCTCTGTCAACTGATTTCAGTTTTTCTTTACATGTTTTTCGGTTTTGTGAATGATCCACAGCAACCCCTTTTGTGACTACCCGATAAATGGAAAATTTATTTACTTTAGTTAATTCAGCAATTCTTATTATGATCGCATTATCAGACTGCTGAATATTTTCCTTTTTTAAACATTCGAATATATTTAAAATAACTTGTTGTGTTTGTATATCTAAATCCTTATTGTTAAAGTCATACCTGTCTTTAATCTCACTACATTGTGCAATTTCATTTTCTTCATTCACCCACGGTCTAAAGAACGTCATATTTATATTTATTAAAAGAAATTTATATTAAACCAACCACACATACAAAACACACCGCACGACAGTACTCCACTGATATCGCAGACTGTCTTCCAGGAATATTTTCGAACACTCCTCCCCTTCGTAAACCTTCGGCCAATACAGTGCATTTAAGTTTACGATTCGATGTTTTCATTGGTTAACAACGGAGATGATGGATTTTGACACATATATATCAAGTACACGTTGACTGACCGTTCCTTTAATATTTACCGCATTGTATAAGGGGAGTAAACATTATTTTTCGTTTCTAAATTTGGCATGAGTACCGTGCGTATATATTAAATATTGATGATTCCCCACATAACTGTGTTCTGCAATTGATATTGGAAGGACTATAAAAGAAACATACATAAAAGGTACTTTATTGAGCTCTTACCAGAAAAATGTTAAAAAATGGGACATAACTATTGGAAGATATATTTTTATGTACTGATTATTTCAGTAATAATTAACAGTAATAATTGTTGTTTTGTGATGAGGTTATTTGGATAAGACTAACTTAAATTACCAAATGGACTTTAATTAGCTTTAGTTCCAGGTATAAACGGATTATCTATGGGGTGGGATTTTAAAAATGCCATGGAAAGACCAGTATACTATCGCTAAAAATTATTAACTTTAGTTCGTCTTTGTGTTGGTGTTTTTGTGCAGTTTTTAATAATGGAAGTAACTTTTTGTTTAAGTGAGAGAGGCATGTCATTATTTTTAATTCATGGCTATACATATATTCAATTGAGGAGCTAACTTTCAAACGCGAGCTAGTCTATATTTTTTTAAATCGAGGTTTTGCGCGCGTTGACAAGTTTCACCTTAATGTTATTTAATTAACGTTCATTTATAAACGAGTCAGGGGCGGCTCGTGACCAAAATTTTGAGGGTTCACAGTAGCAGAATGTAGATCCCGGAACAAATGTAGGTAAAAAACTGTCAGTGTTTTAGAAAAATATATTATAAACTTTCTAAAACACTGAAAGTTGTTTTCATACATATATACTGATATTTGTATTCTGTCACTTTAAACCCTCAAAATTTTGGACACGAGCCGCCACTGGAACGAGTCCCATGGTTTCAGCCTTCAAAATATTGAGGTCTTGATCAAAGACGAACATGTCCACTGCTCAATTTCAATCAAATACGAACATGTTCAAAGCAGCCACTGATCGTTGAATATTGCAATTACGTGACTTCTGTCTTTACCTGGTTAATATTTTGGTTATTGACATCACAGAAAATGGTGATAGAAAAAGCCACTTATCTGAGACTAAGAAAAATTCTGTTAGACAATACATTGGTTCCCTGCCTGCTTATGAAAGCCACTATTCTAGAAACAAATCTAAGAGAGTGTACCTTAGATATGATCTGAATATCAAGAAACTTCATAAAGCATACAATTCCATGACTAAAAACGATTTGCGTGTATCTCTTGCAAAGTTTCAATGTGTCAAGGTCTTTAATATTGGATTCAAACGTCCAGCAACTGACGTGTGTAGTTACTGTGAAAAGACTAGAAACCTCATGAAAAATGCTATTAGTGAAGCTAAAGTTAACTTATTAATACAACTCAGAATTAATAAAAAAAAAGAGCTCAAGCTTTTAAAGGAATTTTAGAAGCCAAAGATTACAAGTTTTTAAAAATTCAAAATGGCGCTGGAAGGAATCATATTTACGTAAAAAGGTCCCCCTTTAATGAAATAATAAAAATTGTCCTTTTGGTTTGTAAAACTGGACCATTTTAGAAGCAGCCAATCATTATTATTCAATAATGTGATCGTGACGAAGAATACCGAGTGGATGCGAAGTGAGAATTCGGGTGGGATCAAGAGGAAGATCGATGAAGAGAGAAATGGGAAAAAGGGTTTTTGGTATTTTAGTTTTTTTAAAAAACAGGGATGTCCTTAAAGGAATGTCCTCCCGATTGGTTTCTTTATTATTAGTCCAATTAAATAACGAAAAAAGCCCCTTCGAGCTTACATTAATTTGTAATTGGATGAAACAAATTGGACCTTACGTATTTTGATGTGATCTTTCCGAAAAAAACCAAAAAAAGATGTAGCTGTTTTTCAATTTTTTTTATATCAGGAAAAACCGGGTTTTTCGAAATTTTCCATGGTAAAAATGCTAATTATCTGGGCAAATATCATTCCGATAGTAAAAATAAATGAATCAATCAAAAGAGGAGGCAAAAATAGTTCGGAAAGTCATTGCACAGGTAGTTTTAATGGCGAATTTCTCGCCGCCACAAGTGTTTTTACCAAAAAGTTGTTTTTTCTACACCCGTATTATAATAATGCACTTATATGCCCATAATCCGTTTCATAATGATACCCATTATGATACAGATTTTTCATTACGATACAGATTTTTAATCAATAGAAACCTACAATTTTTCAATCAAGCATGCTGTTTGACGTTTGTCCTAGGTTCCTATGTAATTGTTTTAGTTGTCAAAACGTATTAAATTTTCGTAGGTAGCTAAACTTCGATAATTATAATATTAAAATGTCTGATATTAGCGATATAGAAGACTCCTCCACACATATCGGAGAAAGCAGAAAATACAGTACAAAATATTTTACCGCAAAAATCTAGGGAAATACCAATACCTGAAGTAATACCATTAATTACAATTTTGTAGAATTTTTTATAGAAATACGAGTAATTACTGTTATTGTGTTCAATACCAATATAAATATAATATTTATAGGTCTTGATTATTTATCGGGTGTAGAAAAAATAGCGTATGCAACTCTCATGTAATGGTTATTAAAACACTCGCATAAACCATACGAAACTCGCCTTTGGCTCGTTTCGTATCCCGGTTAATGCTCGTGTATTAATAACCATCACTACATGATCGTTGCATAATATACTATTTTCGTTTCTTTGATCAGAACCATGAACATGAAATATGCGATGAATTTGTGGCGAAATTATAAATGTTAGACATATGTGCCCATGAAAGAAAATGCGTATTTTTTTGTTGGCTCTCAAATAAAATAAGTCCCGCGGCGAAATCTGCCATAATTTTTCGAAAATTCGCAGGAAACCGGAAGGCATAGTTTTTTTTTTAGTTTTTTTTTTTCATATGATTTTCTCCCTAACAAAAAAATATATTTGAAAAAACTAACTTCGGCATCGGAAAGAGCACAAAAAAATACACAAAAAGGTATACTTTAAAAATGTTAGCAAATTAATCCTAAGCCTAAGTGTAAGTTCCAACTTGGTGGTAAGCTTGTTTTTTGTTCTCTAACATCTGGTTTTTAGTTATTTACAAGAAAACTTGAAATGGGGAAGATATATATGCATTGCAAATATACGTATTTTCTAGTTACGTTCCGAATGAGACGGGTTGGGTGGCGAAATCTGCAAAACTTTTTGAAAAAATTGCAAAACTTTTTGAAAAAATTGCAAAACTATTTTTTCTTGATTTCTCGTACTATTTTCTTAAATAACTCGAACAGTGCCGGCTCGTGGTAATTTGAAATGGGTGTTCACTTTTTCCAATACTTTTATCATTTTTGTAAGTTCGGTCCAAAACTTTGTACAAGAGCCAATATCGCTGTTTTTTTATTATTTGAGTTTGTATTAAATGTAGTTATTATCAACATCATACTATTTTCAAGCATTATAACTATTAATAAATAAATATTTTAGTTAGTGTGATATTTGTTTTGTTTTTAATACATTGAAAACCACCTATAAACATTATTAGTTAATAAACTGACTTTTGTTCATAATTTGAGATTATTTTTAAATATATATAAGGTTATGTAGAAAGCTTGACATTGATTTTTGTGTAAAAAATATTGTATGAACCTACCATTTTTCAGTTTTAATTGTAAATTTAATCATTTTCACAATTTGTCACAGATGTCAAATAAATTTTTTTTTAAATACCTTTTAAAATAATAACTTTTAAATAAAATAAGAACTAAAATGTTTTAAATATTTATTTTATGAGATCAGTCCCATCACAATACATACTATTACACAAATAAAAACTAGAATAAAGATATATAATGCGTGGCATTCTAAATGATACTCTTCGCAGTTTAACAGACTCCCTTAACTACCCATTTTCTACCAGATTGTTTTCACAATCAATAGGCCTCATCTCCTTATAGGGCTTGATTTTTACATAAAAATTTCATGTTGATATAGCTTTTCATTTTTAATTTTAATTTCTAACACCCGTTTTTGTCCTTTCTAATTTAGTATTTTCATTGTTTGCAAAAACTAAACAAGGAAAACAAAACAAAGCATGTTGTTTATCACACCCGCACAACCACGAAGTTTTTTTATATTGTTCAATCTTAAAAGTATGTTTAAACTTTCTATTTCTTATGGCACATTCTTGAACAATGTTTATCTCCGATCGAGGTGGGCCATTCTTTTTTATAAGCACTCGATTCTCAAAATTATGTTTATTTGTTTTTATAAATTTCACCGAATACGATTCCATCGTACATAAACACTAGTAAATTCACACAGAATCTAAGATCAGTACAGCCAACCTCAAAACAACGAAAATTCGGTTCACGGAACACACAAATCCATAAAAAGTATAATTTGTAAAGAGATCTCGTGTCTCACTGAGTGTATTCTCACTTTCTTCTTTTATATATCGATAAACAAGGATACAAATATATTCAGGTCCATATTTATAAACAGAACTCAGCTGAGTCGGAGTTGGGTAAGTCGTCCTTGAACTAAAATCAAAGTTCGGTTACAACGTCTCTAAAGTTCCAAGTGATTCCGGTGTCACACTGGGATTTAGAGATGGATATTGTCAAATCTGTAAGTGTTAAGTAGGTACATTTACGTTATTACTACTCATCTCTAAATTCGCGATATATCAGGCGAGTTCGGTCAGTCAGGGGCTGGAGCGGGACAAATTTTAGGGTGCTTTTAAATGACATTTAAGCGTGTTAAACTGTCACTAATCGGACTAAACCTAACGGTAAAAGGGTCGTTCGGAGTTAAAAGTGTTAAAGGAGTTAAAGGAACTTGGCAGACCGAACGCAATGATAACCGAACCCCAGGTAGACGGAATGACAGTTTGTTTGATTTGGTAGTGTTGCCAGAATATGTTTTTGTTATGTACCAGATTTGTCTAAAAAATGTATCAGATTCCTTAAATGTACCAAATTTTTCGAATTCTATTTGAGTGACATCTAATTTATTGAAGAGAAAAAAGGGGATTTTTATAGATAACGAACCCAAACAAGGAACACAATATATTTTACACGTGAACACTGCCTCAAGCAGAATGTACTACATCTAGTACAATTGTGAATTGTACTAGACTGGCAACACTGGTTTGGCAACCTTGTTTGTGAGCGGCGCGCCAATTAATGTGTTCCTTTGACGTTTGAAGGATATGTTGGCGTGTTGTTTTCTCTTTTTAACTTTATGCATTCACCAAATCGTCTCACTCGTGTTAGGCTCACTCATCATAATGCGCCACAGATACAGTATACTTAGGTATTCTGTGCCACAGAGACGCGATCGGCCAGAGGGCAATGATGTACCAAAAAATATAGATTAACACGTATAAAAATAAAAATATTAAAATTAAATTTATATTTTTATGTTATTTATGTAATTATAAAATAATGTGTTTTTATGAAATTTAATTGGGTGTTCACTGCACAAATGAACCAATGGAGAAACCGCCCCTGAACTCGAAACTAATTATCTGAATAGAAAACTGTTTTCATCAGATGAAAGAGAAAAAAAAAGACACGAAAAACTGTGGCATATACATTTTTTCTAACATCCTCTGTTTTCTGAGCGCACGAGTGCAAAGATCGGTAATTCTCGAGAGAATTGAAGCTACTCGAATTTTTTTCGAGAAAAGCGGCGTTTTCTGGCAATTGGGAGAGAAAGTAAGCTTGTTTCTCATTAAACTTACTGATTCTAATATATTTTCAGTCTGTAAAGTGCCCAAATTACGGAAAAAATCGACAGTGTGCTTGTTTTTTCTCGAAAAAAAAAAAAAAAAAAAAAAAAGGAAAATGTTGGATTTAAGAGAAAACCACTCGTTTTACGAGCAATTTTCTAAGCACAAAAAAATGCGTAGTTTTCATTATATTTCGAATGTCATAGGTCGCAATGCAAATCTGCAATAGTTCGCGAAAACGTGGCCAAATTTTTTCCCAATTTTTTCTCTTTCTTTGAATGAATCGACAAGTCGTTGTTCGACTAAATTTCTCACCATTTAAAAGAACACAGTAATAGAATTTTCTTAATTTAGGAACGTACTTATTCAATAAATTGCTGAAGAAGTTCGAAAAACCACGTGTAGAGATCTTGCTGAATACGGTTATTAAAAATCTATGCCTATGAACACTATCAAGCGATTCAATTTGTAATAATATGACCGTTTGAAGTTTAAACTTGTCGGATAGCGAACGCCGAGACCATAGCTATCCTTGATGCGACGTGCGGCTAATTCTATATTTTACACAAAACTCAAGAAACGTCTGATAACAAGTCAGTAAAATACAATTTAATAAATTTTAAGCCTAATAAATTTAGGTATGTAAGAAATTTAAAACTGGATATCGCAAAAAAATCAAATTACAGAAATGCAGTGTATACAGGAGTTTTGGATTCCGCGGAGCGCGTGTAATGGGACTTTTGAACTTAGAAGAAACATACACACTTTAAACTTTGTATACACATTCATAAGACATGAAATTTGGGTTTGCTTAATTTTCAGACCAAAAAACTAAAAGTCGTCAATTTTAGGCAACTTTTCTCAAAAACCGTGTTTTTTGGTCGTCACTCAATGAACAGTGGTCAAAAAAATAGATAAAATATTTTTGCAGAATTTTCCGTAATCTAATCGTATTCTAGACACAATAAAGTACTAAACAAAAAAGTTTTGAGCCATTGGGTGCATTTTTGTGCGACTTCAAACTTTCGAAAAAAAATTTAGTTTTTTTTAGGGAAAAAAAATTGTCAAATTGTTTGATATCTTGGCCAATTATAGTCCCATTTCGGTGAAATTTACACACACATAAGATTTTACATTCAAGAGTAAGCTCTGTAAGTGGCATTAAAAAAATTTAAATAGTTTGGCCGTTATAGGCAAACAATAAAATTAGGCCCGCGGTACACTTTTTTCTTGCCCCCTTCTGGGAATCAATAGTCACATCCCTTAAGTTCAAAACGCATTTTTGTTTTTTCAAATATCTTAATTTTTACCAAAGTTATGAAGAATTTAGTGTTTGAACATTTAACAAATTCAGTTTTTCGACCTTCGCCGCCTCAAAATACTGAGAGAACTGCATCGGATCAAAATTTCTCAAGAGACATGAAAATTAGCATTTTTTCTAAGCTTTCAAATGTCTGAACTGCGTTTTGATAATATTTATTTATTTCCGACATGCGCCTGCGCAAAATTGAAAAATTGACAAAATCCAAAATTTCGGCACTTTCGAAAATCAGCTACATTTTGTTTTGCCTTTTTTCGAAAAGTTCACCTCAAAATACATAGAATCCATTTTGTTTCATCTAATTACAATTTAATGTAAGCTCAAAACCCGTAATTTAATTCGATTATATATCTAAATTAAATTTATAATAAGTAATTCAAGATAACACTTTTTCTACGGCTATAATGTAAAACTACACTTTCTCAACTATTGTTGAGTAAGAATTGAGATAGATTTGTATATTTCATAATTTTGATAACACAAACTAATCATTTCCCTATTAGATCATTATTTTATCACACACAGCAGTCATTCCTTAAATATTTTAAAATCATGTGTGCCGTGAAATGTCAAACATTCATTAATTTTCTAGTCAAAAATATCGGTTTCATTTAAAATTTATTTTATAAAAACTAATTAAAACATATGATGTGTCCATAAAAAGTATTTCCTCCTTTTCAGTCCATCCCTAATCCAATTTTAACTGTAATGTTTTATACAAACTCTTCGTTATAGAATTATAATATTGATAATCGATGTTCAATTACAATTTAATGATTTAGAATCAGATAATCTTTTTTACAACGGTGTCATCGTCTGCTATTATCAGTAGCCTTTGTTCTGTGTACTTTTTTTTTCATTTTAATTTGTTCAAAAGACGAAATTATTAATATTATATGGCTAGACAGTTTGTTGGCCTTTGGAGCAAAAATAATTTTGTTCAGAAATAAGTGTTTGATTATTTGAACTATTAAAAACAATCTTGATTACAAAAGTCTGGCTCTAGATTATTTGTATTAATTATATTAATCTCACTATAATTTATATGCAATTTGGTGACTAAATTAAAATGTACTTAAAAACAAATCCACACTAATTCTTGTGTAAATAATCCTATTGTGAACACTGATACTAATAGCTTTAAGAATATTAATTTTTATACAGTATATTAAGTTTCCTATAATAACGCCAAAAAAACGGTATACGAGGTGTGGCAGAAAAGTAATGAGACTGATTTTTTTACTTTACAAAGTTATTATTTCTTTCAAACATCAATGTTATCCCCTTGAAAGTAGTTCCCTTGGGCAGCTACACACCGATGGAGACGTAGTTGCAACTGTTCGTAACAGCGCTGAAAGTCTTATACCGTTATGGTTTTCAGCATATCCGTTACAGTCTTTAGGATGATTTCTGAAGTCCCAAAATGACGACCTTTGAGGACATTTTTAAAATTTAGGAAAAAAAAAGTAAGAAGTCACAGGGACTAAGGTCAGGGGAATAAGAGAGATGGGGAACTACAGGAATGCCTTTTGAGGTTAAAAATTCTGTTATGGAGAGGGCAGTGTGACATGGGGCGTTGTCATGATGGAGCAACCATTTCTCTGCAATGGCTGGTCTCACGCGAATGACCCTTTTTCTGACCCTTCAAGAACGGCTTTATACGAGTATAAAGCCGTCCTTATTCCTGCCTTCTTTCCTTCCTTCCTTCCTTCCTTCCTTCCTTCCTTCCTTCCTTCCTTCCTTCCTTCCTTCCTTCCTTCCTTCCTTCCTTCCTTCCTTCCTTCCTTCCTTCCTTCCTTCCTTCCTTCCTTCCTTCCTTCCTTCCTTCCTTCCTTCATTCATTCATTCATTCCTTCCTTCATTCCTTTCTTCCGTCCGTCCGTTCATCAATAGTGTAATTCTTTCACTGTTACTCAGTTCATCTATGGTTTAAATTTAAATTAATAACAATTTTCAGTAGTATCAAATGTTGAGAGTTATTTTGTGTCGCGTATTGGGCTAGTTTGGGTGAAATGAATAGACTTAAAATTAGAAAAATTTAAATTATACAGTTTGGTGGTGGGTAAAGTCACCCCCCCAAAGTTTCGACTTCTAGTCTAAATATCTTTTACTCCTGACCTACATCATTCATCAAAATTTAACATCATTTCTTTAACAAATTATCTGATATATTTTTATAATAGAAAAAAAAATCGTTATTTATAATGAAAAATGTATATCCTAGAAAAATCTCACTTTTTAACGACTTCCATGAATATCAGCCTACCATTGATATACCATTAGAGTGATAGCCTTTTAATTTGTTAATAATCTTCAATAACAATATTTGTCAAGAATAAAACGAACAGTATTTATCTAAAATAGTTGTTTATATACAGAGTGTCCCATTAGTGCGTAATTGCTAACGACATCTGCGTCTTTTTTTACGTAGCAAAAGTACAAGCAATAAATCTTCCTCTTTATTGTCCATTACTCCACTTTATTTCATTTCTATAGTACATGCAGTCGTATAGTGCATAGTGAAGTTCTACAAACTGCAGATGTTGTCGATACGAACTGCTGTGAGCTGCTCAACCTAATTTCACTTGCAGCAGTTATAAAGTTGACGCAACCGCAATGACGGTTTATTTCCGCCCTTAGTAATACAAACAGATCTGCCAAGTTTAATCAAAATCGTAATATAGTACGATTGGGATATTATTGAAAACGATTAAAAAAAAAATAACACCCTCTATCTGTAAAAAAAAAAACGATTCCATCCAGCGCTCCAAAAATATTTGCGGCTACCTCTAGCCGAGGAAATAGATTCCCACCTCTATTTGGTACTAGCGCCGTTCCGGTGAAATTAGTTTTTACTAAATAAAGTGTTTATATAAAGTTACTCATTTAACCACCCTTATGCTATATTAAGAAAATTTGTAATAAAAAGGCAAATAAACAAAACCTGTTTATATTAAATTGGTCGGGTATAACCTTCTTCAATATTGTCATATATGTCATTTAGTTATAAGGCTTTTATGCTTCATTTTATCTTAATCACCTGTTTAAATTATGCGGTGTATTTTTCCTAACACCCTGTATAGACATTGCATCCTTAATTATCATATCAACATTTACTAAAAAACGTATTATCTAATAAAAAACAAAATAAAAATAGCATAATCAAATAATAAGTATATTTAGAAAATTAAAGTCTAATTAATCCCAATAACATTAATTATTATCTATTATTTCTTTAATAATTATCAAATATATATTATGTTATCTTACTTTTTATTCATTTACTCTGTAATAGAATATCTCATTCTTTATTTTATTGTCCTCTCATTGAACTCGAATCGTTATCTAGCGCACCCTATCGACTTTTATAATAATAATAATAATAAAGAAAAATAAGTTTGATAAAAAGAAACTCCTTCACGCTTATTATTCATGGTAATTGATTGGAATTAAGGACAACAGAACGAGATTGATTTCTTTGTACAATATTTTTTTTTCAGAAAATGTTTACGCAAGATATTAACAACTGTTAAATATGTAGTAGTTGCATAGTTAAGAAGAAAGCTGGCGCAGAACGTACCTACTATGACGATTACGTGAAAATAAAATGATTTTACTTCATTTAAAAGTTCATTTTAATTGAGGCGTTAAGGGTGATTCTAAAAATATTGAGTAAATTAAAAGTGTATTTTGTCCACTGCAAAAACAAACAAATTTAAAATTAAAATTAGTACTATTAAAAAAAATATGGAAGATCTAAATAAACTTTAATAGTTAACCAGTTCAATAAAAATATTTTTTGAAATATTAGAAACATTAGAAACATGCGAATGACAATTATATTACAAGCAAATGACAAATCTACCTACAAATGAACATTGTGATAAAAATAGGAGGTCCTTTCTCCACCAATGTTAAATAAAAAATATTAGATTATGACTAAAATTATTTTTTTCTAATAGTTGAAGTCCTTATTTATCTAATAGTAAACTTTTAACTATACCTTACCGTGCAAATTTTTGAGAAATTTTTTTTTTTAAATGTTAGTATTAGTAATTATACTACTATTTATTGATTAGATGGAGTAGAGAAAAACTAAAAATAAGGTTTTTGAAATATTTAGGTTTTGTTTTTTACAATAAAATATATAGGTTACCGTGGAATTTATTGAGAAATTAATATTAAAAAATCACAAAAAATTTCAACTAGGTTACTTGAATTTTTTTTTATATATATATTTTATTGTAAAACACAAAACCTAAATATTTGAAAAACCTTATTTTTAGTTTTTTTCTACTCCATCTAATCAATAAATAATAGTATACTTAATTATAATTCGAAAATTGTTGTTGAGGTCTTACTTTCTCGTAAGACACTGTACAAATACTTACATTTAAAAAAAAAAATGTCAAAAATTTGCACTTTAAGATATAGTTAAAAGTATTTTCAGATGTCTACAGTTATAGTCTATTTTTATGTATGAGAGAGTATTAAAATAATAAAGCGTTCGTAATCCATAGGCGTACCACTTCTTTTAGTAGACAGTTAAAATATTTTTTGAAATTATACCTCGAGTATACACTTATATTTTCACCTAATTAACCTGCTTATAACTTCTAAACAGCTGAAGGTAAAAAAGTGCAATTTTTTCTAAAATGGTTTATTTTTCCACAAGGTATGTTAAGAACATTGTGTCAAACGGGTTATGTAGGTATAAGGGTTTAAACTTTGACTTTTAAACAACGTTACGTTCATAAATAATAATTTTAATATAAAAACTACTTCTTACCTACAAATCCAAATCAGAATCGAAATCAGAAGATGAACTGTCGCAACCAATATTTACAATGAGTGGCTCGATCATTTCATCAGTAATATTGTCCAACTTCCACATTTTCTCTTCTTCTTTAATAGTATGATTTACTGCCTTTTCCCAGTTTTCAGGCTTCACATTATTTACAGCCTCCAAAAACAACTGTTTAACATCACTCATTTTAAAAGAATTATTTTTTCTTGAAACTTCTCCCTTTATCTGTGCCCATATCAGTTCAATCGGGTTTACTTCGCAATGATATGGTGGTGATCTAACCACTGTCATCCCACGATTTTTTGCAATTTCATCAATTTCATATTTTTTGAATTTCTCTTTATGAAGGGAACACAAATGATACAGTTCTTTTCTCACAGAACTGGGATGGAACTTAATATTCTTTGAATTTAGCCAATTATGTAAATCTTTTTTTAACCATTTTGTTGTGGGCATTTTTTCTATAAGTCTCGAGTGATAACTTGTATTATCCATTACTATTATACAGTTCTGAGGAAGAAGATCTATAATTTGTTCGAACCACTCTTTAAAGACATCGGCATTCATGTCCTCATGGTAGTCACCGGTACGAGTAGATTCAAAAGTCAATGAACCACCTTTAACAAAACCGTTTGAACTACCGATGTGTACTATTATTAGTCTGCGCCCCTTTCCTGATGGTGGATTTAAACCAGTAGATAAATTATTTAAAAAAGCCTGTCTTCGACTTGTAATAGTTTCATCTTGCCAAAATTTATTTGGTGTATGTCCCTCGTTGATCCATGTTTCATCCAAATAAAATATGTTTCTTCTTTGGTTTCTCATTTCTTTTATAGTCCTTAGGTAATTTCTTCTCCATACTACAATATCGCTTCTTTCTATTAAAATAGACTTTCTGGAATGCTTTTACCATAGAAAACCTATTTCTTTTAAAAGTTTCCATAGTGTGCTTCGACTCATTTCAGGGTAATCCTTATCATCTCGAACCGTGGCAAGAACTTTGTCTACTGTCGAAAATTCTTTTCTAAAGAAGAACGCATGCACTTTCCTTCGAAGTCTTTCTTTCAAAAGATTTTCTAATTGAAATTTTGGTTTTCCTGGAGCTTTACGTGCTGTTTGAAACTCGCCACATTTCTCTTCTTTAACAACTCTGTAAATCATAGATTTCCCAACACCAAGCGTACTACTAACTAATTCCACTGTGTCATCAACACTTTAACATAAATGTTTGTCTGTAAATGATTTAAAACAATTAAATATTAATGTTTTTTCATTAACTGTTAAAGGACCGATTTTTTGTCGTTTACGCGGTCCTTCCAAATTTTTCATGATCACACTAGAATACACAACTTGGCTCCTTACTAAATGGAAAACCTATAATCGCATTTTCGGTGAAATTTGTTGGGAAAGGTATTTATCTACTTATAATTCGATTACTGTAAGAAATTCTTGAAATTAAAATAAAACAAAATTGGCAAATAGGTACTTATTGAAAATAATCTTAAGATACGGCCATGTAATCTTTAATACACAGGGCTTTTGGCTTGTCCAAACCTTTTTCTATTGTTCTGTACAGCTTATGTTTATAAAGGACCAATAAAAGACCCAAAACTTGTAATAGCTCAGGTACATTTATTACAATTTTAGGAAATATTTAGATTATTTTGTAAAAATATTTAAAATGACCGTACTAAGTTTTGCATTAGAAATGTTGTTTTATTACTCTCTCATACATAAAAATAGACTATAAGATAGGCTGTAGTAGCTTGTCCAGCTGTTAATCGTATTTAGGGCTTGTTGAATAATATTGGAGATTACTTCCTCATATTTAATCCTAATTTATCGTTATACTCTCACATGTGTTTGCTGTAAAATAACTCTAATTATGATGTAGTTTATATTTGATAATATTTAATTAACTAACACCTGAGTTGTGTTACCAAATAAAGCCTTACGCCTTCGATTCATTGAACTGATAAGATAATATTTGTAAACGTAGGCCTAAGCTACTTGTTTAATTTACATTTTCTTTGCATTTATTATATGCTTCAATTATTTATAGAAACAATTATGACATACTCAGGAACTGAAATATAAATACCTGTTTACCTACGCCTAGTTTTATAGTATATCGATCAAAAATATGAGCTTTCTACTATTCAATGTACCTAAAGTCTAGCAAACAAATTAAATTCGTTCATGTGCGTGAACAGTAATTAATATAAAAGCCTGCTTTCCTTTTTACATACGGGGTGATAATTTAAAAACTTATAATGGCTGTATCTCATAAAAGCTAAAGATGATTATCAGAAAATGCTTAAAACCATTTCTAGGAAACGAAAGGGGGGACTTAAATGACAAAATACGGAATTTACCCTTTTAACGCTCTACTTGTCACACATCATTGGAAAGCTGGTAAAAATGTTTTTCAATGAGATAAAGTTATACTCTATACAGGGTGATTCAGTATACATAATAATTAAAACACTATTTAAAAAGATTTTTAGTCCTGCAAATCAAAATAAATTAAAGCCTTTGGTGCAAAAAGGTGTTAACTCACTTTTTTTAGCATTTTTATATTTTTATTGCAACAAGATGTTAACTTGGTTTCTAATCCATTAGAAAATCACCCAGGCGCTAGGTGAATTAGTACCGACGACATGACGGCCACCTAGCTCCTAGTGAATTTACTAATGGGTTAAGAATTGTGATTTTGGGTGATTTAGATCCTTTTTGTTCAATTCTTTTTATTTTATTGTCTATCCACCATCTTTTACTTTTTCTTATAAGTTTTTTGTTTTCTTAATTCTTCATACGCCATTTTATTTTCTATTTTATTTGATCTCAGCCACTTGATTCATGCTTTTGTACCTTTTTTGGTGCTGCTTCCTTACATTTTTCTTAATATGTAGAAATTGTAAATATCTTAAATATTTTGAATGCTTTAATTTGTTCTGATTCGCACCTAATTAATCTTGCAAAATATAACTATCTAATTCTAACTGAATCAATTTAAATATAAATTTGTTGATCATTCGTAAGTTTAATGATCCGATGCATTTTCTAATAACTTCATTAATTATTCCAAAAAAACTCGTCCAATTACAAGGACTTCCACACAACAAACTTTCACTTAAGTTTCCCTGCATTATCGTTTTTGTAAATAAACAACTGTATAACACGATTTATTGTCGTAGAGATTAGATATAATAGGTATATGTGAGTACATAAACGTTTGTGTTCCAAAAATAGTTAAAATAAAAACAATTTACTACTGTGTAATCAATTCGTTAAAAATTTATTTTATCTAATTTATTTTAATAAATTGTTACATTATTATGGTCTAACTAATTGATTGTAAGTGAAATGAAAATGTATATACATTGTTACAGTTATAGACCAGGCACTGCAACAGGCTTATGGAGCTATTTAAATTTTTATAACAAATATATTGATTTAAAAAAATATGGATACAATAAACAAACTTGTAATTTGATTAACTTGTTCAGTAGAATAAACAGTTGAAAGTACTCTGCGAAAAGATTTACTATATATCGTTGTAATTACCTAAGTTATCTTTATAAACCATAGATGAAGGTAATTTATAAGAGTTTTTTTTTAATATTGACATGTTTCCAAAAGAAAATTGGGTTTGAGAAAATACTGTTCTCAGTTTTTAAGATATTGAATACTCTTTCCGAAGATGTACAAAATGATAGTCACCTCAAAATTTGTACAGTTTATGTATTTTCTTTTCTTTCAGTAATTAAATACTTAAGAATTAAACCAGTGTGGAAAATTTGATGGTTTATACAGGGTGTTAAAAAAAGTGTCACAAAATGAAATGGTGAATAGTATGACCCAAAATAAGCAGAAAAGTCTTAATAAATATATGACCGCAAATTATTTCGGAGATACGGACCATTTTGTGTTTATAACAATTTTTTATTATTATAAAAAAAACAATGATATTTATAAACAATCAATCAATAACAACATAGAGTTAATGAGATGTTCAAAGTGCCCTCCCTCCATTTCAATGCTTTGCCATTTGCACGACCGTACATAAAATGCATGTCAGCTAATTCAATATTAGTGTAAACAGGCATAACGAAAATTTATAAAATTATTCACCCACAACAAAATAATAACTGCAAATAGTATCTATGAAAAAACATCGGTAGACTCCGATAAGAAAAGCAAGTTTTTGAGAATGAAAAAAGATAATCAAAAAATGATACAAAACACAAAACCATTCATTTGCGGACATATGTTTATTAAGACTTTTCTGCATATTTTGGCCCATACTACCCCCCGTTTTATTTTGTGACACTTTTTTTTTAACACCCTGTATAGTTCACTGAATCAGCTTATTATATTAAAAAATAAAAAATATATATTCTCGTCCACTGCAGTAATAATATAATATAATATTATAGCTCATTGCCGAGCTATAATATATATTATATTATCGCTTATCGTCCGTAGCTAGCTTAAATCGCTTGAGAAATATAAATAAAATATTACGACAGGTGGCAGGGCACATATTCCTTAAAAGCAAAACTTTCGAATAGCTCTCCTATAAAAAAATTGATTTTAGCTCTTACGATTGTGGTAAATAATTTAAAAGTATCCGAATGTCGAAAAGAGTATCCGGTATTCGGATACTTACAAATTTGGTCACGAATACGGATACCGGATACAAAATTTGAAAAGTATCCGGATGCAGATTTCGGATACACATAAAGTATCTGGATACTACCCAACTCTGGTATTTGTCCAGCAAAACGTCATTATTGTCCAGCAATGTAATTCATAATTTACTGAAACGTACCAAATAAGACAAAACATAATACGTGAGTTCCCTGTTTTTGTATTTATTGTATTTCTCTTTGGAGATCTAACAAAGTTTTTGCATTTATCTTTGGGGAGGTAAAAGAAGTTCTCACCTCTCCAAAGTTCATCAATGCTATATTCTTGTTCTGCGTTCAGCATTGGGACAAACATAGTCATCCTAGGCTAAAAGCAGGACATTTTTGTATCCTTTACTAGCAGTTATTACTTAATAATGTTAGTTAAAATAACGATGTTTGTATTTTTATGAATACAAATTTTACAGTTATTTTTTTCTGTATCTATATAAAATCCGTCCTCTTATGTCACCAGAGGGCCTCGCAAAATTTAACTTGCCCACATAAAATTTAGGTCTTGCCCCGCCACTGAAAGGAGGCAACAATGACAATCAAAGTCATGTAATCTTTAAAATCTTCATTTAACCACGTTTCAACAATTATTATAACATCACATACAGAACATAGTACTGTTTGACTAAAGTTTAATATTTTTGTTCAAAGACCACCCACATTATGATAATTCACCGAAATAGAGTTCAAAATATCATTTAGTTTTTTGGTTTACATGAAATTTAAGGAATTCCGCGCACGTATTTAATAAAAACTTTTCCTTCTTCTCTTTTTTCATTTAATTCATCTTTCAGTTTCGTCATACTTGCTTGCTTGTCATATCTAAGAACACTTTCTTTTCCTTTTTAATGTGAATTCTGAAGACTAACTTTCAGCAGACGAGCACCATTTTTGTTTTTTTTTCCAACTCGTAAAGTTTTTATTATTTCGATTTCTTCATTTGTTATTTCAGTAACTATCTCCTTTACTTTTTCAGCATCTCTTACATTATTATTCTCTAATACATTATAGAGCATGATATTGTTAGCCTTCTTTGACATTCATGAATCTCTGTTATTACATTTTGATCAGACAGTGTCTTTTGAAAGTGAGTTTTTAACTTACTGATTTCATCATGCATTTTGTCAATTTTTTTAAACAATTTTGGAATCATTTTTACCCCACTTTGGCAATCTTCACAGTAATATCTTAGTTGCCTTTTTCCTTTCAGATCCATGACTTTTAACTCTGATGCATTAAGATCTGAACAATTTCTATGAACAACCCTTTCACAGCTGTCACATACAATAGAGTTACTCCCCTCCTCAATTAGATGTTTTCAATTGAAACACTTATATCTTAACCGGAACAATAGCTTTATTATCTACTCTTATAGTTAGAAATTTAAACAACTTTTTATTTTTATCTCGGAAATGTAGCTAAAAAGCAAAATTTTAAACAAAATAGTACCTACAGTATTTTAAGTAAAACGTATCTTCAACATTTCTTTTAAATCACTTAAAAAATAAAGATACAGCGTTCATTTACAAATTAAGACGGAGTATTATATGTATTCCTCTTAATAAATTTGCATACATATATAAATTATGTACCAATGTAACCCTATTGATCAGAAATATAAATTAAGTTAAATGCTCACTATAATCATAATACAATGTTTAATTTGATAGTTTTATCGAAGTAGGTATATTCGGCTTTAATAACATCATTTTCTAATATCAATTTAGTGGTAATGTTAAAGATATTATTATATTAAATTTAATGAGCCAATAAACAAATATTGATTTACTATTATCACATTGACCACAAAAATATGGTTTAATTGAACACATTATTATTTTTTGTTAATAAATTATTCACAATTAGTTTAAAATTAAAATATTCTTGCTGAAATATCAAAAAGATGCAGTGGATTTAACTTATTTTGTGTTTCAAGGTTTCCACTTTAAATGTAAATTATAGTTTAATCCTCCATTTTTATCGATCAGTAAATTATAATGTCTGAGGTTCCAAAAAAACTAGTTAGTTAATTTTACAATTATTTATTCAACCTTACTTTATCGAAGGACGGCTACAGTATAATCAGAAGGAGGTGCAAAGGATGTGCGTTTCATTCTCCCAGTTGGGATCGGCTTTCTCAGTCTCTTCAGCCGTACTGGAGGCATGGGGTGGAGGAAATGGTGGTAGGTATCCGAGAGAATGTTACTGACCCATCCATCATTTGTCTATTGCTGTGAGAAAATCTTTGAAAAACTCATAGCGAGCCAGGCGGCAGTGTGGCTCTAACCTACTACCTTCCGAATGCGAGGCAGATGCGTAATTGCAGAGCCACCACTTCTTTATTAGCGGAAAGTACCTACGCCTGTTTAGTACCACTTTGGGAAAAAAGGTGCAAGGATGGTGAAGGGGTCACATTACCACTAGAAGCTGCGGTCCTCACTTAAATGTTTATAAAGAAAAATCCGTGGTTTCTTGTCCCACAGCACGGCATGATTAGCGCATTGTTTCGGCATAATGTTACCTTTTATTTGAATTCTATGATTTAAACTTAGCTCAAATTGCAGGTACTGCGTGGATTCATAAATTGACAAATAAAATCAGAGTAGCTTGACCAGTTCGCGGGCCAAGTCTACTTTACGATACAAGTATTACAAATTAAAAATTTAAAAAAACCGACTTCAAAAACGTACAGATGCCATCACCACATTTTAACCAAATTTATATGGGACCACCCCTGAGGTATACCCTAACTAACAAAAAAAGAATCGTATAAATCGGACAAGGTGGTAAAGCATTATCGCTAAACATACATAAAAAATGAAGACTTTGAGGATTTTCTCATGAAAAAAAAAAAAAAAATCGCGACTAATTGATAACCTCCTCCTTTTTTTGAAGTCGGTTAAAAATGAAAGATACTTTAATAGGTACTATAACGACAAAAGAATGTTGAGCGCCGCCAAGTTTTTGAGTTAAAACTATGATTTTACATGCCCTGTTTCATTGAGTCGGTCTCTGGTACCTCAAGTTATCTGTTACGAGTTCAGGCAAATAAAAGAAATTGAGAAAATTTAATACATTTAATGAAAAGAATGAAAATGAAATGAATGCAAAGTTTGTTAATGTTACACAATGAATTACTGATTAATGATTCGAATGACTAAATGAACTCGAATATTAATAAAAATTGTTTTTCTTGTTTCGACCATATGACATTACACAGCGTCCCTGTTAAATCGTCTCCTAGGTAGATGAAGTCTGTCCGATATTAATTGAGGCTACTTCGAGCTACGTGAAGCTACGTGGAAACTTGGAGCTTGGAAGATACGTGGAAACTACTTCGAAGCTTCGTCAAAAATTACTTGGAAGCATCGATCTTGGAGCTTAGAGAAGCTACGTAACTTGGAGCTTGAAACTATGTCGAAAATTACTTGAAAACTTGGGGCTTGTTTGGAGAAGCTACATACCCTAGAGCTTGGAGATTGTTTGGAGCTTGGAAGCTACGTACCTCGGAGCTTGGAGCCACTACAGGTTTAGAAATAAAAAGAACCCCAGTAACAGGAATAGTACATATACAGGCTAGTTTGGAAATCTAACGGACTTATGCATAAACGGGACAGTTTTACGTCATCTGAATAAAATATAAAATATTTATAATGCCAAGATAAGTTTTAGACCATTTGAACAAAATTAAAACTATTTATAAGGCCAAAATAAGTTAAGAGCCACAAATTTCCGTTTAAACTGTATTTCCAGACTAACTTGAATTCAATTATTTAGTTTCCTCCCCGCGTATATATCAAAGAAAGCTTAAAAATATTTTTAGGTAGGGTAGCTATAAATCTATATAAAATAAAATAAAACAATAATAACAACCGGCACTCGTAGGCATGATGGTAATTAAAAAAAAACAAATGGCCGACTTTTCGGCTTTCCAACTAAATCCAGCAAAGCGTTAAAATATAAGTTGACAAACACATTACCTGACAATTATTCCAACACATAAGCACATAGGGAAAGACAAAAGATAATTATCTAAATCTACTCATAATAACTGCAAACTAGTAAATTTGTCGACACAACACTAGTCGCCCCGGAGCGCCACGGCAAATAATAATATTAGCCGCCCCTTTCCCCGCCAAGCTCAGCTTTTGGGGTTAAAATTCACTCGTAAGGGGGTGAATTAGGGAGAGTATTATTATTATTATTATTATTATTATTATCCCATTCAAACGGATGCCACGTTCATTTGCTATCAATATATTTTTTATTTACGTTGATGACCAACGGGGTTAACAAACAGCGCCAATTCGCCAGTTGGTTAACTGCTGTGTTGATATTGATTTGATTCTATTCTAGATACACCTAGGTACCCTAGATACCCTCTTAGGTAAATATTTCGACGAGTACAGAGGTGATGACCAACGGAAGTAACGAACAGCGCCAATTCACCAGTTGGTTACCTTACTATGTTGATTTCACATATATTTTGTTATAAACCTTGTAAAATGGGTGGCTTAGCATATAAGTGTCCCCCCTTGAGCTAACGAACAGTGTATTCACCAGTTGGTTAACTTACTATTAAATTTTACCATCTTGGTTTGTACAATTTATCCAAGATAACACATCCCTGTATATTTCTTGTATTGATTATTATAATATCTATTGAAATAACTTAATACAACCCTGTATATGTATATGGATAACCTAACTCTCCCACTCGACCATTCACTGCTGGGTTTTAATTAACAGTGGTGTTCCTGAAGTGGCACTGGGAAACAGTAACAAAGCCTACACAGAACACACATGATTAAGAATGTAAAAAAAAAAACAAACTGAGACTGGCATATTAGATTTATATACCTAGGCTATAAACAAAAAAAACCTAACTCTCTTTCGGGGTGAACGACTGAAAGCCATATGGTTTATTGGTTACATTGTTAATATTTTTTTGAAGCCCACGTCTTAACGACCTCGGTGGTATCTCAAAGAAAGTTACATAAATCTTTTGACTCACCATTAAAAATACAGACATTAGATTATGTACTAAATTCATCTAGCGTTGTGACGGCGTCGATTTAGGTACGTCGCAGCGTTGAGCGTCGCCTTGCGTCGAGGCGCCTAGCGTCGTGATGGAGAGGAAGGTATTTAATATGGTACTGCATTGGAACAGATATACGGTAGAAATATTTAGGTGATGAGGGACGTGACGAAGGGTGTCGACAAGAATATTATGAAGGACATATTTAGGGGCGGCAAGCGTCGAGAAATAGAGCATTGCATTTGAAACTTGAAAATAAAAACACAATTCCCGAGTGTTTTGAGTCGGCTTTCAGACTTACCTGCAGGGCATATGGTGATACTTATTTTACACTTATTTTATACGAAGTCATTTAATGTTTATGGTTAGGCTAAATATAGCAGCCCTCACTCCTTGCCAGAGAGGCATTATTAAGGGTTTGTGGTGTTTTTGTAATCAGTAATTGTCATAGCTTAAACATTTGTCGTGGGTTAATTTGGTATTTGTCTCCTGAAAAGTAGAGCGTCGGAATTAATGTAAAGTAGGAAATACTTAGATGATGCCGAATGTGACAGCGTTCGAGAGTAGATTGGTAGGAAAGTAAGGCGTCTGGACGTTGAGCGACGGGATGAATATAATGGTAGGAAATACTAAAGTGGTGTTAGAAGTGATAGCGTAGAAAGATAGATAAGTAGGACGGCAGGACGTTGGGCGTCGAGACGTTGACACCTTCGGGGTATTGTAGGATAGATGTCGTTTAGGAAGAGCGTTTTAGGAAAGGTACAGACTATATAACTGGATACAAATAATAAAGTGATTGCTTGAATGTAAAATAATAAAATGAATTTGAGCTTATTTGGGTCTGGGTTCTTATAACAGTTTTTAATGGCTTTTTGTGACATCTCTGTATGTCTTAGTTCCCAGCAAAAACGAATTAGGGCGGAAAGATAAGTGGGTGGTAAATTAATTATGTGCCTTGAGAGCTTCGTGTATCAAAATATTGTCGAAATTGGTCTTAACATCGAAACTAGAAAGATAAGCGAGTTATGTGTTTTAATGATGATTACTTCTTGAAAAGGAATATGTTTTATAGTCGTTTCAGGTCGGTTTCCTAGACACTTGCACGAAATTTGGATCTTTTACGGACGTGGTTATAGATATTATTTATTAGGTGTCGTAAATAAGATTTAATTATCTAGGAGATTTTTCGTTAAATAAAGGATTTTGAATTTAATATATTTAATAAATGGAATCAATAAATTATTAAGGCACCTGGGTGCGGTAGGTTACAGTTCCACCTCATTTAAAACCCTCATTACTATTTCATAAAAATCCTTATGTTTTTCATTAATCCTTAATCTATAATTCAGTTCAACAGTAGATAATTTTTCATTAATTGTATCAAATTCGATCATTCTACCTCTACTTTCAATTAATTGTGGTTTTTGGTTAGTGCCAATATGTAAATATTAAAATGTACTTATTTTAGGTGATGATACGTTGACAAAAATCATGAAATGAAGTGTCCAAAAGTATTGGCTCTCTCAGTGTAAAACTGATTATCGATTAATTTTTATTATTTTCGAATTAAAACTGGTCTAATCGCCAAAACGTAAAAAAACAAGGTCATCATAAACGACATCAAAAAATGAACGTTTCCAACGCTTAAATAAAAAATAAAAATTGTTAAAAATTAATTAAAATTAATGAAAATTATTAAAAAAAAATTAATATTAATAAAAATTAATTAAATTTAATAAAAATCATTAAAAATTAATATAAATTACTGAAAATTAATTAAAATTTATTAAAAACTATTAAAAAATATAAAAAACTAATTAATAATAAAAATTAATAAAAAATCATTAAAAATTAATATAAATTCGTGAAAATTAATCAAAATTAGTACAAATTAATAAAAATTAATTAAAATCTATAGAAACTATTAAAAATTAAAACAAATTAATACAAATTAATAAAATATATTAAAAATTAATATAAATTCGTGAAAATTAGTACAAATTAATATAAATTCGTGAAAATTAATCAAAATTAGTACAAATTAATAAATACTATTAAAAATTAATACAAATTAATAAAATATATTAAAAATTAATAAAACTTATTAAAAATATTTAAAAAAAATAAAAATTAATTAATATTAATAAAAATTAATAAAAAATTAGTACAAATTAATCAAAATTAGTACAAATTAATTAAAATTAATATAAATTCGTGAATATTAGTACAAATTAATATAAATTCGTGAAAATTAAATAAAATTAATTAAAATAATTAAAATTAATTAAATTTAATTAAAATTAATACAAATTAATAAAAATTAAAAATTATTAAAAATTAATATAAATTAATGAAAATGAATTAAAATCATTAAAAATTAATTAAAATTAATTAAAATCAATAAAAATTAATACAAATTATTAAAAATTAATAAAAATTAATATAAATTAGTGAAAATTAATCAAAATTAATAATAATCAATAAAAATTAATAAAAAACTAATAAAAAACAAAAAAAAAAGATTCTAGTTGCGAACGAAAATATAGTACCATTTTCGGTATTTTCTGATACACATATTTTAATAATATTCTAATTGTCTATTTTTTTCTTTTCAGAACCCTTTCTTCTCGACGAAAAAATGCTACCAATACTTGACGATGTGGAACCACCTAGAGCTGTTCCCGTACCCGTCCAACACCTGAAGTCAGAATACGTAAACGTGAACAACAACGATACCCAGTACCTCCTCAAAGAGTTCGAAACCGTTTACGATGTCGTCGAATTTGCTCATGGCACTCTAACACCTCCTCAAAGTCCGCCCAGCCAGCAGCCCATGCTAACAACCTTGGAACCGCTTCTTCAATACTCCGCAACCGTTCCTGGCGACGCGAAGCCCATCTACGCGCAACCCGAAAAGCAATTTCTATCTGATAACTATGCCCTAACTGAACAAGTAGTCTACGCATCGGTTAATACACCTCAACCTGATATCGCTCATGAACTGGCGGTTGTAGATGAGTTAGTAAGAACCCGCGTAGAACACATGCAAGGCAGCAGCAGCAGTAGTAGTAGCGGATGCAGTAGTCCTAGATCACCAAGCAGCAGCTTCGAAGATTGCTCTTCTGATGATCCCGAATGGGTTCCAGAACCCATCGAGGACTACGGCGATGGTAGCTCGCCCAAGCTATCCAGAAAGCGATCGCGACCTTATTCAAAGCATCCTCCGGAAGAGAAGAAGGTTCGTAAGAAGGAACAAAACAAGAATGCAGCTACGAGGTACCGTATGAAGAAGAAGGCCGAGATAGAAACGATACTTCTGGTTGAGAAAGATCTGCTGGATAAGAATACAGATTTGGGGAGCAAGATTACTGATTTGAATCGCGAAATTAAGTACTTGAAAGGGCTGATGCGTGATCTCTTTAAGGCTAAGGGTCTCATCAACTAACACTCTTTTTACATTTCATTGTGTAATTTGTTATTTTTTAAGATGCTTTAACATTTTTTGTTCGAATTATGTTAATTAGGTTTTGTGTTTGTGTCAATTCCTGTAATTCATTGTTTTTATAAAAGTCGCATTGTAGATAGATGCGTCAATAGAGGAAAGATTTTATTTAGGTTAAGAGGTCCGAGATCTGATATTTGGATTTTACGTCCAATTATAAGATTTCGGTCCATTTTTTATTATTTTCGTAACCATTAATTCACTTTTAACATAAATGTAGTATATTTACTAATAAAGGTAATATTAGGTGGGATGTTTTGTATTTTGTTTCAAACTTTTATTATGTTTGAATCGCAAAACTTTTTTTCAGACTTTTTATATAAATCACTAAGTAAATAAAATATAATCAAGAAACATTTTTTTAACAGAATAAATCCCGACACCTTATAACTTGCTTATAGCCAGGCTTAGATCAATCCAGTTTAAGAGTTTCAAAATATTTTACTCGTTTTTATATTTTTAATTAAACATGTCCTTCTAGTATCCAAAATAAAAATAAAATCCAATTTGCACGAGAATACAAACCGTAACAACTACATTTACTCATGAAGAACTACATTCAGCCTAAGAGGAGAATTTACATTACAAACTGAAAGACTTGCGGGGCAACGATAGTTTAGTAGGTATAAAAAGTATAACTTAACCCTACAATGCGCATTTTTCTTTTTTTTTATCTAAAAAATATTTTTCTTATGTAGTTTTTACCTAAGAACATGGGAAAAATATTTACAAAATCCACTTAAAATGTTTTAATTTTTATTTAAAAAAATGTATATGTATCAGATGTTACATCGTGTATTTGTGGCACATGAAATTGAAGTGGCCTATTCCGAGTGGAATTTGACAAAACAATTGGAAGAGTCGAGTGGATAAAGGAGGTAAGTAACATTTTGGTCAAAATCGACTTATTTTCATGAATAAAGGGGGTAAGTGACCATGGGCGTCGTTACACAATTCTATAGGGAGGGGCAAAGTTTTGAAAAAATTTAGAATGTTTATTTGTTGGAAAACAAAGAAAATGAAAAATAAAAGAATTTTCTTATGATAGATTTAATTATTCTGTGACGTCATGACTTACTTCCGGTTTTTCCAGAAATAACAGAAAATCGCAATTTATTTGTTATTTTTAAATGAAAACCCTTTTTCTTATAGAAAATTTGAATTTCTGGTACATTTTTGTATAAGAGGCGTGTATTGAAAAATTTCTATCAGTAACATATTAAAAAAAATATTTTTTAATGTGATGGTCATTTTGACAGCTGCCAGAAAATGTTCAATACGTGATTCTTATCCATAAATGTCCCTAAAATTCAAATTTTCATATTATCCAATATGGCGGCCGTTTTGACAGCTACCAGAAAATTGTCAATACACAATTATTATACAAAAATGTCCCAGAATTTTAAATTTACAATAAAAAAGAGGGTTAAGATTTAAGGGATGTTGAAGAATATCATAAAATAATAATAATTTATTGTTTATTTAAAATCTTTTCTGATGTCTATTATTTCCAGAATTACTGTTATTATTACAAAAATAAAGGTTTTTTTCTTCTTATTATACAGCTGTCCATTTATTTTTTTGATTTAATTTCGATTTTGCTACTGAAAATTTATATAATTTACAGTTTTTTTTGCTAGTAAAATTTGCAACATAGCAACTCCGGTTGCTCATTTTATTGTTTTAACCTATTTTTTAGAAAAAAGTAAAATGTATACGTGTATTTGATACGCCAAAATTACAAAATATCGCCCTAAAGTATTCTAATTATCCGCAGCTTGCGCTAATATCGCTTTTACTTCCCCTATAATGACTTCGCACTGATCGAATAGACCGCAGCCATGTTTTAACATGCCTTAGCGTGCTAAACGTTCTTTCAATTAACTCTGTCGTTGATGGAAGAGCCATAAATAATTTTTTTCTACGTTCATGCAAAAAACAAAACTTTATTGAACTATATTTAGTGAAAAAACTGGTTCTTTATTGCACTAGTGCAATAAAAATTTTATTGAACTCATCTGTCATTTTACTACAGCGTTTTATGATCATGACAAACATAAATATTCAAATATTTAGTCCATTTTCATTTTCTGTGAGATTGCATTACGTTTTAAAAACAATTGCATATATTATATTATTTTCAATAATTTAATAAATAAATTAATAAAAAATGTATTTTATTAAAAATATCATTAGAAATTATAAACACAAACGTTAATAAATGACTCAAACAAAGATACACGATCGCGGCTACTATGATTTGGATAATACAACTGCAGTTCTATAAAACATTTTTTAGTTTTTGCATGAACGTAGAAAAAATATTGTATGTAACTTGTGCAAAAAGTGTTTATTGCACACTTACTTTTTGCACTGGTTGCATAAATACCTATTAAACCACTTTGTATGTCTGGATAAAATTCACAATGTCTGGATGCTATATCATTTATGGAGAGAGCTCATTGTATGCAGAAAACTAACAGAGTCTTCGGAAAAGCGTGATGTAAGACGTAAGGGAATCTAGATATGCAATAAATATATTCAACCTATAATATTCTTCAACTATATTAGCCTGAATATTATTATTTCTATGAAATTGTTGTTCGTAATGCATATCTTACGCGTTGTTGATTAGGTCGTAAAAGCCAGGGGGGCAACTGCCCCCCCCCCCCCCCCCCCCCCAACGACGCCCATGCCAGTGACATTAAATTTCGCACTACATTGAGTGGATAAAGGAGACAATTGTCGAGAAGTGTCAACAAAAAGACGACATCTTACCCCCCCAAACGACGCCCATGTAAGTGACATTCTTTCACTTAGCAGCCACTTCAATATGAAAATATTTAAAATAAAGAGAAATCACAGTTTTTAAAGGAGGTATCTGACAAAAATTTTAAACTTAGTAATGAATAAAGGAGGTAACTAACCGCACTTGTCCCCTTCATTCGCTAAAACGTGCAGGTACCTCCTTTATCCAACAGATGTCGTCTTTTTGTTGACACTTCTCGACAATTGTCTCCTTTATCCACTCAATGTAGTGCGAAATTTATTGTCACTGACATGGGCGTCGTTTGGGGGGGGGGGGGCAGTTGCCCCCCCCCCCTGGCTTTTAGTGACTTAATCAACAACGCGTAAGATTATGCATACGAACAACAATCTCATATAGAAATAATAATATTAAGGCTAATATAGTTGAAGAATATTATAGGTTGAATATATTTATTGAATATTGTCGGTCTAAGATGCAAATGGCCTAACTCCTAAAATATAAATTTTTGAGGAAACGCAAAAAATCTTTTATACATAACCTTAATGTAAAGGGATTATACAAAATGAGTCATGTAATTTTTGGCGCGAATATTTAAAATAGGCTTGGCAGGCCATTTCGAATCGACAGTACCCGTTAGTGTAGCCAATAAAACGTACCTTTGGTAAAAAGTGGAGTTAGGCCATTTGCATCTTAGGCCGACGATATCTGGATTTCCTTATTACGTCGCTTACATCACGCTTTTCCAAAGACTCTGTTAATTTTTCTTAAGCCTGTTACATCCCAAAAGCATAAAAACAATACTTTTATCGCTACCGATTAGAAAATCGACAATTTTGAAGCTGAATACCAAACTGGAGTACGAAAGAGCTTTCTACACACAATGAGCTCTCCATTAATGATATAGCATCCAAACATTGTGAATTTTATCCAGACATACAAAGTGGTTTAAAAAATATTTATGGCTCTTCCACCAACGACAGAGTTCATCGAAAGAGCGTTTAGCACGCTAAGGCATGTTAAAACATAGCTGCGATCTATTCGATCAGTGCGAAGTCATAGTGTAGGAAAGCAAAAGCGATACTAGCGCAAGCTGCGGATAATTCGAGTAGTTTAGGGCGATATTTTGTAATTTTGGCGTATCAAATACACGTATACATTTTACTTTTTACTAAAAAATAGGTTAAAAACAATAAAATGAGCAACCGGAGTTGCTATGTTGCAAATTATACTAGCAAAAAAACTGTAAATTATATAAATTTTCAGTAGCAAAATCAAAATTAAATCAAAAAATAAATAGACAGCTGTATAATAAGAAAAAAAAACCTTTATTTTTGTAATAATAACAGTAATACTGGAAATAATAGACATCAGAAAAGGTTTTAAATAAACAATAAATTATTATTTTATGATATTCTTCAACATCCCTTAATTCTTAAATGTTTAGCAAATGATTAGATTTCTGCCTTTAATTATTGTATATGGCTGAAATGCAATATTATGACGTATTGATAGGAAACCAGTTTTAATCATTAATTTCTATGGGTTCTTTCGAACTAAAAATGAAAAAAATATAAATTAAAATCGCAAATTTACCAATTATTTTTGTTAATACGTTTTAATTCTACGTTATTATATAATAGTAGTGTTTTTATTTTGACATTATTTAACCTATTCTTCAATGACAATTTATTAGGCTTAGGCAAGATCTCATACATTTTCTCGTAAATACCTACCTATGTTTTATTATTGATTTTTATTGGTTATACTACTTTTTTTAGCTGAAGTAATAAAAATATGTAATAATAATATTAATAATTTTTTCACTTGTTTTATAAATCCATATACTTTTATTTTGTCTTTTTTTGTTGGATTATTTAATTTATTAGAGACTTGTTATGACAACTTAAGTATCAGTTCTGTCAAATAAGTCAGTGACATTGTTAGGGTTACTAACTACAGTTCCACTCCCCCTTAGCTTCGCTATTCAGTGAGATATTGGATTAATTTTGTTCTGTTTGAAAGACTTTCTTATGATGATTCAATTGTACTGTGACGTCATGGCTTACTTCCGATTTTTCCAACAATAACAGTTTTTGTTTTATTTTTAAAAGGAAACCCTCTTTTTTATTGCAAATTTAAATTTCTGGGACATTTTTGTATAATAATCTTTTTAGGCTTTAAAATTCCCATTGAGACCCATTTACCGTATGCCAATGGCGTATCTAAGCATTTTTATTATTAGCAAACCGTTTAATAATTCTATCCGCTTTTATCTTCGTTGTTAATTGAGATACTGGAATGAAAACTTATTTGTTTAAAAGCTTGGGACAAATACTCTCATATACTGGATTCAATTGGTGTATGACTTCATGGCTTACTTCTGTTCCATCGAAATAACAAAATCTCAATTTATTTTTAATTTTTAAATAGAAACCCCCGTTTTTATTGAACATTTAAATTTTAGGGACATTCATGGATAAGAATCATGTTTTGAAAATTTTTGGTCAACTGTCAAAATGATCATCATATTGGAACATATTTTTTTTAATATGTTACTGAAAAAATTTTCAAGACACGCTTCTTTTACAAAAATGTACCAGAAATTCAAATTTTCAATAAGAAAAAGGGTTTTCATTTAAAAATAAAAAATAAATTGTGGATTTCTGGAAAAACCGGAAGTAAGCCATGACGTCACAGAATAATTAAATCCATCATAAGAAAATTCTCTTTTATGTTTAATTTTCTTTGTTTTTCAATAAAAAAACATAATAAATTTTTTCAAAATTTTGCCCCCCACCCCCCCTATAGAATTGTGTAACGACGCCCATGGTCACTGGCGCTGAATGATAGCGTTTTCGACTGGTGAAACTGGTGCGCACTTTTTAACACTCGGTGCAAAATTTGTTTTCGACTCGTAAGAGCAGTGCGAACCGAATCAGTTTTTGAATTTTCGGGTGAAATCAGTTGAACTCAAAAAAAATTAACCGGTGCGCACTTTTATGAACCGAGTGTAGAGACAGGTTTTCAAATAAAATATTACAATGAATCAGTGGTGTCGCACCTGGATGGCCCCAGGTAGATATTGTAATTCCTGTATATACTTAGTATATGTTGACATCTTAAAAACTTAAACATTAGTAAGTTTATGTTAATCCAAGGGCGTCGATATGGGGGTAACTACCCCCCATCCCCCCCCAAGAATACTAATTAGTAAATTTCTGGTTTTAAATTAAATTTAATAATTAACATGTCCAAGTCCATTGTACATATACTTGAATGTTTTATTGGATATCGTTGATCTTATTCTCATCGTTGTTGCACATTTATGCAGTCTCACTCAACACAACACAGTCCCATTCCCTATTGCTCAACGTAACTTGACGTAACCACAGAGTACATATTATTTAGGTACTCTGTGACGTAATTATCGAGAAGGAAGGGACTGGTGGGAGTCTCTGTTCCAGCGGTCAGCGCCTCATTCGCGTCGCTTTGTCGTTGTGAGCATTCCGCTTTGTGTTTCTGCATTTAAAATTGAGTAGGTATTGTGCATAGAAAAATAAGTATTGTGTGTGGTAGTGGCTACCTATTGTCGACATACTTATACTTTATTTAATAATTAATATATTGTATGTAATACATATGGTAATACTGTGTGGTCTTGTTCGTATTGTATTTTATAATCGCATTACCAATAAATAAATACGCAAGAAACAATAAACAGTAAAGCAGGCAGGTAAGATTAAAAGTGCATTACCATATTTTTGTTTATTAATTTTTGTTTATTAAACTTATTGCAGATTGTATAAGTTGAAATGAGTAAACGGGGTTTGCAGACCTTAGATGCGTTTCTTAATAAAAAAATAAAGTCGATAGCATCTTTGGCAGCGTTCCGGAAGAAAGTGAAAAGTTCAGTTCTGGATTGCATGAAAAAGCCACTAATTCCAATTCTTCCATTAGTATTGGTAGTAGTTCTACATCAACATCATTGGAGGTGCAAAATGCTCAAAATTTGACCAGGACTGGATCAGGTGAAATTGATATTGGGCATTATGTCAATGATAAGGTCAATATATCAGATTTTGACAAATATCAAATCTTAAAAAAAGCTTTCGTTCCTGAAAAAAGTTACACTTTTCCTTACTCTGTCCATTCTAAAAACAAAAAGGATGTTAAGTGCTACTTGTCTCAAAATCATTTTTCTTCCTTTGCTTGGCTAACATATTCTAAAAGTTTAAATGGTTTGTTTTGTAAGTGTTGTGTTCTATTTGCCAAATTTGGTGGTATTCATAAGGCCACGGGGCTTCAAAAACTTGTATTTAGTCCATTACAAAAATATTCAAAACTTTATGGAAAAGACGGTGATCTAACTCGTCATAACGATTGTTCCTATCACAAAGATGCTATGCTTCTTTCTGACAATTTTAAAAATACTTATGAAAACCGGGATCGGGAGATTGTAAATATTTTAAATGTCAAGCGCATCGAACAAAATCGAAAAAAAATTAAAGCTCTTCTAGGAACAATACATTTTTTAGGAAAACAAAATATTCCTTTAAGAGGTCATTTAACTAAATCTGAGTTAACCGATTCGTCGGATGTAAATGAAGGAAATCTCAAAAAAATTTTAAGGTATCGTATACAAACATCTGGTGATGATGTTATTTTAAAAAATCACTTCGAATCGGCCTCCTCGCGAACCAAATATGTAAGTGTTTCTATTCAAAATGAACTCATTAAATGCTGTGGGGAAGAAATATTGTCGCTTATAGTTGAAAAAGTCAATAAATCTAAATACTTTAGTATAATGTTTGATGAAACGACAGACATCAGTAATATTTCTCAAATGTCGATTGTAATAAGGTATTTAGATAACAGTCTTAACTTAAGGGAGGACTTTCTTGGGTTTGTTGACTGTCATACAGAAAACTATGATGAATGTACCAAAGAGCCAAAACTTTCAGGTGAAATTCTCGGGAATACTGTGATATCATTCATTGAAAAATTGGGTTTACCTTTTGAAAATTGTGTGGGCATAGGTACTGACACTTGCAGTGTCATGTTGTCGGAACAAAAGGGTGCTGTTTCACAAGTCCAAAAATCGATGAAAAATGCGGTCAAGTGTCCGTGTTATAATCACTCCCTAAATCTATCAATCTCAAAAGCAAGTACGGTACAAGATATTAGAAATTGTGTTGGTATAATAAAGGAAATAATAAATTTTTTTAAAGCTTCTCCTAAAAGAGCAAAAGTTCTCGAGTTAGTTAACAATAAAGAATTAATAAGTTTATGCGAAACTCGTTGGGCCGAGCGCCATGATACCGTATTAAGATTTCAATCATGCTTTGAGAAGATAATTGAAACTTGGGAATTAATTGCCCAGTGGAATGATAAAGACAGTTCATCCAAAGTACGTTCGTTCGTAGATTCTCTTTTAACAACACAATTTATGATATCTTTACACTGCTTGTCTTATTTTCTAAGTTTAACGAATAGCCTAAGCAAACTCTTACAAACCAAATCACTTGACAAAAATAAAGCACAAACCTTAGTTAACGATATTCTTTCTTTACTAAATGAAAAAAGAAAAAACGTTGATTCTTGTTTTTCCGGGATATTTAAAGACGTAAAAAATCTTCACAAAAAAATGAACTTAAATTTGATGATGCCTCGAATTACCCTAAGGCAAAAACATCGAGTTAATACTCCAGGAGATTCTATTGAAGAATACTTCAGAAGAAGTATTTTTATTCCTCTTTTAGACAACGTGATTGAAGATCTTACATTTCGATTTCATAATGAATTGTACAAAATTCTTAATATAAATAGTTTAATTCCATCAAATATCAAATTGGATATGAATATGGATTGTTCTTTAATAAAAGAAAACGTAGCAGAATATTTATCAAATTTCACGAACGAAAGCAAAGATTTTTTATTGTCTCTCTTAAATGCCGAGTTTGAACTTTGGTTTAAAAAATGGGTAACTGTCACTGATGAAAATCTTCCTAGTTCGGCCATATCTGCTTTACAGCTTTGCGATAAGGATACTTATCAAAATGTGTACTTGGCTGTGTATTTAATCTCTACCATGCCTGTGAATGTAGCAAGCTCCGAAAGAAGTTTTTCAACTCTTAAAAGGTTGAAAACGTGGCTTAGGTCAACCATGGGCCAAGAAAGGTTAGTGGCCTTAGCACTGCTACATATAGATTTAAACATAGATGCTGTTCTAGATAGATTTGCCAAAATTAAAAAGAGGCATATAGATTTGATTTTATAAATATATCCTGTTTTTACTAAGTACTTGCCAAAGAATGTTAGTGTTGTTTTTTTTATATAATAGACATTTATTTTATGATTTGTGTTTTTTTGTCCAAAGAAGTTTTGTTTTGTTTGTAAATATATGTTTGTACTTTATTACAGAATGATTTTTTTTCATTATCTACAGCAAAAATATTTTACCCCCCCCCCCAAGAATAAAATTTATCGACGCCCTTGTGTTAATCTGTTGATAAAATATTCTATAGACAATATTAAATATCTTGTTTGAAATTTGGAAGGTATTACCTCTAAGTATTACCTACTTCTACTTATCACTCAGATGATAGCTGTCAAATACAATACAATGCACTGGGTGGTCAACTGCGTGTTCGGTTGGAATAAATTTGTATGACGTCACTAAAATGAACCAGTGCTGAGCAACGAAAACTCGCACTTCACGAGTATGAACTGAGTGTGACCAGTTGAAAACGCTATTTGTGTGTTCATAAACGTTTTTCACGAAAAATACCAAACATGAAAAAGTCAAACTGACAGTAGTAATCACATCGTTTGTTAGTAATTTTCGTAATTTTCTGCCTAATTACAAAAAGCTTCAGTGAACTCTTGTTCAATTAGCTTCATTTTACCCCTTCCGAGTCCGTTGCAGTTGATAGTTTCCCAGTTCCCACCAGCAGGGTTATTCTACTAAATTTATAGCCCGGCTAAAAGTTTATAGCCCGGCTACAAGTTGGATTTTGAAATTAGGAACATATCAAGTTCAAGCCAAAATCCAACTTGTAGCCGGGCTATAAATTTAGTAGAATAACCCTGCAGGTATCGGTAACTGGTATAGCCCGAGCTGAAACTAAATTTTTGTTTCAAAGAACAGATTCTAGATGGCGCTGTACACAACAATTTACAGAAATCTACAATTGATGGTGGAAAGAGTGGGAGTGTCATTTGTCATTGTCAGGCATCCATTATCGATTACCTCGCGGTGAATGACATTTGCCATTTTACCTGTATTTTTTGTGATTATCAATATCATATTGTCAATAATTATTATTTGTTTGTATTTGGGTGTGCTCTGGATCCTGGATGAATAAATAGTAAGTATTTTGTAAATAATTGTTTATTGTATTGTCAACTTGATCTTGTTCAATTGTGTTTTAAATGTTCAATTTGTTTACTTGATCTTGCTGACGATTGAGCTTATTTTAAATTTTTGTGGTCATTTTTAGTTATAAAAGCTGTAATATATCGTATTGTTGTATGCCAAATTGTTTTGTAAACACTCTTAAATCCTAATAACGATTTATTTCAAATTTGAGTATTGGGTGTTCCCAGTCCATTTTTCAAGAATAAAACAACAAATTTGTAAAAACTATTTAGTATGTGATAAACATGTTGAAGATATGTTTAAAGTTCTTGGTGCACGCAGCGATCTAACTGTATTTTTATTTGTTCTAGTACAAACTTTTTCAAGCCGTTTGGAGTGGCAGTAGTATTGCATCGTTAAAGACAAAAACAGCCTAGTCAGGGAAGTAATAGTCACTGTACTTTTTGTATTCATGTCTCACATTTGATTTTTATATTGATTTAGTTCAGATTGTTACTTTTACTGTTTTTTTATTTGTTCTAGTACAAACTTTTTTCAAGCCGTTTGGAATGGCAATATTGGATTGTGGAAGACAAAATAGCCAGCTCAAATTGATTTTTTTTTAATATTTGATAAGTACTGACATGCCGTAATTAACGTACAATCATCATGAAATGAAATAAAAAGACGGTTGTCTGTAATTACTACAAATGTTTTCACTTCGAGATCCAAATTTACCTGCTGGCCAGACACTATGTAATTTTTCAGCCAACTTTCACTAACTGAATTATTTCCTGACTTATATGTTTTCTTACTCGATTTGGCAAAACCGCATTTATAGAAACTAGACACATCAATTGTCATTGAAAATAATTTAATGTTTGTTTTTCTAACATATTAAAAATAAGAAAATTTGATCGTTTATGAAAAAATTTGGAAGGGTTTATTGCTCTATCAATGGTCTTATATTGATATTTAGCCTTCAACAAGAAATCAGTGAAAATGGTTTATTTCACATTTGTTTTATGATGGAGACCCGACAACAAATTTTAAGGATTTTAAGGTAAAAATTTTTTTTAAATAAGTGTCAGCGGACCCAAAATTGTTATGTATAGTGTGTTTCAAAGTTTCTAGAAACTCTTTATAACATTTCAATAGTTATCCGCCGTTCGAGTGTCGGCGTATAATACAATGATGAGGACTGGGATTCAGCAACCAAATTATATTCCAACTGGAACGATTTGTGTAACATTCTCTGGAAAAATTATACTAAAAGAAATAACTATATATGGCCTACCAATGAAAGTAACTCCTTATATAAGCCCTGTTCTTCAATGCCAACAATGCCTCTTATATGGTCATAATATTAAGCAATGCAGCAGTAATGCAAAATTCAAAATCTGCGGAAAATCCACGAAATCGGTACAGAAACTTGTAATAATAATGAACACTCTTCTAATGACAAAAAATGTCCTGAATACAGCAGACAAGATATCAAAAATTAATGTCATTTTCAAACATCTCATATTATGAAGCAAGTCAGATGACTCCAAGAAAAACTAATACTATGTACATGCATAATATAAATGACTTCCCTACTTTAAATAACGATTCTCTAAATACCAATTCTATTAACATTCACGAAAGAAGAACAGCTCTCATTAATACTTCACAGAGACACAATACCTACAGTCAAATAACTTCTATGCAAATAACTCGATCATCAACTATTAAACGTAGAAGACCTGAAGAAAGAAGTTTCGATAAAAAAGCACTCGACGACTGCCTCATAAATCCTAATGGTAGAATTCCAGAACCAAAGCCTTCTACATCCAACGTCAATAGAAGAGATTTGGGGAAAAAACTTGAATCTGATATTGTCCAGGCTATATCTGTCTTATCTCAATCCCACAAGGAGCTCGTTATGACATTTATTGGTAACATAATTAATAATACGTACTCTTCTATTTTTATGTATGAGAGAGTAATAAAACAGCATTTCTAATGCAAAACTTAGTACGGTCATTTTAAATATTTTTACAGAATAATCTAAATATTTCCTAAAATTGTAATAAATGTACCTTAGCTATTACAAGTTTTGGGTCTTTTATTGGTCCTTTATAAACATAAGCTGTACAGAACAATAGAAAAAGGTTTGGACAGGCCAAAAGCCCTGTGTATTAAAAATTACATAGCCGTATCTTAAGATTATTTTCAATAAGTACCTATTTGCCAATTTTGTTTTATTTTAATTCCAAGAATTTCTTACAGTAATCGAATTATAAGTAGATAAATACCTTCCCAACAAATTTCACCGAAAATGCGATTATAGGTTTTCCATTTAGTAAGGAGGTCCAAGTTGTGTATTTTTAACAGTTTACTAAATGTCGTTTAGTTGCAACTTGCAAGGTGCAGTGTGAATTCTAGTGTGATCATGGAAAATTTGGAAGGGCCGCGTAAACGACAAAAAATCGGTCCTTTAACAGTTAATGAAAAAACATTAATATTTAATTGTTTTAAATCATTTACAGACATTTATGTAAAAGTGTTGATGACACAATGGAATTAGTAGTACGCTTAGTGTTGGGAAATCTACGATTTACAGAGTTGTTAAAGAAGAGAAATGTGGCGAGTTTCAAACAGCACGTAAAGCTCCAGGAAAACCAAAATTTCAATTAGAAAATCTTTTGAAAGAAAGACTTCGAAGGAAAGTGCATGCGTTCTTCTTTAGAAAAGAATTTCCGACAGTAGACAAAGTTCTTGCCACGGTTCGAGATGATAAGGATTACCCTGAAATGAGTCGAAGCACACTATGGAAACTTTTAAAATAAATAGGTTTCCTATGGAAAAAGCATTCCAGAAAGTCTATTTTATTAGAAAGAAGCGATATTGTAGTATGGAGAAAAAATTACCTAAGGACTATAAAAGAAATGAGAAACCAAAGAAGAAATATATTTTATTTAGATGAAACATGGATCAACGAGGAACATAAACCAAATAAATTTTGGCAAGATGAAACTGTTACAAGTCGAAGACAGGCTTTTTTAAATAATTTATCTACTGGTTTAAATCCACCATCAGGAAAGGGGCGCAGACTAATAATAGTACACATCGGTAGTTCAAACGGTTTTGTTAAAAGTGGTTTATTGACTTTTGAATCTACTCGTACCGGTGACTACCATGAGGACATGAATGCTGATGTCTTTAACGAGTGGTTCGAACAAATTATAGATCTTCTTCCTCAGAATTGTATAATAGTAATGGATAATGCAAGTTATCACTCGAGACTTATAGAAAAAATGCCAACAACCAAGTGGTTAAAAAAAGATTTACAGAATTGGCTAAATTCAAAGAATATTAAGTTCCATCCCGGTTCTGTGAGAAAAGAACTGTATCATTTGTGTTCCCTTCATAAAGAGAAATTCAAAAAATATGAAATTGATGAAATTGCAAAAAATCGTGGGATGACGGTGGTTAGATCACCACCATATCATTGCGGAGTAAACCCGATTGAACTGATATGGGCACAGATAAAGGGAGAAGTTTCAAGAAAAAATAATTCTTTTAAAATGAGTGATGTTAAACAGTTGTTTTTGGAGGATGTAAATAATGTGAAGCCTGAAAATTGGGAAAAGGCAGTAAATCATACGATTAAAGAAGAGAAAATGTGGAAGTTGGACAATATTACTGATGAAATGATCGAGCTACTCATTGTAAATATTGGTTGCGACACTTCATCTTCTGATTTCGATTCTGATTTGGATTTGTAGGTAAGAAGTAGTTTTTATATTAAAATTATTATTTATGAACGTAACGTTGTTTAAAAGTCAAAGTTTAAACCCTTATACCTACATAACCCGTTTGACACAATGTTCTTAACATACCTTGTGGAAAAATAAAATATTTTAGAAAAAATTGCACTTTTTTACCTTCAGCTGTTTAGAAGTTATAAGCAGGTTAATTAGGTGAAAATATAAGTGTATACTCGAGGAATAACTTCAAAAAATATTTTAACTGTCTACTAAAAGAAGTGATACGCCTATGGATTACGAACGCTTTATTATTTTAATAATCTCTCATACATAAAAATAGACTATAGTAATAGCAATGTTTCAACAACAAATATTTTATGTTCCCAAGAACCTTTTTCCCAAATTAGTAATAACCCTGTATCACATGATAATGTTGGTGGAATGGATTACTCCGATCAGGAGGATCTCTAATCCAACCAAACATCTATATTTTTTCTGGTTATCATTACTCCATTAACCATTATTCAATGGAATATTAGATTATACAATGTGAATGTTAACAATCTTAAAGTTCTAATTATGGAACACAATCCTGACATTATATTACTTAACGAAACATGGCTCACTGATAAATATACCTTAAAATGTAGAGGTTATCAAATACTTAGAGATGATAGATTGTATGGATATGGGGGAATTGCTATACTAATCAGAAACAGTATAGACTTCTTCCAGACAACTGTTAATAATTGCTTTGATCAAAATATCCAAACCCAACTCTTATTCTTACCTCATTATAATCTAAATTTGATTAATATATATTGTTCTGCAGATAACCTAATTACTAAAAGGAATTTTATAAAATTTATCCAAAAAATAAATAAACCCTTATTAATATAGGGTGATCTAAATTACAACCATACTGTATGGGGGAGTAGCTCTAACAGCTTCAATGGTAAAAATATTTTCGAAGCTTTAGATGATCTTGATTTAATATTCCTCGATGACGGCTCTCCTACTCGTACTTCTCCTCCTGGAGGAAGTAATTCTGTAGTTGATGTATCCCTTGTATCTTCTAAAACAGCATCTAAATGCACCTGGGAGGTTATTCCCGATCATGGATCAAATGATCACTTCCCCACAATGTGTAAAATTGGTATGGGTCCATGTACCATTCCATTGCCCACTAAAAAGAGAAATTTCCATAAAGCTGATTGGTCCTCTTATTATCGCAACCTTGATGTAATCTTTTCTTCATTTAGTAGTAATAGTTATGAAGATTTTATTGAATCTCTTAATTCAGTGGCTGACACCACAATTCCAAATTTCAAAGACAATAGTAAAAACAAATACCAGATGGTGGGATAACTCATGTGATGACATAATTAAAAAAAGAGTAACGGCCATTAAAAATTTTAAAGACATCCCAACTGTAGAAAATTATATCACGGTCAAAAAACGTGTTGCATGGTCTAGAAAACTTTTGAAAACAAAAAGGAGTTTTGCGGAACACTAAATCGCGATTCATCCTTAAAAACGATATGGAATAAAGTAAATTCAGTTGCAGGTCAGAAAACTAATACTTCCAGCCTTATGCCATCTTCGCTACTAGCTAATGATTTACTAAAAATCATAACACCGAATTCTGCTTCCCCTGCTGCTTCTATCAAAATTCCTAATGACAAAGAACCTGCCTTTACATATAATGAATTTAAGTATACATTATCAATTAAAAAAGATTCTTCTCCTGGCTTAGATAATATTTCCTACTCAATGGTAAAAAACTTTCCTAACTTGGGTGCCGTTTGGCTGTTACAATTCTACAATAACTGTCTCAAAAGTGGATCTATTCCCCAACAATGGAAACAATCTTTGATCTTGCCATTTGTAAAATCTGCGAAAGATAAATCATGTCCAAATAATTATAGACCTATAGCTTTAACATCCTGCTTTGGAAAACTTCTAGAATCACTTATCAAAAATAGAGTAGAATGGTATTTAGAAAACAAGAAAATCTTACATCCTTTACAACTAGGATTTAGACGAGGAAAAGGCTGCACAGAATCAATATCTTACTTAATCACTCAAGTCCAAATAGGCTTGGCATCAAATAATTATACTGTTGGTCTATTCCTTGATATTTCGACAGCCTATGATAATGTAAATATATATCTTCTATACTCCAAATTAGCAATGTTGGCATTTCAATAGAGCTATGCAACCTTATCTATGCATTTCTGAATAACAGATAACTGTGGTCAAAGTCAGGGACCACGAACCTCCAATTAAGGACTTCCTCAGGGATCTCCCCTTAGCCCTATTTTGTTTAATCTCTATATGTTATCTTTATTCAATATTATACCAAAAACCTTTAAATTAATCCATTACACGGATGACATTGTAATTTTGGTTAGTGGAGAGAATGTCTTCTTATTTTATTTTGTAAATATATTTTTCTGAGTTTAATTTTGAATTACTCCTTTACTTTTCCGTTTTCAGAGCTTAGGTACTAATAGGTAAAAGTGCAGTGAAAAATTTTATTTACTTTATTACCCCAGTGTAGGTCAACTAAACAGTGAAGGTCTGGTCGTTTTATTTATTTTTTTTTGTTTGTACCTGGACTCCACTGAGTCTGCTGAGGGTGTACTCTAAGTGCACCCCAGGGCCGCAGAGTAGACTGCGTTACCAAAACTGGCGCCTGAGCAACCCTTGTTCGAAGAACAGCCTAGCGCCACCCCAACCCCTTTTCTTTATTTTTAGAGACGGAAAAAAGGGTCTCACAATTATTATAGAAATAAACTCTTTCTTGATTGCTTTTAAAGACTGGCTCGATGAGTACAATTTCAACTTGTCTATAACTAAATCATCGGCTCTCCTTTTTTCAAAAGGTCCTATTAAATTAATCCTTCCAAAAATTAAATTTAATGATACAATCATTCACTGGTCAGATTCATTCAAATATTTAGGCATTTACATTCATAATCACTTAAAATGGAATGCACATATAAATTACAATGAGCAAAAAATTAACAGAGGTTTAAATGTCATGCGAGCTCTTTGTGGTACGTGGTGGGGAAGTGATTTAAAAATCCTTCGCATAATACACAACGCTATCATCTTAAGTCATATAGATTATGGATGCCAGGTAATTTCTCCATGTCCGAAGTACCTTCAAAAGAAGTTGGACAGGCTACAATATCAGAGCTTACGTGTCATCACTGGTTGTATGAAATCAACCCCAATTTATGCCTTGCAAGTAGAGAGCGGGGATATCCCCTTAAACTTAAGGAGAGACTGGCTTTGTTATAAATATCTTTAAAAAAATCTTGCATTGGATAATAACCCTGTCATCAATTCGTTAAAACATTTGGAAACACTAAATAAAGAAAGAAATATTTACAAAAAGGTAACTGACACTCCAGTATTATTAAGTTTAATGAACCAAATGGAAGAGTTCCTTCCGAATATGTATTCTAATGAATTGCTGCCATGCCATGAATTTGAATTGGACATCCAACTCTCTTCAATTCCAGTTTCAAATCTTAGATCAATTAGGGATGACACTTATGGATTATCCATTTTTACTGACACAATAAACGAGCTACCCGGTTACACAAAATTCTTCACCGACGGATCTGTGGGACCTTCTAATGATTCAGGCTTCGGTGCATTTTCTCCAGACCTCAATTACGTGTTTTCAAGCAGACTACCTCAACATACACAAATATGTACTGCAGAAATTATTGCAATTAACCATGCCTTGCAAATCATTTTAGAAAAAAATATATTGAACTCAGTTATCTTCTCGGACTCCAAATCTGCTTTACAAAAAATTGGAAATATGAAATTCTCTACAGAAACTGATCATTGCTCCTTTCTAACAAAACAAGGTATCTTACTTGCTAATATGAATAACATCCACATCACTTTGGCATGGATTCCAGGTCACCCCAGCATTATTGGCAACCATAAAACCGACCAATTAGCAAATATAGGCAGAATCCTTAAAATTCCGTTAAATATTAAACTCAAGTCTCAACTTTTTACCCTTCATTAAACAAGAAATTTGGAACAAATGGCATCAACAATGGAATTCACTAAAAGAAAACAAAACATCTTTTTACTTCCAAGTGGTCCCTGAAATACCCAAAACTCCGTGGTTCAATAGTAAACAATGCTATGAAAGAAGGTACCTTTCCACAATCATACAGATGAGAACTGGCCATTGTCAAACCCCATATCACTTATTTCGAATTGGCATTAAAGATTACCCATTTTGCGAGTGTGGAGAAGTTGGATCGTTAAATCACATTAAATCCCATTAATAAATCTCCCCTTTTTGATGTGTATTTGGAACTGACGAAGGCTGGTTTATCAGCCCCATTTGATATTCGATACATCTTGTCTCATTTGGATGATAGAAGAATAACCACCCTTTCCAAATTTTTAAATTTATTTAAAATCACTATCTAGTAGAAGCAAATCAACTATATATGGGTAAATTGTTCGCAGTAACATAGCCCAAAAGAAGAAGAAGAACTTTAAACAAATTTAAAACAATAAAAAACAAAAACAATAATAAACAATATTTAAACAAATTGTGTTTTACTATGAAACGGCCATGTGTCATATTTTCTAAACTAGAGCTAATACAGAAATTTAGATTACAGATTTGAAGTCTTCATTAAAAATTAAGCCTAGTGTCATTTAATATAACTCAATCATCAGAAATGCTGTTGTGTAGTGTAATTGTTTATATTTTCGGTGCTATATATTTTGTACAGGGGGGGATATCGCGCATGGTGTCATGGCGGCTCTGACGTCATGCGTAGAGTTAGTAGAGTTGGCGCGAAATAAATATCATATGACAGACGCATGTTGCAGTAGTTTGGGAGTCGTTTATAGTAATTTATAAGGTATTAAACAGATATTTGTATTATATTATGTTGTAAACTTTGTTCTCTCTAAGTGCTTTTAGTGAAAAACTTTGAAAAATTGCGGTACGGATGTAACAGTAACAATTAAAGCAAGGGATTCAAGAAAAATATTATGGTTTTTCGCTTTCTTCGACAGTAAGAGCTCAGTCAGAAGTGAGGAGTGGCCCAAGGGCGGCTACAGCGGAGGCTTAGAGGAGCATGCCGTTACCTAGATTAAAATTCTTAAAATCCATGAGCCTTTTATTAAAAAAAATATGCTAAATAGGCAATTCTACCCTCCTTCTCAAGAAAATTCGACATGGAACAGCCCTTGCAGTGGCTCGTAACCCTGCAAATAAATTTTCATATGTATTCCAAGCACTTTGAACCTTCCAATTATAAGAGGAACCTCCAATTAGAACTTCACATTGGTTCAATCGCCACTTGGGACTTCTAAACTGGAGACTCTACCCTTTGAAGGCTAAAAATTTCGCAATATAAGCAAAAGTGAAATTGTAAATGAGGCAAAAAAAAGAAAATTTCGACTTGTACTTGATGAGTGAATTAAAAAAACTGTCAGCGACTTTGTCCAGGAAAATTGCAATGACATTTTATTTTAATTTTGTATATGCACCCACAATATGTTATGTAGCTGTTATTTGTATTTCGTACATTTTTTTATGCTTTGCATTATATTATATGAATGTTTGCATTATATTATATGAAAACACATATTTTTTAAATTTATTTTTATTCAATTGGGTAATTTAGTGCAGGTAAATGAGTAATCAGATAAAAATTTCCGGCATATCCAGATGCAAAATTGTTACCAGGATCCCCAGTTTCAAGTTGCGAAGATACCCTTTTCATTATCCTGGTTATAAAAACTAGTCTTTAGAAGTCGAATTTGTATAACCATAATGAATCATTAACCCATTGACGGGCGTGTCTGCATATACAGACAGGTATCTAGGGACGCGTCTGTATTTGCAGACAATATTTACATTCCCAAATCACACGCGTCTGTTATTGCAGACGCCTAATCCATTATACCCTGTGCTTGTGTCTTCTAACTGTCCCAGTAAATGCAAAAAAAATACTGAGAAGTGTCCATACACATCAATTTGGTGCGAATTTTTCGAAGTGCGTCTGCGCAATAAATTTGGCGGTTTAATAATCACACAACTGCAATTGCAGTCGGCGTGACCATATGATTTGTGTTGATAGTAAGGATAAGTGTGTGTAGTGAGAACCACGTGTTGTAAATCGGCTGATGAAAATTGCTTTTTGGTGAGAAATATGATATTTTGTATAATATAAATAGAATATAAATTGAATTTTTAGCAATTAGTTATTGGTAAGCATGGATGAAAAGGAAAAAACCCGTTTACTAAAGCTGTACGATGAGGTAGACTCGGATGAATACCAACTAGAAAGTAATTCTGATAGTGAGTCGGAAGCAGAACCATTTAGTGGTGATGACGACCGAGATCCAGATTTTGAACCGTCGGAAAGTGAACTCAGTGAATCTAATCACTCGGAAATGGATGATCCGCCGTTAGTTAGAAACGAACCCGAGGACCAACCCGAGGATGAACCTTTCATAAATAACGATGCTGTAAGTTTTAGTGATGAAGATAGTGATGACGAATGGGTAGATAATACAACAGATATACCTGATTTTCATTTTGATGAAATATCTTCTGGAATCAAATTGCACTTTGCTAACATACCCTCTCCCATTGACGTGTTCAAGGAATTATGGACAAATGAAATTATGGACCTGTTGGTTGAAAGCACGAACAAATATGGCAAAGAGCTTCAAAATTTAAATCGACCCCATCCGAAGAATTCTCGATTCTCGTCATTTACCGAAACTAATAGAGAAGAGTTGTACAAATTTCTGGGTTTGTGTTTGCTGCATGCACAAATTCGATTTCCTTCTATCAGAAAAATATTTTCCTACGACCCACTCTACTATCACCCAATTTTTTCACATACTATGTCTGGCCGCCGTTTTGAATTGTTGCTAAGGGCATTTAACTGCACTAATGAAAATGAACAGGGAAATCGTCTTAATAAAGTAAGCCAACTACTAAAAATGCTAATAAAACGGTTTCAGGAAGCCTATTCTCCAGAAGAACATCTATCATTAGACGAGTCATTGCTTTTGCATAGGGGACGGCTCAGTTTTCGCCAGTATATAAAAGGCAAAAAGGCGAAATATGGCATTAAATTTTATGAGGTATGTTCTCCCAGTGGATACAACCATAACATGGAAATATACAAAGGTAAAGATATTGAGGTCAATGCCACTGCTGGAGATTCCAAATTAGAATCTTTAGTACTTCGCCTTCTGGAACCTTTTTTAGATAAGGGCCACCATGTTGTTATGGACAATTACTATAACAGTGTATCTTTGTCCAATAAACTACTTTGCCGTAAAACGCACTCCACTGGAACACTGAGATCAAACCGAACAAATAATCCTAAAGCTATAACTTCCAAAAAGCTAAAAAAAGGTGAGCACAAATGGTTACGAAAAGGCAAGGTGTATGTGTCCAAGTGGAAGGATAAAAGAGAAGTGCTATGTATCACTACAAAATATCACCCACAGTTGATACAAGTAATGAATTCGTACGGGCAAGAGAAAACAAAGCCAAAAGAAGTAGCCGAGTACAATTTGCACATGTCTGGCGTGGACAGATCCGACCAGTTAACTTCGTATTACAGTTGTCCGAGAAAATCTGTACGTTGGTACAAAAAAGTTATTTTTCATTTACTCGACGTTACACTAATAAACAGTTTTATTTTATACCGCAAAGTCACACAGTCCAAAATAAAGCTGATCGACTTTAGAGAGAGTATTATCAAAGATTTTCTTCTGATACCTCCCCATAATAAAGATGGAAGGCAGTTTGTAAAGCAGGGTGCCTTGAATTGTCCCAGAGCTACAGCACCAGTCCATCAGATAGAGCTAGAGCACATTTTGGAGAAGATTCCGGTACCTGACGGTTATAAGAGAAAAAGCTATTTTCTTCGTTGCAGAAACTGTTCTAAAAATTCTAAGAGAGGCCAAACATCATGGAGATGCCAAGGTTGCGAATCTAAACCTCCACTTTGTGTCGGAAAGTGCTTTGAAAATTATCATAAAACCTAGACAGTGTTGGTAGATATAGATATTTGTTTTTAAAGTTACCACTTACGTTTGTGCCATTTTGTGCAATTTATTTTGATGATTATTTTTTTATGCTGAGAATTTAGCCATTTGTTTTCTTATGTATTTTATTTTTTTTGTTTCAATAAAAAATTTGATAATATGTCTTGTCTGCTTAAGCAGACATGTCCACGCATATCATATAATATGACACGTATGGACGTGTCTGCATTAGCAGACCTTTTGTTTTTTTGCAAAAAAATGAGTTAGTTTTTGCTGGTTAATGAATGAACTCCTTATTTTTATATAAATTTTTGAATCGAATAGAAAAATTAGAGTGACCCCATATGATACATTTTTTTCACCTAGCGCTCGTCAATGTGTTAAAAAAGAAAAAGGAAAAAAACTGTTCAAATAAATACTTCTCTTATGTATGTATTTGCATTTATGTTCCTTCATAGTTCTTCCCTTAACTATCCTATAATAATATCCATAGATATTTCATGTAATTTCTAAAATAGTATCCTTAATATTCATTAACTTTCTGTAAGTAGCATATATTTTCCTCACATTTCGTCAGTATTTTTAAATTCGCGCCTATACAAACTCTACGCGTGACGTTATGCGCGTGGCCGTCCTATTTTTGACACTTTTGATATCCTACCTTTTATTTTTTATACCATGTATTTTGTATATAACTATATAGACCAGGCGAATTATAATTTTTTTATTTTTCAAATACGTTTGTTTTGAGGAGTGGACAAATGAAACTTCTGGTTGAACAAACGTAGACAATCGAATGCCAACTTCATTTTATGAAAATTGGCATTTGCTGAATTTAAAGAACATAATGATATGTCGTTCTGTTATTTTTTGAAAATGTAAAATAAAATGTGGATACGTAAAATTTAACATATTTTTTCAAAAAAATTAAAAGCAAATATGTGTAGGTAGGTATGTTGTGCCCTCTAGTGTAGTAAACTACGACCTATCTTGGATTGATCATGTCCGGGTTTTGAGAAATGAAAAGGTGGCAACCCTACTGGGCATTAATTCAGACAATATTAGAAATGAGTATCAGTGTCTAATAAATACTGGAATCAAACAATTGTGGTTTTAGTTGCTTATTTTAGTGAATTGTTGAAAAAACTGAAAAGTTCATATTTGCATTAGTTCACTTTAAACGTGGCAAAAAGTGGTCGTTGAAAAAGTCTGGTATGCTACTAGCAAAATAGGTATTTTGCACTTTTATATGAAGCGCAGCACACTTTTTGTCTTCTGCTGTAATTTTTCATTTCGTGCTTGTTGTAGATTAATAAAGGGTAAAGCGACCATATTTTGAAAAGTAGAAAGCGGGACAAATCTCTAAAATGATGAAATCACAAATTCTCTTTGCAGTAGTGACGATTTGATTCATTGAAAAGCAAAAAATAAAGGAAATATTTGATAGTTAATAAATTGTATTTTTAGGATTAAGGGCGTGCATTGGAACAAAGAAGTCTGAACAAGTCCTCCCAGAGAGAGACAAAATAAAGTTATCCGAGAGGTGCTGCCTCTAGTTAGCAACTAAGTAACAAATATACGTTCTCCATTTTCGCATCTGCGAATAAAAATGTATTCTTCTAAACTCACAGGTACGGGCTTTTATATGGTATAGATTAAAATTTTTTTGACTTTGCCTCCCACTTCGGTGTCACCAGCTGAATTTTTCAGGGATGAAAGTACATGATAAGCTTACCCTTATTCCGGAGGTAATACAAAATTAGACAGTGCAAAAGGGCACTATCATAAAAAATCGAGTTATTGATACCACCATATAGAAAAAAAATTGCTTATTTTTTTGTTCTAATGCACAATTAGGTCTTTGTAGGAAGTGTTTTTTATAATTATTTAAAAAAAATCATTTGCATTAGCCCTTATGGTCGAAAAAAAATTTAAACGTCAATATCTCGGTTTCAACCGTCCACAAATTTGTATAAAAAATCTTTTTTTAGAAATATACCTCTCATTTGACGAAAAACAAAGGCCTAAATGAGAAAAAACTATTCTTCATAAAAGTTTCGCATATGTATTATCAAAGTAACAGTGCTTTCCCCATATTTTTTGCTTTTATATTAACAAAAATATAGCAATAAACAATTAGTTATATCATGGTTTATCTAGAAAGCAAACATTGAAGGTAAAGCTTCTCGACTCTCTTTCTTCTCTCTCAGTGCTAAAATGTATGCAATCAGTTTGACTCTCTCATATTATTTTATTCAGGGATTATTGATTTATACGCTATGATTTATTTTTGTATTTTTTTTTTGAGGAAAATAAAAAATAAGAAAATATGAACTATTTATTGAAGGTATAGACGCAGTATATATAAGTATCGATTATTAACAGTAAGGCTATTGCTTTGCAAAATACAATAAATTCCCAATGTAAAAAACATTATAATAATAATAATTAAAAGAATACCGGGTGTTCAAATTAAAGTGTTATAGTTAAATACCGCCGAAAATATGCATTTTAGAAAAAAAAAGTTTCAGGCGAAAGTTTTATAGTTTTTTGGGGGAAACATTTTGGCTAAATTTTTTTTTTATAGCTGATCATAATATGGCCATATCGAGGTGTACTTTGTTTTTTAAATGGGAACCCCATTTTTTTTGTAAATATTCTTAAAGTACATAAAAAAATAAGAAACTTTAGATGGAAATAATTTTCTTATTCGACTTTCACTTTTTGAGTAACAGCTACTTAAAACTTTTGGTAGGCGAAAAAAAAGTTGGCCATATTATGGTTAGCTGAAAAAAACGATTTTAGCAAAAATTTTTCCCCACAAAACTATAAAACTTTCGTCTGAAACGTTTTTTTTATAATAGGCGGTATTTAGCTGTAACACTTTAATTTGAACACCCGGTATAAAGCATAAATTAATATTATTAAAATTTATAAGTACAAGACTTTTAAACTAATCAGAATCAGATTCACCACACGAATCAACATTTTCCAAAACATTAGCGACTGTGATCAAACTTTTGCTGCAGTTTTTCTGTGCCATACAGGTAGGTGCAGGAACCGATACAGCCAATATTTTTTTCCTGCATTTACAAATTTTGCTTTCTTAGTCTAGAACAGAATAATATTATTAGAATATTATACATCTATGAAAATTATCGGTATATAGTACCTTTTTTGCATTTGCATGATGTAAGTTCTGTTATGTCTGGTGGCAGGTCGGACAGAGTCTTAGAGTGGGTATCAGCCTTCCATCTTGATCTATTTTCTATTCATACTCTTTAACATTAGGAAGCTGCATCTGCGGCTTTAAAGAGCTTAGCCAAATATTTAGCTGGTAAAAACATCTTAAAAAATGTTATCTTAGGTCGTCTTCAGTCGGTGGCAATTTAGCAATGGTTTTTAAAGAGGGCATTAATCCCCTCAAAATGTTAATGGAAGTAACACTGGCAGTTTTTGAATACATTTTTATGAAACATTTTTCAAGATTAGAGAATATGTTTTATTTTCCCAATGCCAGACTATTGGCTGGTTGCATCATAACCGGTCAGAGAAAGAAAAGCAGGCAAATTTTTTAGAAGATACCATCCAAATTTAAATCATGTACTGCTAGAAATCGTCTCGAGTCTCTTCGCCCTGTTCTGAACCATATCTCTTTAGTCAAATACTTCTTGAAATAAATTTTTAAGACTAGAACATCTGTATCGTTGCAATCAATAATGCAGCATGAATGCTCCGAATTTTTGGCTAACAATATGTGCAATAAGATACGAGTATCAGCTTCTTTATGATTTTAATTTAAGAAACCATCTTTTGATAGTTCAAAATTCGTCCCATATTTATTGATATTCGCGAATCCACCACTAGTTACAAATTAAATATGCTTTTGCTGAGTGGAATTTTGAAGAAGTTGCTCTGACAGAAAATTTGTTAAACGTCTATTGTTAAATATAGAATGAATAAACAAGTTTCATTGTTGCGGAAGTGGTGTATTGAGTCGGTCAATTTCTATATCAATTGATTTCTGGGATCCTCTCTTTTGACGAGTTTTTGATAGAATGTTCTTTATAATGATCATATACCACATCAATCCTTTAAGCATTAAATTTATTTCTAAAAATAACGTTTACAAATACATTAGCATATTCTTTAAATGATATACAACTTTTGGACTTTCCCAAACCTTGGACTATTGCCATCCCATCAAAAATGTGACAAGTTTTGCCAGAGTCAATAGGTGCAAGTAAGTGTCTTTGTGAGTAAATGCCATATTGTTCTAAAATATTTCCCAATGAACTCTTTTTTGTGGAGGTGCCGAGATACCCATTTACTGTTAAATGCATCGGAGAGGCTGTCAGCTCAAACTTAAAATATTTCGGCATAATTAATGCTTCTAACCACATCCTTTGCTAATAAATTTTTGAGTTTTCTGTTGATTGTCTTTGTCCATTGTATTTTCTTTATAAAAATCTGGAGTATCAACAATACTTAAAAAACTCTAAAAAGTCGTTTGACCCTTTTCGTCTACTGTTAATTTTAAGGCCTCTACTTTTGCACTGTAAATTTCCTTAGTTGATATAGAAGTTAATTTCGATGATACATATTTAAAAACATCAAATTTATTAGGCTGTTCCACTAAAGTAACCACCCATTCTTCATCTAATGCCATTAGTTTTGTTCTCTGTCTCAGCGTTAAACATGAAATATGTAATTAAAACATTGACCTCTTATTTTCATCCTGTTTGCTGAATCAACAAGCATATTGACTTGGCGAGGATTAAGAACATCCTTATTTTGATACCATTTTGGTCTTTGCTTCTTGCAACAACAAATCCGTAATTAAAATTTTAAACGAAATCCTATAACTTATAACAAACAACCTGCAGGGTGTTTTGCTTTTAAAAAGTATAGATTTGGTTCGCACCTCGTTTATGGACCACCCTGTATATTTAGAAATAATTGTTAAATATAGTCATACAACTTTTATACTAAAAATTTCGTCGTTTTTCTAATAATAAAACAGCTATCTATCAAATATACACACTGTACATGTGTTATTGGCTAACATATTGGTATCGTTGTATAGACAAATTTTTAAGGAATGTTATGATAAGATAATATACACGATGATGCATTTTACAAATTGAGTAAATTGAACTTAAAATCAGTTCTATCTCCACTATTCGTTAGCTTAGTATCTTATAAGTCTGTATATTAAACAATTTTGAGATCAATGTAAACCTACCTAAATTATGATAATTTAATTTGCGGTCAGCATCATTCTCTAATTTCAAAAAAAAAATAATGCTTGGCAATACTGTAATATTTTATAAAAATATTCTAGGATTGAATACAGTATTACTAAAACATTCTAAAAATAAAATAAAATACATACATTTTTATTTGCCAGGAAAAACGCAATACCCTGTATATCCAAAAATATTTTTTAAATATCTATTTTTCAAATCTATATAACTTTTATTAGATTAAATTTGAAGTTTAAAATTTACTGTTTATTCATTTTTGAATTATCGTCGAAACCTAAAGTACAGTTGAAAACTAGAAGTCGAAAAAAAAAACAATTCTATATTTTACTGGATACATGAAAGTTAAAACCTAATTTGAAAAAAAAAATACATTTAAGCATATTAGATTTGTATAATTATTTGAAATATTCAATTTTATAAAACAACTAAAGGCACCATTAACACTCTGGCTCCGATATCCAACAAAATAAGCAAGCAATCGATTTTTGCTAAGAGGCCGTTTAGTCGTTTTTCTAAATTTTTACCACTTCCGTAGAGACATTTTCCGGACCACAAAACGTAAAATCAATATCTCAAAGAGGCTTTCTCTCATTACTTACATATCCTTCATGCTCTTATGCAAATATTAAATATGTTTATTAATTGAAATAATATGCATATTAATTAGTAAACTCCTAAATAAGAACCTGCGTATTTGAATTTATTTCGAGTCGACTTTAGCGCCATCTATTAGAGAAGCTCCGAATTAACCTGTGGCTACTTGTATGTAATTTTAAGAAGTTTTCTTTTATATTCTATGCAATTTTTACATATAAATGGCGATTTATAATTTCTTCCAAAATTTACTTCAATGAGCTTTTAAGGAAATTGACGCAATTAATTTAAATATTTTAAACGACATTTGTTGCTTTAGTATATAGCCTATTCAAAGAAGAATTATTTTCATCATCAGGTAATTATTACTGGTATATTTTTAGCTTTATTTCATCGTAAAAATTACCATATTTTGGGAATTATTTTTAAACGATCCCTGATAGTTAGAGACACCAAAAACCTTTATTGAACAGTAATATATCTATTATCGGCAGGAATTTTTTCACTTTTCTCTTTGTTGTAGTTTCAGCTAAAAAGTCATTGAAAGAGTGTTGTGTATGCCTATGTTAAATACATTGCCCACGCCCGCCCTTAAATGAAATATTTTTTTTTCAATGGACAAAACCGGGACTAGTGGTTTAAAATCGGGATGGATGATCACTTTATTGTAAATCAGTTCTTGTAGGTAAGTGAAAAAAATTGTGGAAATGTCTGTACACCACATACTTTGATTTTCTTGTACACCCTGTAGTGTGTATGTCTGGTTGTCTATATATCAAATCCATCGCACAGGAAGAGTTGTCACGTGTTATTTCAGTTTAAGTGCCAACTGTCAACAAACTGTCATTCATCGTGGATAAACTGCAAAAAATAAACAAATAAATTAATAAACAGGTTTACAGAAAGATAAAGGTAAACCAAACCTTTGCCAAAATATCGGATACACAAATAGGTAAACTATCTACGTATTACCTCAGATGAGTTGTAATAATTGTTATTCAACAAACTTAATTTAAATGTATATCATCAAAAGTGATTAGGCTAATTTATTTCAGAATTATAATAGTACCCACCTTCATTTACTTATCAGCAAGAGCTTAGATTAACATTAATTATTATTGGTTTTACCGCTTATACTAATAAAAAACCTATTTACAGGCTAAATCATAAAGATACCACTCAAATCTCAGGGCTACCGCTATCTATAAGTGCTAAACATAAAAATACTCGCATTAATCCACCAATATTCTTAATTTATCAAGAAGCGTATATTAATATACAACATGTCATCCAAACATCTAACACTTGGTAAGTACTTATGTCTGTTATGGGTTTCTTCTTGTTATTAATTTTTTAAAAACATCACTTAAACTTTTTAACACATTTATTAAATACTTTTACGGCAAAGGGCAAAGCCGGGAATTTAATAATGAATAATAGTTTAAAGACTAGTAATCGCATAAAGTCACTGTGATCTCTATGATATCCTTTTTATAACATTTTATCTAGTGATGTAGCTGGAGGTTGAAACAATGTTGTATGGGACGATTAGGGTACCTTGGAATATGCTAAGGTCTTTACTGGGTTCTGTGAGTCATTCTCTATGAATAGAGCCTTGTTGGATTATGATATAACATGTATAATAGATTGAGTAAAACAGTATTTCTGTTAAGCCTCATTTTCATGGAGATAGTACCTACTCTCACAAAAGTATTGCCTATGACTATTAAAAAAAAGGAGTTAACAAGTATTGATCATATTTATGACACGAGATACAAAAATCAGTCAAATTATATACCTTTACCTCATAAAAATATATTACAGCGAAGTTATTATCTTGGCCCAAAATTCTATAATTTAATCCCAAACGAACTCAAAAATATAAATTCTAAAAACTTACTTAAAAAAAATTAAAAGCCTGGATTAAAACCATTCCAAGACATCAAATTCACACTTACATAGGAACCTAAAACATTAGTAGTTAACATTTCTTTATTTATGCAATTGCCTTATTTTGCTACATATTCTTTATTTTAATTAATACTCTTGTTGGAAATTCACCATAGTTTGTGTCTGATATTATGCACTTTATAAATATTATAGTTATAAGTATTATATATACAGAGTGGCCCAAAAGTCTGGAAACAGCCAATTATCTTGTAAATTGCTAGTGCTAATTTTACAAAAATTGGGGTACACCTATTTTGGGATACAGAGATTCTAGATTTGATATTTGCAATGTTGCCAGATTTGCCGTTTCTCTTATATTAATAGTCACTTTGGTTTTTCAAATTCATTACCCTGTATATTCAGTCATTATTGGAATCTCCTATTCAATACGAGTTCAACCATATGTAACACATGATTTTATGTAGTCTGGAAGGTCTTATTGGTATATATACACAACTATTTTTATTGTTTGTGTGTTTTTAGTTTTACTATTTATATGAATGTTTTTTTTTTGTTTAGGTACTATATATAATGTTTTTAAAATTCAATTTTATTTAGACTTGCTACAAACATTTTAAACTAATGTAACGTAGTTAAATAAGTAAATCTATCCAAATCTATTGTAAAAATCTTTTTTGAACTTTCTCAATATGATCAACATGTGTTGCTTCCTAAGGCATCTATCTTTGTGAAGCATAGAGACTTTAGATGGGAGCTTAATAAATCATTATATAATCTGATTTTGGTGTACCTGTAGCAACCCTTTTTAGACAGTAATCCACGTTTTATATACGCCTTTAGAATGTTAAATAAATCGAGCCTTATTCCCTAGATATGGCTCCGTCTACGTTACAAAAATCTTACCTATGAAATTACCATTTCTTATTAAAAATATTTTGGCACAATACACATTTCTTTACTATCCTAAATGTCCTTATTAAACAATTCAATGTTCAAATTATTCTCGAAAATATAAAAAAAAAACAAAAAAACACAATAAAACTTAAGCTGTCATGAAATTTTAGGTTGTCAAACTTAAAGGTTAATATCCACATATGAGACACTTGTAAAAGACGATAAATAATGATATTAAAAGATTGTAATTAATAAAAAACTTATTATTGACGCTTTCAATTCTTTATTTTTCTTTTTTTAACAGCTTGTATTATAGGGAATAGTGATTTTTTAATAAAAATATAATTTAGGATATTTGATGGAAGAGATATGACAACATAGGAAGAGCTTATTGTCGGAAAGATGTGGACAAAATAAATGTAAACGAGGCGTATCTATTCTATCCGATATAGTTGTTACCACCTTAATTTTTATACCTTGAAAATCACATCAATCAACAAAAATCACTTGGGTCACAAAAGATGCCCACAGTACATATTGTCGGAGTCATGTAGTTAACCTGGTATGATATATCGGAGTATGAATGTGAATAAAAGGTTTTGCTTTTTCTGTGACAAATATATTTTTTGTTGACAAGTTATATTTATTTATATCTGTCTAAAACTAAAAATCACATGGTAACGTAATAAAAACAGAGGCAGTACACTACAAATACTCCCCCCTTAAACAAAAACAATATTATTTAATTGATTACAAAAGAGACTTTCTTTTTGGGTTTACCTGAATCTACTTCAGGGATATGTTTTGAAAGGAAAAATGCTGGTTTAATTCTGTCAATGCTAACCACGTATTCTCTATTGTCTTTATTAATTAAAAAATTCTTGTCAAAACGTTTTATAACTTTGAAAGGTCCTTCAAAAATGGGCGATAATGAACTTCGAAAACCTTCTGTTTTAATAAAAACATACTCACAGGTGTCTAACTCTGACGAAATAAATGTGGTTTGAGTTGAATGATGTCTTGGATTTGTTGGCTTAATATTATTAAAAATATCGTGAAGGCTACTTAATAAAGGGTTAATCTCAAGGACATTCTGACTTTGGACGAAAAATTCACCTGGGAGGCGTAAAGGCTGGCCATATACGAGTTCAGCCGAGGAACACCCAATGTCCTCCTTAACTGCGGCACGGATGCCTAATAGAATTAAAGGTAATTCTTCTTTCCAATTGGTGGTGTTTCCTCTAGCTATTAGTGCAGACTTCATAGTGCGATGAAATCTTTCCACCATACCATTACTCTGGGGGTGATAAGCAGATGTATGAATTTTATGACAACCAAACAATTTTGTAAATTGTTCCATTAATTTAGATTCGAACTGCCCACCCTGGTCTGTCGTAATGGTATGAGGAATACCAAATCGGGAGAAATATTGTTGGAATAAAATTTTAGCAACATTTTCTGCACTAATATTACTAAGAGGGTATGCTTCAGGCCACCTCGTGAACCGTTCGACTACTGTCATGATATAATTGCATCCTCCTGATTTAGTCAGAGGCCCGACTAAGTCGACATGAATGTGTTCAAAACGACCTTTAATATCAAATTTGCCAATAGGGGCTTTAGTATATCTATTAACTTTAGTTAGCTGACAATTAACGCAAGATTTTGTCCATTTAGTTATGTCAGAATTCATCCGAGGCCAATAATATCTAGATCCTATTAACTTTTTTGAAGATTTAATTCCAGGATGAGAAATACCGTGAATATTCGAGAAGATAGTAAATCTAATATTTTTAGGAACATATGGACGATATTTACTTGACGAAACTTCGCACCAAAGTTTTGTTTCCAAAAGTGGTATATCTATTTCTTGTAATTTGTTATAGCTGTTATCTTTCTGACTACGCAATAATTGTTGCAACTCAATGTCATCATTTTGGTATTGTTTAAAAGACTTTATATCTAGCTGGATAAAATTCGAGGGGGTTAGTTGTGGCAACATTTCTGGGGAAGTAATTTCTTCTAACCGAGATAATGTGTCACTAACCACATTTGATTTGCCCTCGATATGCTGAATGTCTGAAGTAAGTTGAGCAATGAGTTCTAAGTATCGAAACTGACGTGGACTGTTTTCGGTTTTCGAGGTCAAAACGTTGGTGAGAGGTTTATGATCCGTAAAAACCGTAAACTGATAGCCTTCTAACAAATGACGAAAATGTAAAATAGCAGAATAAATTGCAAAAAGTTCTCGGTCGAAAGTGGAATATTTCATTTGGGTTTTTGATAACTTTTTTGAAAAATATGCGAGAGGTTCCCACGAATTATCAGAAAGTTGTTCTATGACACCACCTATGGCATAACCTGATGCATCTACTGTTAAGGACAATTTGCAGTTTGGGCGAGGGTGTACTAATAGCGATGCTTGGGCTAAACCGTTTTTAGCGGCGATAAAACTATCTTCATGTTTTTGTGACCACTGTGAAATCGTCTTATAACTTAGTTTTAACTTTTTTTTTAATGAAAATCTAGCTAATCCTCATAGTCATAATTAATATTTATTTTAGGTTCTGAGGATCCTCCAAAAACTGAAGGTCTTTTAAGACTGTATTCCATGAAATTTTGTCCTTTTGCTCAAAGGGCTAGATTGGTTTTAAATGCCAAAAATATTCCACATGAAATTATAAATATTAATTTGATAGAAAAACCTGAATGGTATATCCAAATAAATGAAAAAGGTACATTTTTCGAAATCAAATAAACCTTATTTATTCAATATTACAAATTACAATTGTATTTTAGGTTTGGTCCCTTGTTTGATCGATGGACCAAAAACTATTACAGAAAGTCTTGATATTGCTGACTATCTAAATGATAAATATCCTGAACCTCCCCTATATCCAGCTGATCCTGAAGCCAAGAAAAGAGATCAAGAATTAATTCAAAAGGCAGGTCCAGCACAAGGTATTTTATTTAAAATTTTGTTGTCTAAAGATGATAGCACTACTCCCGAAGAATGGGCTAAATTGTTAGTAGACTCTCTTCAAGATTTGGAAAATGAACTTGGCCAAAGGGGTACTCCGTTTTTTGGTGGTGAAAATCCTGGAATGGTTAGTAGATAATATTATTTATAAGTATAATTGTTCTACATGGTATATTTGAAATATATTAATATATTAAAACCAAGAGATCTGCCTGTCACAAATGACACTAATTTAATAATTTAAATATGTAATAATGTTCTCATATTTTTTGTGAATTTCATAAATTTATGTGACTGGCGGCATACAACCAACAAATTACTGGCAATTTTAATTACCAGTGTGGTTGCTAGATCACTTTGTGAATTAGAAAACAGTGTAATTTTAGAAATAAATTGAAAACATTTAATAATTACTCTTAATAATTTTTTACAATTTCAGAAAAAAGGGTATGTCTAATTTGTGGATTGGAATTTGATCTCAGCCAGGTACTAAACGAGTAATAGTTAGGAGTTAATATTTCTGACATGTAATATACATCCCAATACCTTTTTGTCCCCATCGCCTCCAAGGGATACTTTACTCTTATCAATTTTGACAAAATTAGTGCCAGGTACTAGAAAAAACAAGCTAGATAGCTAAAACTTCGCACACGAAATTCTTATCCCAATGCAAAGCGCAAATTCTAATAGAGCTATAACATTGTTCTGTCGTAAAATTAGTATATTTATGGGATTCTGTAAAGCCAAATTTGGCACCTACAAAATATTTTTATATTGTTTGGGACAAGGTAAATGTTTTTTTAAACAAATGGCTTACTATTTAATTATGTAATTAATTTACCACTTGTAGATACCGCCTATTTTAATACAAAATAAATAACAAAGAAAAACGAAAATTATCTAAAGGTACAGTTACATCTGACATTTATTGCATGATATTTATGTCTGACAGTTGTTTATTCCAGTGTAAACACTCAAAAATATATGTCCGAGAGAAATTTTTGTGTGTTTACACTGGACTAAATAACTGTCAGACATAAATATCATGCAATAAATGTCAGATGTAACTGTACCTTAAGACACTGCGCTCTGAAACGATGCACGCAAATAACTGGTCCATCCGATACGGCAGAGTGCTGAAGCCAGTATGCCTTCAGTGTGCGCGGGCAGACGGGACAGGCGGTATGTTGTTTTGAACTTCTCGGCACACACACAGTAATTGAACTCAAATCGGGAAGGTTCCCATCCTGTTAGACTGGATCGGAACCCTCCTGATACCACCGTCCCCCCTGACATCTTCGCTACAGGGGGCCTCAAATTTCCATCCTTTGATTAGTATGCCATTCCTTCTTAAAGGGCTGTGAAGGATGACATATTATCAACATTTAGACAGGATTTGCTGAGGGCATTTCCCTGTTTCGTCGTACATTTGTTTGTCTTGTGTGCACACGTTCTGTGAAAGTCGCCACCTGTGAAGGCTCCCCCAGTCTTCTACTTGGCGACTGCCCAGACAGCACACCAAATCCTTTGGATATCTACTGAACATCCCAATATCCACTGAATGTCCAGTCCATGGTGGATATCTATTTTATATCCATGAAATGTAATTTATAGACATGCAAATGTCCATAAATAATTGTAATTATATAGCAAATTATTAAAAAATTACGCCATTGTACTCGCCATTGTGGCTAATAGTACCGTTGAGATATTTAAAATTAATTTTTTTTAAGGTGTATTCGATATCCCATGGACATCCACTATAAATATATCAAAGTCTAAGCGCGGACGCAAACCATCGTGGATATCTACTAGATGTAATTTTTGATTTTGCTTCCTAAGTATAGATGGCGATACCACTTTCGTATCTACTCATGCTTAACCCGCCGTAATTGAGTTTGATCGACATTGTTTCACAAACAGACTTCATTAGAGACTGAAGTCGAGAAGTTCCATTTATTGCTGAAGATTCCTAATAAGGATGATTTTCTCCTTAGTAGGCAAAATCAAAGGCAGATTGTTGGGAATATTTTTTACCTCTATTTTTTTTCGACGTTATTCAATAACCATTGGTTAATTATGAACCTCTACTAAAAATAATTATAAAATATTTATCTGAATTTCTATATCCTGGGATATAGACGGACATTTGGTTGGATATCCACAAAATATATTCTATGGATATATCTGGGATTTCTTGTATTGTCTGGAGATACTCGTTAGATATTTTGCTGAATATCTATAGGATATCTTCTATATTCTGGATATAGACGGACATTTGGATATCCATATTAGTTCCACGGAATATTTCTGATATCCTGTGGATATATTGGATATCCACAAAATATATTCTGTGGATATCTCTGGGATTTGGTGTGTTGTCTGGGTGGGGGGACCTTCTCCCTCAAGTGGTTAGTCGTCAGTTGCGCAGTCCTTGTTTGATTCGCGTGTTGCGCTCTGTCGAGTATTCTGAAAGAATGCTGAAAGAGAAAGTTGAAAGAAAGTCTTAAATCTATGAGCGTCTTGAATTTTGCAAGCAAGATTTGGTCACTCGCCGCCATATTCCAGCACCTTGCGTGGTCTGGCGTGTCTTCTGTAGTCCGCTCTCTCGTATTCTGTTAATTCTCTTAATTCTATGTTCGGGTGAGTCCTTAGTTTTTCAAAGGTGTCAGTAGCCTTCTTGTGGATGAGGTCTAGGACCCTTTTGGAGTCTAGATCCCTCATGATTGCGTCATTTCTCGTGTATCTATAGGCGTTTGAGGCCCATCTCAAGCTGATGTTCTGCTGGCTCTCGATCTTTCTGTTTGTTTTACAGGTATCCCCATGCCGTCGAGGCGTACATGAGGATGGGTATTATGACTACCTGCATGAGCCTCATTTTTGTCTGTAGTAGGAGTTTGCTCTTGAGTCCTATTAGGCAGTTAAGTCTGAATCTTGCCTGTTTCGTCTTCTTTGTCCAAGTGTTTGGTAAAGGTGAGTCTTTGGTCCATTATAACTCCTAGATACCTGGCTAAGTCGGTCCATGGGATGTCCTGTCCATTCATTGTTACTTCTTCTCCTGGGGGGTGATGCCTCTTCTTGAATATCACAGCCTGTGTCTTCTCTGCGTTGATCTTTATCTTCCATCTTATGCACCATTCTTCTATGTCTTCCGCTGCGTGTTGATATGAGTGCTGGCTGTGTGCTCGTAGCCGATATCGCTGTATCGTCCGCGTAGAGGGACATGGTAGTATGTTGGGTTTCGGGATGTCAGTTGTGTAAATGGTACACAGCAGTGGTGACAGTACCGCCCCTTGAGGTACTCCCGCTTCTGAAATTCCAGGTCTTGATAGGACATGTCCCATCAAGACATCGAGCTCTCCGAGAAAATCTTTCCAGCTTCTCTCAGCATACAGTTTTAGTTCCTCGCTGATGCGACGTCCTAAAACATTAGCATGGCGTTTGTCCGCCGGGTCTCTCGTGTGAAATGCGATTTTCCTTGCTCTCTTCCTTGCTGAGATTAGGTCTTTCAGGTCTTGGCTTAGGTTTTTGAATTTGTGGGGCTTGGCTACTGTCACTGTAGTCGAACTGGAGGCAAGTGACTGTTGGATGACTTGCTCTAGAGTTTCCCAGGTTTCCTCCCACTATCCTTTTAAATTGTGTCCAATTTGTCTTCGACATTTCTTTCGGAGCGTCCAACCTTTCTCCTTCTGCTAGGACAAGGAGGGTAGGCTTGTGTGCTCTGATTTTATATAACTTTATTTTCTTTAAACTGTGTCCTAACTATTACTCGTTTAGTACCTGGCAGCTGTTAAATTCCAATCCGCAAATTAGACATACCCCAGAAAAAATTATACATTAACTTGTTTTATCATGTTGATGCATTTCAATTACATCCAGTGTATATCAGTATTTATAGTAGGGAAGTGTAATAGTGTACATAATAATTAAAATAAAAATTAATTATGATGTACTATTGAACCATCCATTATTATTATTATAGTATAATTTATGTTAAAAATAATCTTTTTATTAGCTTTCCAATGATTGATTTTCACGTGTGTTGGAATAGACCTATAAGGTTTTCGATATTAAACCATTTTGCTCATCAGTACTTTCAGACATATTTGTTTTCGATCATATGCGATTTTAAACGTATGCGATTTTGATTATGTGCGATTTCGATCTTTTCTCTCTTATGAACTTTTATAGGTTCAAACTTTTTCTACGTTCGAAAAATTTTCCAATCGAACTTTTTTAAAAATTCGAACTTTCGTTTTTTGGATTTATTTCACAAACTCGTTTAATGCTCTCATAAAACATCAAGCATTCCGTAAACGGAGTAATTTAATTAATACATTTTGTTTTTACTAGGTTGACTACATGATTTGGCCCTGGGCTGAACGAGCGGGATCCATAACTTGCAAACTTGGCAAAAAACTTCCACTTAAAGATTCCGATATCCCTCTTCTACGAAAATGGAGGAAATCGATGCTCCAACATCCCGTTTGCAAAGAACTTTACATCGATGGGGAAAGATTTTGGAAAATATTTGTACCCTCGAAAATTACTAACGAAATGCCTCTGTATGATGAAGTATAGCTTTAAAATTTAAAATCAGTATTAAGTAATAGTAAAGCTTATCTAATTTTGTTGTTACAGTGTAGAATTTGAATAACATTATATTCAAATTTCTCTGTTTTACGCTGTTAGGTCGTTACATAATTTTTTATATTTTTTCGAAGATTATAAATTGAATGTTCATATTTTATGCTGTTGTACGTTTTTAGAAATCAAACTATTACATTTATTTATTGAACAAGCTTTCGTACTAATTTCCAATAAAAAAAAGTTTCAAATTCATGTCTTTTTATTAATGTATGAATTAATTATTTGTGGATTTTGACTGTTTTATTTCTATAGTTAATTTTCGATTTAAACTCCATTTTTTTTTTTACTTATTCAGGACAAACATCTTAACTGAAACCGACAGTTTTTACTAATAGTTAAAAGAGTGCTAAATTTATTAGTATTACAGTCCGAGAGGCAGGAGTTGCAATTTATTGGCTGATTTATAATTTTGGTATAGGGGAGAGCGGGGCAAGACGGGGGGTAGTGAGGTAAGATGGGGTACCACTAATTGTAGCCGAGTGGGGGCAGTCGATCGAACGGAAAACAACAACAAAATGCGCTGTCAAGGTCTGTAACCAGTGTTGCCAGAATATATTTTTGTACTGTACCAGATTTATCTAAAAAATGTACCAGATTTCATAAAAATGTACTAGATTCTATAAAATTACCACATTTTTCTAATTATGAAGTATGGTCATTAAAGACCAAAAAAAGGTTTATAGGGAACACGAACACAACAATTTTGAACAATATTTTGTCTCTCGACAAATTTCTGACACTATTTTCTATCTTGAGCAGTTTTTGAATAAGATTTTAATACCTTTTGATACTCTTTTATCTCTCGAACAGTTTTTAAATCTTTTTTTTAACTCTTATTGAGCTATTTTGAAACAACATTTTAGCTCTCGATTAATTTCTAACAGTATTCTATCTCTCGAGCAATTTTTAACAACTTTTTTTTATCCCTCGGACAATGTTTGTACAAATTTTTTTTGTAAAATGTTTAACACTATTTAATTCCTCGAGCAATTTTTAACAGTTTTTTATCTTTCAAGCTATTTTTGAACAATATTTGATCTCTCGTGCAATTTTTGAAAAAGATTTTAATACCTTTTGATATTATTTTTATCTCTCGAACAGTTTTTAAAAAACTTTTTTTTATCTTTTGAGCTATTTTTAAAAAATATTTTATTTCTCGATTAATTTCCAACAGTATTCTATCTCTCGAGCAATTTTTAACAACTTCTTTTATCTCTCTAGCAATGTATGTACAATATTTTTTTTAACACTATTTAATCACTAGAGCAATTTTTAACAGCCTTTTTTTTACCTTTCAAGCTATTTTTGAACTATAATTTTAACAATTTTTAACACTATTTTATCTCTCGAGCAATTTTTGAAAAAGATTTAACAACTTTTGATATTTTATCTCTCGAACAGTTTTTAAACAAATTTATAACAGTATTTTATCTCTCTAGCAATTTTTAACAACTTTTTTTATCCCTCGAGAAATTTTTGTACAAAATTTTTTGTACAATTTTTAACACTATTTAATCACTCGAGCAATTTTTAACAGCTTTAACCTTACAAGCTATTTTTGAACAATATTTGATCTCTCGTGCAATTTTTGAGCAAAATTTTAATAATTTCTAACACTATTTTATCTCTCGAGCAATTTATTTTTAAACCTTTTTTTATCTCTTGAGCTATATTTAAACAATATTTTATCTTTCGATAAATTTCTAACATTATTCTATCTCTCGAGCAATTTTTAACAACTTTTTTATCTCTTTAGCAAACTGCACAATATTTTAACTCTCGACAGATTTATAAAAATATTTTAACTATCGATAAATTTTTGACAATGTTTTATATCTCGAGCAATGTTTGTATAATATTTTATCTCTCGAGCATTTTTTAATAGTATTTTATCGTTCGAGGAATTTTTAAACAATGTTTTATCTCTCAAGAAATTTCTAATAATAGGTATCTCTTGAGTCAATTTTGTTCAATATTTAATTTCTCAACAAATTTTTCAATAGTATTTTATCCCTCGAGCAATTTTTGAACCAGGGTTTAACATTTTGTAATACTATTTTACTTCGAGCAATTTTTGAACACGAATTTAACAATTTATAATACTATTTAATCTCTGGAAAAATTATTAAATATTTTTATCTCTCATTAAATTTCTAACAGTATTTTTGTTCCTATATTTTTGAACAATATTATACCTCTCAAGCAATTTCTAATACTATTTTATACTTTGATAAATTTTTAACACCCTTTTTTACCTCTCAAACCATTTTTTAACAATATTTGATCTCTCGTACAATTTTTAAACAAGTAACTATTTTAATTTCTCTTGCAATTTTTGACCAATATATTTTACACTTCAAATGGAAACATACGCTGAAAAAAGTACCAGATATTGTGTCGAGTGTACTAGAGTATCAGATTCTCAGAGAATGTACTAGATCTAGTACAATTGTACTAGACTGGCAACACTGTCTGTAACCACGGCTTGAAAGTTTAGTATGCCGTGGAATTGCGACGAAGCAGTTGTGTAAAGTTATCTCCAAATAATCTGCGATTTCATACGTTTCATTTTTATAGTGGTCAAGTTTAAACTGTGATAAGTAAGTAGACATTATTTTTACATTTTTTAAATATTTACTGGTGTATGTGGGATGTATTTGCAGTTAGTTACGTATAATTAGTTTTTATTTTTTATAAACCAGAATCGCAGTAATTAGAAATTTTTGCAAAATGGCGCGAAGGGGCAAGTAGGTTTTGTTTTTGAGGGGCAAAAAGGGGTACTACTTGGTATATAGAAAGTCACCTTTGTTGTTTAAATTGCCAGAGTAAAATTATATTTATAATTATTTTCTTTTTAAGATCATGGTGAGAAAGTATAAACGAAAGTCTGACCGTGGAAATTGGTCTGTTGAAGTGATGGAACATGCCGTTACAGCTGTGTTGAATGAGGAAATGGGATATAAAAGGGCAGCTGTGTGCCTCAATCAACTTTGGAGAGAAAAGTTAAAATAGCTAGAGAAAATCCAGATATTGGAACTGAGCAACTTAAACCCAGTTTAGGTCCAAAAAAGCCAGTTTTTAGTTCAGAAGAGGAAAATTTGCTAGTAAAATTTCTCTTAAAAATGGAGGAGAGATTTTTTGGCCTTACTCCTTACGACCTACGAGTATTAGCTTTCCAGTGGGCTGAAAGGCTCAATAAAGCCCATGCATTCGCAACTGAAAAACGAACTGCAGGGAAAGATTGGCTCTCAGGTTTTATGCGTCGCAATCCGAGGATATCTCTAAGAAAACCTGAGGCTACCAGTGCTGCAAGAGCAGCAGGATTTAATCCTACAGTTGTTAACAATTTTTTTGATCTTCTAACTCGATTAGTAGATAAATATAAATTAACTCCAGAAAGAATATACAACTGCGATGAAACTGGCGTATCAGTTGTTCCCAAAACTAAGTCAAAAATTATTTCGTTAAAAGGAAGAAAGCAAGTTGGAGCACTGACTTCTGCTGAGAGAGGTAAAACTATCACAACTGAGATATGTTTTAACGCTGCAGGTACCTACATGCCACCAATGTTTATTTTCCCACGTTCTAAAATGAATCCAGAGTTATTGAATGGCTGTTCTCCTGGTGCATGGGCTGAGACTCACCCAAGTGGATGGATGCAAAAAGAGATATTCGTTCGTTCAATTTAGCAAAGCTTCAAAAACGTCACCTGTACTTCTGCTACTAGATGGCCACTTCACTCATAGTACAAAAAATATAGAGTTGATCAACTACGCACGAGAAAATGGTGTCATTTTATTATGTTTCCCTCCACATTGTTCACATCGTTTGCAGCCACTGGACGGTTTATTTATGCGGCCTGTGAGTGTTTTCTATGATACAGAAATATCTCAGTGGCTGAGAACAAACCCAGGACGGGTTGTTTCGCAGTATCAAATTGCAAGCTTGTTCGGAAATGCTTTCTTGCGAGCAGCTACAATGCTTACGGCAATTAATGGATTTCGTCAGACTGGAGTATGGCCACTTAATAGAAATGTTTTTGGAGAAGCAGATTTCGCTCCATCACAGACCACAGAAATTGTTCTTTCTAATAACTCCATACCTGATAGTCAAATGAATACGTCTGAACTTTCCACGAATTTGTCGAATCCGGTTATTCCTCCGCGCCCTTCTACACCTACAGATCAACCAATAGTTAGTTCTGATGCCCTAAGTATCCAGGCTTCCTGTTCGTCTAATTCCACTTTTAAAATAGACTTTCAAGATTTAACTAAGCTTGCTACTTCCTTCGAATTTATAACTTCAAAACAAACACATTTACCATGCACCCCGGAAGATATTATGCCGGGTCCTTCCTGCAAGCAAACGACTCCTAGGGTTACCCGAAAAAAAGGCAAGACCGCTGTTTTAACGGAATCGCCGTATAAACAGGAACTAGGAAAGGAAATTGCTGAGAGACAAAATAAAGAGCTACAGAAGAAAGAAAATGTTAAGAGAAAATTAGAAAACAAAAATAATGCGAAGGGCAAGAAAATACAAAAAAAACAATTGGTTCTAAAGAAAATTTTAAACCGAAAAAGACTGGGATCAAAAAAAGGCCATCAACATCATCAGTATCATCCTCTGAATCTTCTGATGCAGAGTGTTTGTACTGTGGCCATCTTTACTCTGAATCGACCGAAGAGTGGATCCTTTGTATCAGATGTCACAGATGGGCCCATTGTTCCTGTGCGGGCGAACAGGATGAGGATGATGAAGTGACCCATATTTGTTCCCTATGTGAATAGATACCATCTTGCCCCGCATCATTTCCCATCTTACCCCACATGTGGGGTATTTTGTTGAAAATATTATATATTTAGTACAAGAATTTCTTTATTAAAATGTCAAATTTGAAACATAACCTCAACACATTGAATCACACAAGAAATTATGGTATAAAAAATAAAAGGTAGAATATCAACTGTGTTAAAAATAGGACGGCCACGCGCATGACGTCACGCGTAGAGTTTGTATAGGCGCGAATTTAAAAATACTGACCAAGTGAGGAAATTACAGAAATTTCATGAATATTATAGAAATTACATTAAATATTTAAGGATATTATTACGAAGTAATTGAGAAAAGAGTTTTGGATGAAAATAAATGCAAATACATACATAAAATAAATATCTATTTTAAGAAAGTTTTTTTCCTTTTTCTTTTTAATGATTTATTTTTGTTATACAAATTCGAATGCAGGTTTTTAATTTTGAAAAACATTCGAATTCTAAAAAATAGTTACTATAATCGGGATAATGAGAAAGATAACTTCACAACTCGGAACTTCTCAACTGGTTACCCTAGGTAAAAATTTCGTATCTGGGAACGCCGGAAATTTTTAACTGATTACGTTCGCAACTAGTGATTCATTTACCTGCATTATATTACCCAATTGAATATATACATAGTTACTACTTATTTTATGGTAAAGATGGGATTTATTTATAAGTAAGATAACAAAAATAGGTTTTTAAAAACTATTTTTTATACATACATATAATATAATACATATATCAAATTCAAATAACTGTTAGATAGTGGGGTGTATATGCAAAATTAAAATAAAATGTCACTGCATTTTCTTGGTGAGTTTTTTATTCTTTTATTAAATACAACATGCCGAAATTTTCTTCTTCTGTAACCTATAAAATTTCACATTTGCTGTATATTTGCTGTAAATTGTTAGCATTCAAAGGGTATAGTCCCCAGTTAAGAAGTTCCGAGTTGCTAATGAACTAACGTGAAATTTTGCTTTGAGGTTCCTCTTATAATAATAAATGTGCTTGGAAAACACATGACAATTTTCTGTTTTAAATTTATCTGGACGGCCACAGGCAACTGCAAGGACGTCTCCAGCTCCAGGTCGAAATTTCGGGGGGAGATGGGTAGTATTGCCTATAATAATTCCCTTTTTAGCATATTTTTTTAATAAAAGGCTCATGGAACGGAAGGATTTTAATCCAGTGGGGATAACCCCCTGGAACCTTCCACTAGGGTCATCCTTGGGCAACTTCTGACTAACTTCTTGCTGTCCAGAAAAGCAAAAAAACAATGTCTTCTTTAAATCTTTTGCTTGGATTGTTGTTGTTACTTCCGTAAATTGTATGCCACATTTTTTTAATGTTTTTCACTAATATCACTTACAAAGAACGAAGTTTACAACATATTATAATACAAATATCTGCTTAAAATGTTATAAATCACTTTAAATGACTCACAAATCACTGCAACGTGCGTCTGTCATATGATATTTACTTTGCGCCAATTCTACTAACTCTACGCATGACGTCAGCGCCGCCATGACACCATGCGCGATATCCCCCCCTGACAAGAAATCACATGTTTTATATATTATTTTGTTAGGAAAGAGACAATATGCTTTACTCTTAGATTAAAGAGACCGAAGATGTAACATTGCACACTGCGCATGTTGTCTATTTTAACCCAAAGTAACCCACCAATTGAAAATCATTGTTTGCACGACGCCACCCGAATTGCTCCGATTTTTCCATTCATCGATCACCTAGGGATGCGCAAAATTTTTAAAACATCGATGTTGACATCAAATGATACATCGAATACAGACTATCGATGTTGTAAAAAAATCGGAAAGAAAACATCGATTTTTGTAAACATCGATGTTTTTTATAAACGAACAAATAAACAAGACATTGGAAATAATCTTATTTTTATTTATTATTATTAATAGACTCAGAGTTAGCGGCTGCAAGGTAGTACGATCCTTCTTAGATAAAATATTAAGTCTATGGTATGATCGTACCTCCGGCTGGAATTTTGTAAAGTGGTAGGCGGGACCATCAGGAACTGTCATATGCAAGGATTTAGTTTAAAATTCCTGCCTGTGATTCCTGCAAACAAGACGTCAGAGAACTGAAAGTTGTAAAAAATATCGACTAAAAACATAAAATACACACACTTAACATGACTCTTTAGCTCAGTTAAGCATTGAACATGTAGTCAATTTTGCATTTCGCGACGCGGTTCAATTCACAATAGATGCAATTTTATTTTTCCAAAATATGAAAATTAAATAAAAATACGTACTATTGTTGTTTATTTATTTTAAATACATTTTATTTAGCATAATAATAATAATAATAATAATAATAATAATAATTATTATTATCATTACTTTTAAAATATTTATCATCACGAACAGTTTTCATTTTCTTGCCAAAACTTGTTAATTTTCAAGAAAATGTGTAATTTTACATAGATATGTATGAATATTTTTAGTTTTTTTACAATAAAACTATGTCACTGGTTGTTTGTTTCGATTATTTTGTTCAAATTTATAATAGATTTAGATTTTTAAAATAGCAAACGAACCAGAACTATTAGTAATTATAAGTTCTCTGACCAAATTTATTTTTATATAACCAACTTTCCTTCTCCTAAAACAATTGATTTTAATACCAAAAATGGTTTATTTTTATTTGTTTTCTTTTCCCAATATATTCAACTCAATATAGTTAGTACATAATTTTTACACTTGCTGCGATTACAAAAGATGCCACTTTATACCTAAGTCAAAATTAGAATAACTTTAATTATTAAAAAATATTAAGATTAAATTTCTGATAGGAACATTGCAAAAAACACGCTCAATTAACAATCAATTTAATTTCTACGATTAAATGTATTAATTATTAGATGGAAAAAATCATTATTCAAATGGGAAAAATAATCAAAATCAAGAACTTTGACTCGATAATGAACAATATACAAATAAGTTGTTTAATTCGGGATTCACTAATTCAGGATAAATAATATTTTAATTTCTAATTAGGCTACCTGTCTAAATTTTAAATCTGTAAATCTAAAATAAAAAAATAAGTACCTACATAATAATAAAACTATTAACATTTTTAATAAAAAAAATATCTCCGTCTATGGGCGGTAAATCAAATAGGTCGTGACTTCCGACAAGCAACCTGTAGTTTCCTACACCAATATTTTTCGAGTAAAATTAAAAAACATCGATATTAGATAAAAAAACATCGATGTTAAATGAAAACATCGCATAAAAAAACATCGATAAAAATATCGATAATCGAAAGAGAAAAATCGATGTTTTTTTAACATCGATACATCGTGCGCATCCCTACCGATCACCTCCACCTGAGTTTAATCACCATTGACAGCTGTTTTTTGATTTATTTGTTGGTATTTTAGCAATTTAAAGTAGTGTAGTTAATCAATTTCAAGTTCAAAATGCCACGACGTATCTTGAAAAAATGTATATACTTATAATACAAGTACTAATGTTATGAACATATTCGTTTTCAGCAGTAAATATTTATTAACGTTTTGACATAAAGCGCCATGATTCTCTGGGCTGAATACTTCAGATCCGCATTAAGGGGTTTTAATAAATATTAAGCATTCGAAATCAGATTTCATATTACTTACATAAATTTACAAAAAGATAAAATTTTGAACATTTATTTTAAATAAAAAGTAAATAGGCATTGTTGCTAACGAAATTTTGTATTTAAAAAGTAGTTTTATAAGAATGTTTTCTAAAGGTGATTTTAAGCCCTTTTTGGTAGATAAATAAGAAGTAAAGAATCATAGTTGCTAGCTAAATTTTATTTTTAAAAGGTATTTTTATAAGAATATTAGATGAAATACAGGATGACCTACTTAAAATTACAAGGTTCATCTTATTTGCGGTCAAATCGAAAGTGACATTTGAATCTTCAGTCTTAAAACAAAGTAAAACGCACCATATGATCTAGTATAAGCAAAAAAATACTAAAGTTACGGGAGTTGGTCACATTAATAAAATGTTAAATCACAAACCCCTAAACAACTCAAACAAAATTTTCGTTTACTAAAAAAATCCAAAATTTAGCAATATTTATTATTTATTATACAATCGAATGCGGTTTTAAAGATAACGGGATCAAAAAATCCGAATCTCTAAATTTTTGAGCTAAACGCTCGGATAAAAGCAAACGACCGATAGGGGTTACAAAAATAATCGATTTATCGATAATTCTGATATTTTTTTATGAAAATCGATGTATCCGCTGTTTTTAATAAATTATTTTTGTTTTTTTAAATACAAAAAAAGTAGATTTATTCAAAATAATCGATTTTCGTTCAATCGGTTTTTTCATTATTCGATTGAATATAATCGGTTATTTTATATAACCGATATTTTAGTTATTTTTTAAAATTATCGATTTATTGGTTAATCAGCTTTTTAATAATCGATTATTTTTGATATTCGAATAAAAATTTTTAAAGGAAATATTAAAAAAAGGATTATTAGAAAATAATCGATAATTCGTTTTATTTTTTGGAAAATCGATTTATCATAGAATCGGCTTCTTAATTAATTGGTTATTTTCGTTTAGGCGATTATTTTGGAATTATCGATTATTTTCGGTATTTCAAAGATGATCGAATTATCGATTTTAAGGAAATACAATAAAAAAGATTAATGATAATAATCGATTTATCATAGAATCGGCTTAATTAATTGGTTATTTTCGATTAGGCGATTATTTTGAAATTATCGATTATTTTCGATATTTCAAAAGATAATCGAATTATCGATTCTAAAGGAAATACAATAAAGTAGATTATTGATAATAATCGATCGATGAAAAATAATCAATTATTTAAAATATTCGATAATTTTGTTTTTTTTTTTTTTTTAAATTGATTTATCAGTTTAAATAATCGATTATTTTTGATTAATCGATTATTTTCGATTTTTCAAAGATTGTCATATAATCTGTTTCAATGGACGAAAAAAATGGATTATTAGAAAATAATCGATAATTCGGTTATTTTTTGGAAAATCGATTTATCGTAGAATCGGCTTCTGAAATAATTAGTTATTTTCGACAGACGATTATTTAGGAATAATCTATTATTTTTGGTATTTCAAAGATAATCGAATTATCGATTTTAAAGGAAATACAATAAAAATAGATTATTGATAATAATCGATTGATCGAAAATAATCGATTATTTAAAATAGTCGATCATTCTGTTTTTTTTTTTTTTTTGAAAATCGATTTATCAGTTAATCGACTTTTTAATTAATCGATTATTTTCGATTTTTTAAAACTTATCGAATAATCTGTTTCCACGGACGAAAAAAAAACGGTTTATTTGAAAATGATCGATTATTTAAAATAAACGATAATTCTTTTTTTATTATATTTTGTAAACACTGATTTATCGGTTGATTGGCTTTTTAATTAATCGATTATTTTTGATTTTTCAAAGATAATCAAGTAGTCAATTTTAAAGGAAATGACAAAAAAATATGTTGTTTGAAAATAATCGATTGATCGAAACTAATCGATTATTTTCAATGATCGATAATTTATTTCAATAATCACTCATCCCTAGCGACCAAATGACTTTTAATAGATTTAAATTTTAAAATGTTATCTGGTTTCAGACATATGCATTTCTAGAGTTTTATGTGACTCATCCTTTATAATAATTAATATTCCTAAAGAAAGAAGCCTTAACATACCTTTTTCTGAGGTTATAATACAAAACAGCATTTTCTCATTTTGACTAATTTTTATTATTATGTAATAGCCGTAGAAAAAATATAATGTTCAACTCATAAGGTTAGATTTGCAGTATTCGCCTGCTCACGTGCTATTTTTATAATACTCGTAGACAATGAGTAACAGTTTTTGCTCTATCAATAATATATTCTATTTCAACCTTTTTCTGTAATCTCTTGCAGAAAAGTCCGTAGTAAATAAACGCTAACGAAATATTCTATAAAATGTCTTCTCTTTACATAAAATGTCGTGGCATCTGTTTGATATTAAAAAATCACGTTAATTTTATTTCATAATACAAAATTCAATTAAACACCTTTTAAATAAATTTAATAGTTCATTATGATGCTAATAAACAAAGTCCGGTCCCTGCGCCTCTGGTTTGGAGAATCCTCCACGAGCAGCAGCTTTACCCGTACCATCTTTAACGAGCGCAAGCTCTGAATGCATCTGATTATCAAGCACGTTTGGAGTTTTGTCGATGGTTTCTGAGAAATGATGCTGAGGATCCCAATTTTATTGCACTAATTCTTTTTACTGATGAGGCAGGGTTTACACGAAATGGAGTTTTTAATTTCCATAATTTGCATATGTGGGCCGACGAAAATCCCCATAGTATCGTGGAATCCAGGCATCAAGTTCGTTTTTCATTAAACATTTGGATGGGTATTTATGGCGACTGGTTACTAGGTCCGATTGTACTACCTAACCGATTAACGGGAGCTGACTACTTAAACTTTTTGCAGAACACATTGGGTGATCTTTTAGATGACATTCCTTTAATACAAAGAAATCAAATGTGGTTCCAGCACGATGGTGCTCCGGCGCATTTTTCAGTTGCCGTAAGAGAACATTTAAACGGATCCTTTGGTCGAAGATGGATAGGAAGGGGCGGACCTGTGCCATGGCCTGCAAGATCGCCTGATTTAAATCCGCTTGACTTTTTTCTTTGGGGACACTTAAAAAATTTAGTGTACGCCACTCCTGTGAATAGCCGAAATCTGAAATAGGTACGCGTTCGCGTCCGCGAGTTTACACGGCCGCCGCTCTGGGAAGGTTGGGTTGGATTGGAACGCGGAACGCCCGACATCCCTGGCACCGACCGATCTACCTACCTGATTTTTGAACCCGCCCGTACTCGATTCTCTAACGCATGTGTAGATTCTGTCTGTATTCTGTATTTCGAATTTCGGCGTAGTTCGATTCAAGTTGCGTACACAAATAATTCCGGGAATTACATAGATTGCAACGTGTGTTTGTAAAGTAGTTTTAAAAGTTTTGATAGTTGCCGGTACATGGTGGATTATTATTTTGTTTTGTTATTTTTTGTTCCAGTATAATAAGTACACAATATAAAAATTATGTCTAAAAGAAGTCCAGTTTGGTTATATTTTTCGGCTGTCGATAACGATAAGAAAATTGCAAAATGTGATGTTTGTAAACAAAAACTGTCGTTTAAATATTCAGTTTCAAACTTAAAAAAAACATTTTATTCGGAAGCATCCAACTTTAAAAATTGGGTTTAACACCCAGAATGCCAATTCTAATGCTCGGGATGATAGTGAAAATAATAGTGATGGCAACTATCCATATTTAAGCAAATTAGTTAAACAAAAATGTTGCGCCCTCGCCACCTCTGTGCCTTGCGAGAGACTCTTTTCTAAAGCTGCCTACTTATTAGGTGAACGGCGCATAGGATTATCTCATTAAAAGTTGAGTCAATTATTATTTTTAAATACTCATAAATTGAGATTTGGAAAATGATTTTCTTTTTTTTAGACCGTTTCGTTGTTTTTTATTGTATTATTTTTTTTGCTTATACTTATTTCTCGATATCATAGACATAGTAGACTGAAATATTTCAGGGATGTATTTTATTGTTTATCCCTATTCGATATGTCTTATACGGTTATAGCTATGTTTTTTTAAACCTTTAGAATTATTTATTATTTTTTGTTTGTTTTACTTTTGAAGAAAATATGTATTTTATTTTTTCTGAGTGTTTAAATCTTGTTTTTGTTTTAAATATATCTTATTATTATTTTATACAGTATAAAAAGTATAAAAAAATCAGAATATAGCACATTTTAAACTGTTTTATTTTTGCCATAAACGAACAACCTTATCTTTCCTGTTTTCAAAAATTTAATAACAATCAAATTCTAATGTCGGCGTAACGGATACATACCACCACAAAGCACATAGAGGTTCCACGTGAATGACCAAGGTCAAAACCGACAACTGACATTTTTTATGCTATTTGCTCCAAACTCTAGATGGGGCTACTGGTGAAATTATGATTTCTTACTCCATTTTTAAGCCATATGGGAGAAAAACTTAACCAAAGACTCCAAAGATGTGACGTGTATTTATTTATGTTCTTGGTTAGTTTCATCTTTCCGTCTGATTTTAGTGATTTTTTGTTGGCTTTGGCTTTTGGTTTCTGTTTATAGTTTCGTCTTAGTTATTTGCAAAATTGTGATGTTTCGCTTTTTTATTTCCTACTGTGTTTTGCAATAATTTTGGTGCTACGTTGAAAACTTCGAGAAAAACTTCATTGATTCACCATATATTCACCATGCATCTGCATCATAAAAAGACAAACGGGGACAACAACTAATTGATAATCAATTTATCACTGGACTAGATTCCGAAATCATTTTTCACATAAGAGAGTAATACCACCATCTGTATTTGGAAGGAAAATACCTATTTATCATTGAATGAATAGTTAAAAGGATTCACCTTTTAATACAATACCTATATTACATTTGTCCTCAGTTAAAAAGACATTTATAAAATATATAACTTTAGTGTTAATAAAATGTAATATCCTAGTCTCTACTTCACATTTAAATTATTGATAGGTACCTATTTTAAAGATTTGAGATTATATATCTATTTGCTCCAAGTAAGTATTCGTTAAATATGTATTATTATTTGTATTTATTTTTATCTAATAATATTTATTTAAGTTATTAATAAACATATTTTAAGAATGTTCTATATTATTATTTATTGATATATCTTATATTTATTTAATAAAAATATGCAGAACCAACTCTCCACATTAGACCCCTTATAACAAATTAATTCTTCAAATTTGGTATAATCCACCTAAATTATTTTGTAAAATAAAAGTTTCGAACTTACTAGTTCCATACTTTATTTTATAAAATAATTTATGTGGAAATCAATTAAAATTTAATTTAAAACTACTACCTACTCCTAAAAATTACAATTTGAATTTACCGCCATCTGTCAATTGTCATTTTAGTTCCAGCTCCAAACACAAGGTGGCGCTAATTTGGTTTAAAAGTTTAACATTGGCGTGGGGTCTCTAGAAGATACATGCTTTGTGCATACCACCACCACCACGGATCGCGAGTCATCGAGCCCGGCAGCGGTCAGCGCGGCGATCTCGCATACGGAACATATTTGTGTATCGATAAGTATCGGTTGCGGACGCGATACTCGAACTTGTTCCGGATCAGGTACGAACTGATCCCAAAAAAAATGTGGATCAGCCATCACTTAATCGAAATGACAACTGACAACCCGAGTTTTGACACAAGGCATAAACGACAAATGACGTTTGTGTAGAGATGTTGGTTTCAAAATAACGAAAACGGGTCTGGGTCTGGGTCAAATAACGAAAACGGTTTTAACCGTTACAACCTTGACCAAAGACATAATGTCTTTGACCTTGACGATGATTTTTCATATTTCTATTGTTAAACTTTGTATTACTAAAGTAATAAAATACAAAAAATCAGTTATAAACTACAAAAATAAGCTAGAAATAATGAAAATCAAATTATAGTTCTGACAATTTCGAACGATTTGATATGCCAAGCAAAACGAAACGGAACAATGGGAAGGCTGGACACTATTTTTAAAGTCCATTTGGACGATGGCTCTAGTAATATGCTCGAAGTACAAATATGAGAGAAATAGGACGGAATAAGTCTATGAATTTGGGGTCCGCTTGCCTAGTTTAGGAATTTGAATTGTGTTTGAGGACTTCCAGGCAAGTGGAAAGTAGGATAGGGAGAGGCAGGCGTTTACGAGACGTATTGGGATGGGAAAAATGGTTTCAGGGAGGTTTGTCAGCGTTCTTCTGTTGATGAAGTCCGGTCCTGAGGCCGTGTTTTGACCTGATTGATGTTTTGGGGAGTGAATGGATTGAGTGGGTTTCCGACATTTAATGGAGGGGGATAGCTAGTGTCTGATGGATGATTTTTTCGGTCTACTTTCAGAATTGTTCGTCATAACGGGGGTTGTTTAGGGTTCTGAATATGGTTTCATGTTGAGATTTGTGGATTGAGGCTTTCTCTTCAGGGGTGTTGTGTATTACACCGCTGTTTTCGATGTGGGAGTGGATTTTTGGATTTATGACCTGTGATAACTCGAAATTTATCCCAAAACTTTGAACTTTGTCTGAAGTCCAAATTTGATTCATACTGTTGTTGTTTATATTGATTAATTTGGAGCCTGATTAGGGTATTCAGACGGTTCTATTCTGTTTTGAGGACGGTCGTGTATACGGACATATTGTCTATACAATCGGCGTTTTTGGGAAATGCGAATTAAGATGTGTTGGGGTAGGGCTTGTTAGGACATGTTTATTCAAATCATAGAGTCTGATGATTCGACAGACTGGTGATGGTGTCTTGGGCTTCGACTACCATGTGCCGATGTCTTGTGACGTGTTAAGTGCGGGAGCTACCCTGGTAGGTTGTCAGAGATGGTTCTTTAAAATAATTGCCTAGCTGCTATTTCAAGGTTTCGAAAGGTGTAGATTGTGGCTTATGGTGGGATGGGGGCAAAGAGAGATGTATTTAACATCAAATTGAGATGATCTGAAGTAATTGTCTCACCTATAAATCATCTATCAGCGATAAGTCAGGAATCTATTAGAAGGTTATGATCGATAATAGATGACCCCAAGTGGGACAAATAAGTTGGAAGTATGTTTGAGACTCTCATGATGGAGAGATAGATAAGCAGATCGGCGATTCTGATATCGTTTGCATTTGAGGTATGATATCCAAATATATAGTATGTTCAGGTCTCAAAGCAAGACGGCTCAGGGAAGTGAAAATAGGTAATTTTATCAGTAGGGTGGGAATTTTTTATTAGTAGGTCCATTGCGATAACGTCAAGGTTTACTAGATGAGCAGGAAGTACGTGTTCGTTCAATGGTATTGTTTTTTAAACATGGCAAGTTAGGGATTTGCTTCTATGTGTGGTTTGATATCCAGTGAAGTTGGGTAGGTGTTTTACTTTAGTGTCGGTTATTGATAGTATATTTGGGTTATGTTTATTTAAGAAGCTTTTAATAAGGGGTTTCTTCCAAATGAGATCCCCGGCATTTACAGAACCAATTATGCAATCCATCGAGTCATGATTTATGAGAGGAAATAGCAAATCGTTTGATTTCCGTGCTCTTTTATGATACATAAATGGCTTAAGGTGGCAGGGATCAAGGACCCTAGGATTTTAGAGATTAATTCGTGTCCGTTAAGAAGAACGTTCATCAGTAACGCTGCGAATATTTGGACAGATATTTTGAGTTCTAATGACAGCTCATGAAATGAGGTGGTGGTGGTGGGAAGGGTGATTGGGGCTACCCGTTTCGGTTTGAGGGAATTTTATTCTATAGGGCAACAACGATTAACAAGTATGTCTATAATTTCAATTGAAAAATAGACTGCAATTAATTTAAATTATGATGAGATTATAAACATATTTGCTGAATCTAAATCTAGAAATATTATATTTTAAGTTGTATATTTAATATGCCATTATGTGATTAAAACCAATTTTTTTTTTATTCAGAGAATATATTTTTAGTTATTTTATTTTTAGATTACTTGACATTTTTAGTTTTTTTGTTCTTACGTCTGTTTTTATTAAAATGAAATATATATTTCATCAGCTTTTTAATTTAGGTAGGGAGAGGTGCAAAATTTGTGTATGCCACAGGCGCCAATAACTTTAGTTACTGCTCTGATCATCATTGAAAGGAAGAGCAATTCAAGCATCGTTTTCTTCAAACTAGATCTTTATTTTCCAATAAACTGCTGAAATATTGAAAATAGCCAATTTTGGGCCCGTAAAGACTCTATAACTATATGATAGCAATAAAGTGACTCGGGGATGTTATAAGCCCTGTAACTGCCCAGATAACAATTATACATTCTTAGCATATTCTTAGTATATACTTTTTAAGAATACGCATATGCTGAGAATATACAGTATTTGCATTTGGTACATTCTCAGAATATGCTAAGCATATGCTACGTGACGTTGTTTATACGTGCTATGCAGATACTGAGAATGTACTTCAAGTATGTGTACAGTATGCAACAGGTATCTACTTTAATTTGATAGTACGTTCTAAGTATATGCTAAGTATTTAAATATAGCATATGCTAGGCATATACTAGACACCTTAATACAGGATGTTTAATTAATATTGAACATTAAAGAATAAGTGTATATAATGAGTCTTTATTTCAAAGAATTCATACTTATTTTTATTACAAATACTATCTTTGGCCTTAACCAATCAATATTTTATTGTATCAATGGCTTGAGTTTCATTTGATTGATTCCATTGGATCTTCATTGAACCTAAAAAAATTAACAAACTTGGTACATATACAAATTAAGTGTACATAGCTAATGAAATATTTTTGTCGAACATAAAACATTAAAAATTGTACATGGCATTCCACTAACAAAAACAAGAATTACATAAATGATTATGATGGTTACTGAAAGTTTAAATATATTTTTATTAATTACTTACCACCATTTTGTAGTTTTCGTCCTCCTTTAGCCAACTTTTCTAGTTCTTCTAGGTCAATATCTGGCCTTACAGGATTTTTCTCATAGAAAGTGTGTATGTAATTCTGGTAACACTGTATTTTAGTTTCAATCCACCATTAGTATTAACTATATTAATAAATTCACACTGGCAATTAATATTTGGGATATCCTGTATTCTAACGTCACTTATAGGTCCTAAAAACTATAAATATAGTAAAATTTGTTTATTTTCATATAGAACACACGATGCAATTAATTTTTATTAATTGACTTACCTCTTACAAACAGACGAGACAGTGTTGCTAGGGTGTCAATGAAAAAATCCGCTACAAAAATTGAAAAATTCCGCTACGCGCTACTGTCTCTTGTCATATAACATGTCATATGTCACATTTTGCTTGTTTTATATTCACAGAACCAAACTGGGTTTGATCTCACGATAATGCGCCTGAATCTCACGATATTTTTTAGCAAGCTGCTTGCAGTAGCGAACCTTAAGTTTTTATGTAAAACGATTCTTTTTAATTAATCAAACAATTGAATTATGCTGTAAAGTCCAACCCAGGAACGTGCTAATGCGTTGGCCGATAATGACGGACGACCAACACTTGACAGTCCCCAGCAAGTGGTCGGATACTTTCCATATCTGGCCCTATCCATATTTTTAATAGTCTCAAGAATTACTATCAAATCAATAGTAATAGTACTATCAAAACTATACTAACGTTGATTCAACGGTTGATACGTAGTACACTAAAGAATTACATTTTATTTATAGAAAAAAAAATAATATTTCAAATAAAAAAATGTACCAGTAGGTAAGTAGAGACATAAGAAAACAGGTGGAGGCAGGAGTCACATTTGTGGCGTGCGTATGTTAACAAATTAGGGCAATCTTTAAAACAGATTTATCATCTATAGTGCTGAATTTGCTGAGTGCATTCTTATAATTTTAGTTTATTTGATCGAATTGCGTGAAAATGAATTTAAAAATTACTAAAAACATGTATATTTAAACTATCGAACAATCGATAGTTTTCGATAGTAACACACTATCGATAGAGATGTACTGAGATTTAAAAGTCGGTCATTCCTTGCTCTTCGCTCGGACAAAGTTCATCAAAATCGAAAATACTATATATATATATATATATATATATATATATATATATATATATATATATATATATATATTATAATGAAACACGGAATCCCAAGAATATCAAGTTAATGATAAAAAGTCTTCAAAGAAATAAATTTAAAAAAGTTTCATCTAAGTATTTAGACTACACCCTGTATAGTGATAAATTTGACAAGATCAAAAGTAACTAAATGTAGTGAGACAATGTTACCACACGAAAATTATAATTTTTAAAATGTAAATTTGTAAAAAAATTACAACACGGATTTCAAAATAACCTATTAATTAATGAACGATAAATTATCATCGAAATTATGAAATAAGCCGTTTAAATAAACTCACCTTTAAAAATCCAATAATCTAATTTTAAAGATGTAACTAAACTGTCAAAATTTTGATTGGCTAATTACTTTTTCATCCAACTTGATTCAAAAATCTAAATCAGAATTTTGTTGATGAAACAAAAGAAGTTCTAAAAAAAGTAACGAAAGAGGAAGGACACAAAAATTTTTTCCTTCTAATTTCCTCTCCAAACTCCTTTTTCCTAAAAATAAAGAGACAGAAATATTAAATCTTCAATGTTTATGTATAAACGATTAACTAGTGTATAAATGTCAAAGGTAATATTAAATTTAACTTACCCACGCAATATTATGTAAAACTGCCCGAAGAAGAGTCCCCAGGAAGTCCTCGATCACTGCTGTATGCATTGGCATACAAGACGTAAGGCCTCCATTTTCCCCAGGTACTTGTAACATCCTTCTGTTATGGACGCTGAAAAGAAATAAGTTTAACACTTGGACATCCTATATTTCACAGTGCTAGACAGGTATTTTAATTAAAAACTATCATTAGTGACCAATTAAAAGAAAGTACTTACCAAATTGAGTACTTAAGTAATCGTAAAGACGATAAATCTTTTTATTTTTTGTACAAAATAACATCACAATGTTGTTTAGAAATTCTGATTTGATTAGGTTAGAATTCCATATAAACCATCTCTTGTCCGACTAGAGAAATTACCATATAGCCGGTCAAAAGAGATCTACTTACGTATTTAAAAGCGCCGTACGGTGGGTAGAATATTAAGTTCGATAGGTAACTGTATTTTTATAGTATAATGCGCCATTTTCGATCCAAGAATCGATCGTTAAATGACGAATTATTTCATTATTTTTGTTTCTATGTTAATTTTTACATTTATGTAACAATATTCTGTTTCTTTTTTCCCACATTAGTTACAAAGAATTTTTGAACTCGCACTAAACCCTGATATCAATTATTTTAAATAAAACTACAAGTTATACACAGAGTCTCAAACTTTTACTTATTTTTATTTCAATACAAGAGCTGACAATATACGAGGTACAGAGGTAAGTGTCTTAAATACATGGATGAAAAATTTTTAAACCCATTAGTTAAAAGAATTGAGTCATATCGTTTCATTTATTGCATTAGATAACATTTTAGCCGGAGCATTAAGTATTTGTATGGGGGATGATGATTCGTGATTTAAATTATTTAAAGCTCATTACAATTATAACGTCACAACGTAGTGCTATATATTTCACAAAAAACATCCCCCATAACAATATTTAGCTAAACTGCGCATGCGTAGTACAATCTCACGATTTCTCACGATTTTTTCACGATCAAGCTCACGAATTTAGGCTCAGTACATCTGGGATCCCTGGGTTTGAGTTTATTGGTTTATTTTAACATTTTTGTGACGAGTGAAATTGTGGAAGGATGAAAAATTAAAAAAAATAAGTCAACTCTTAACACGGAAGAAATATTATGTTCTTTTAACCTAATTTCAGGCACAGGATGTCGCTACCATAAAAGTTACCTATTTTATGTTATTTGACTGAACTCGTCTTTATAATAAACGGTACAAATAAAGTTTAAACAATTTCTACAAGATTTATTATTTTTTGTAATGTGGCAGATTTCATTTCAAATTCCGCTACGTTTTAAGGTATTTTGAGCTACCGCCGCTACGCCGCTACCTTGATAAAATTCCGCTACGAATAGCGGAATTCCGCTACGTCTCACAACACTGAGACGAGATCAAAAAAATTTGTAGGAATTGTAGGTTATGTTATTCTTCTTCTTTTCTTCTATTTTACTTTAAGAATGTTTTTTGGCCTAAACATTCAACATTAGTGCGTTTGGTAGCAAATTATTAGATCGGCATCTGGGAAAAATTCATATAGATATGTATATAAACTTGTTTTTAAATGTATTTGGTGTTAATTTTTACCTGCAAGCATTTAGAACATTCTCAGAATATGAGGTATATGCTGGGTATATGACTTTTACTATATTCTAAGAATGTCCTGTTATAGCACGTGCTCAGTATATACTTTTTGGAATATACTTTTAAGGCACGTACTCAGTATATACTGATATGGATTCCTGATTGGTGTGCTTTGAGCATCAGGAAGAATATCAGCCACTATGTGAAATGTGTTTAAGTTATAAATTTGTAAAAAAAAATTGAATTGGTTGTTATAGTAATTGTGATTTTTTGGATGGATATTCAATAAAGTTAGTTGGGTACCATCCAAATTGAGAGGAGGATCAAAAGTTTCAACGATCCTCAAAATTAAACAATTTTAGTATTAAAATTGTTTTCTTGGTACCAAGAAACAAATTATGATATTCAGAAAATCACAGTGAAGATTAATAATTATATATAATGTTCTAATAAATGGATATTTTGAAAATCTGATTATTATTGGATACAGATTTTGAAAGAAGTAAATAGTATCGCACTAATTGAACGTATCAAAGGAAAATAAATCCAAAAGATAAGTACTTTTGAATTGACAGTGAAGTAATTTTCAAAGTTGTCATTGATAATGATATACTTTACAAGTTTTAAAAGCATTCAAATAAACAGAGAATACCAGTTGGGAGCAGAGCAATTACAGAAATCCGGAAGAAGATTGAGAACATATTTTTTTTTTATTATTGTTATCAGTTTTAACTTGTTTATAAAATTTCAGAGAGAGAAGCACACCCTCAGGAGTATTGTTCCTGGTGCTCAAAGCTACGCCGGGGCAGAAATTTATATCAATACTTTCTAGAATATACTTTCAAAGTATATTCTAAGTATGTTCTAAGAACATTCTAAAAGGATAAACTAAAAAGAACTTAAACAGAACGTTCTTGGTATATTCATAGAACATTGATGTTATGTGGGTGCTATTTATGGCAAAATTACTGGCCCGACTGTCGGCCGTAGTGACATCTATATATGCCGGCTCTTTTAGGTAAAAGTTAAAAGGCCAGCATTATAATTAGCGGCCATTATTTTCTCAGACCAAAATGTTCGTCGGGTAAGTACGACTTCCACCTCATTTCCACTTACACTCGTCCCGAATAGATTTTGTTTATATGGTTCCCATGGGCGTCGTTTGGGGGGGGAGGCAGTTGCCCCCTGGCTTTTAGCGACTTAATCAACAACGCGTAAGATTATGCACACGAACAACAATCTCATATAGAAATAATAATATTAAGGCTAATATAGTTGAAGAATATTATAGGTTTAATATATTTATTGAATATCGTCGGTCTAATATGCAAATGGCCTAACTCCTAAAATATAAATTTTTCAGGAAACGCAAAAAATCTTTTAGACCTAACCTTAATGTAAAGGGGTTATACCTACAAAATGAGTCATGTAATTTTTGGCGCGAATATTTAAAATAGGCTTGGCAGGCCATTTCGAATCGACAGTACAGATCTTTAACTAACTGATAGCCAAAAAACGTACCTTTGGTAAAAAGTGGAGTTAGGCCATTTGCATCTTAGGCCGACGATATCTGGATTCCCTTATTACGTCGCTTACATCACGCTTTTCCGAAGGCTCTGTTAAATTTCCTTAAGCCTGTTACATCCCAAAAGCATAAAAACAATACTTTTTTCACTACCGATTAGAAAATGAAAGTAGTGGAAAAATTTGGAATCGACAATTTTGAAGCTGAATACCAAACTGAAGTACGAAAGGGCTTTCTACACACAATGAGATTTTCATTAATGATATAGCATCCGAACATTGTGAATTTTATCCAGACGTAAAAAGTGGTTTAAAAAATATTTATGGCTCTTCCACCAACGACAGAGTTAATCGAAAGAACGTTTAGCACGCTAAGGCATGTTAAAACATGGCTGCGATCTATTCGATCAGTGCGAAGTCATGGTAGGGAAAGCAAAAGCGATACTAGCGCAAGCTGCGGATAATTCGAGTACTTTAGGGCGATATTTTGTAATTTTGGCGTATCAAATACATGTATACATTTTACTTTTTACTAAAAAATAGGTTAAAAACAATAAAATGAACAACCGGAGTTACTATGTTGCAAATTATACCAGCAAAAAAACTGTAAATTATATAAATTTTCAGTAGCAAAATCGAAATTAAATCAAAAAAATAAATAGACAGCTGTATAATAAGAAGAAAAAATTATTATTTTATGATGTTCTTCAACATCCCTTAAGTTTTAAATGTTTAGCAAATGATTAGATTTCTGCCTTTAATTATTGTATATGGCTGAAATGCAATCTTATGACTTATTGATAGGAAACCAGTTTTAATCATTAATTTCTATGGGTTCTTTCGAACTAAAAATGAAGAAAATATAAATTACAATCGCAAATATACCAATTATTTTTGTTAATACGTTTTAATTCTACGTTATTATATAATAGTAGTGTTTTTATTTTGACATAATTTAACCTATTCTTCAATGACAACTTATTAGGCCTAGGGAAGATCTCATACATTTTCTCGTAAATACCTACCTATGTTTTATTATTGATTTTTATTGATTATACTACTTTTTTTAGCTGAAGTATAAAAAATATATAATAATAATATTAATTTTTTCACTTGTTTTATAAATCCATATACTTTTATTTTGTCTTTTTTTGTTGGATTGTTTTATTTATTAGAGACTTGTTATGACAACTTAAGCACAGTTTATTGCTAAATAATCAGTTAGCTCACTTGGACCAGTTGAATGTTCCAAAATAACATCCACTCCAGGGATACAAATTTAGGATGCGCAGAAGACTGCTGTTTGAATATAGTAGGCGGTTGTCATACATTGTATTGGTTATGATTTGATTCTGTATGCGCCAGGGATACAAATCCGAGTTGCGCAGCGTATAAACTGGAACATTGAGATCAACAGTGCCGAAGTGAGCGAACTGATTCTTTAGCTATAAACTGTGACTTAAGTATCAATTCTGTCAAATAGGTCAGTGACATTGTTAGGGTTACTACTACAGTTCCACTCCCCCTTAGCTTCGCTATTCAGTGAGATATTGGATTAATTTTGTTCTGTTTGAAAGACTTTCTTATGATGGATTCAATTTTTCTGTGACGTCATGGCTTACTTCCGATTTTTCCGAAAATAACAGATTTTTTTTTATTTTTAGAAGGAAAGCCTTTTTTATTGCAAATTTAAATTTCTGGGACATTTTTCTATAACAATCGTGCATTGACAATTTTTTGTCAGCTGTCAAAATAGCCGCCATATTGGATAATATTTTTCTAAATTTGTTACTATTCATTCGTTTATGGAAAAACATATAGGAATGTACGAACTTTATAAAATCTTTTTAGGTTTCAAAATTCCCATTGAGACCCATTTACCGTATACAAGTAGCGTATCTAAGCATTTTTATTATTAGCAAACCGTTTAATAATTCTATCCTCTTTTATCTTCGTTGTTAATTGAGATACTGGAATGAAAACTTATTTGTTTAAAAGCTTGGGACAAATACTCTCATATACTGGATTCAATTGGCTTACTTCTGTTTCATCAGAAATAACAAAATCTCAATTTATTTTTAATTTTTAAATAAAAACCCCCGTTTTTATTGAACATTTGAATTTTAGGGACATTTATGGATAAGAATCAAGTGTTGGAAATTTTTTGTCAGCTGTCAAAATGATCATATTGGAAAATATTTTTTTTAATATGTTACTGACAAAATTTTTAATACACGCTTCTTATACAAAAATGTACCAGAAATTCAAATTTTCAATAAGAAAAAGGGTTTTCATTTAAAAATAAAAAATAAATTGCGATTTTCTGTTATTTCTGGAAAACCCAGAAGTAAGATATGACGTCACAGAATAATTGAATCCATCATAAGAAAATTATCTTTTATGTTTAATTTTCTTTGTTTTTCAATGAATAAACATACTAAATTTTTTCAAAAATTTCCCCCCCCCCCCTATAGAATTGTGTAACGACGCCCATGATGGTTCCCATTTCAATTTACAAATCTGTGTATCTATTATCGGTAGGAATATTTTCAGTTTTCTATTTGAAGCAAATTTGGTTAAAAGAACCAACATTGCCAACGCCCAGCCTTAAATCGGTTTATTTTGATCTAAGGAATAAATGAATCCTATATATGGTAGAACACTTGACACCATTACAAATTAAATTAAGATCATCAAAATGATTCAGCTAATTATGTATTATTATCAAAACTAACATTTTTATCTAAATTTAATCTCATTTTGAATCTTCAAATTTAATGTTGAAGTACCTAGATCATGAATTAACAAAAATTATCAATTATGTTGATAGATAATCAACCTGTTTTCAAGTTAACATAAAGATACCTATCGCTATAAATGCTACACATAAACACATACTCAACCAAAATTCTAAAGCATACCAAAAAGTGTATATCAATATCAACGTACAAAATGTCATCCAAACATCTAACACTCGGTAAGTAGGTATAACAGATCAAGTAAAACATATTTATCTGAACCTTTAAGGTGATTACAGCACCCCTTATAATTTGCAGACAAGCATATCGATGGCGTAGAGTGAAACACTCGTATGTCAAAAATTGCAAATTTTACAGGAGACAGTTAAAACTGTTTTTAAGTTAAGATTATCTAAAGATTAAAATATTTTATTGGATAGTGTATCTAAAAAGCTATACTTTTTTACCTCAAACAACACATTTTTAGGAAATCATTACTATGACGTAGTACCGTGACTTACGGGGTTTTCACGCAACATGACTTACTAGTTATACGAGTATTTCGTGTGTTATAAATAAGCAATACAATATTAAGGGGAAACTTTTATTAACTATTTATTAAAAAATAAGATCACAATAAAACTGATTATCTTATAGGATAAAACAAACAAATAATACTTTTTTTAACCAAACAAAATAAAGAAAAAGTTTATTTTTAGTGTGGCAGCTCATCATAAAATGAATGAATATCTTTTGGAATGACCATCTTTAATTCTTGAAGATGATTGAATTTCTGTATTTTAATAGAATTTCTTCTGGTATATAATTTCATAAAATTGTCAGTGGCGTCCGGTTTTTTAATACGCCTGTGTAAATCCTCGTAACTATCTGAGAATTTTTTCTTAACTTGCATCGTACCTTCAGGATGGTATTGTATTGCACACAAATCCACTACAACAGGATCTCCAACACGGTTACCAGGACGTATGGAGTTTACATAAGGGATATCCTTAAATTTTAAGAAAAAGTCGAATTCCAAGTACCTTACTTGGTATGGTCTAGGATGCGTACGAGCTGTCTTGCACATTTCTACGTATCCAGCTGGAGAATAGATCTCCCTATTTCTTAGATGTCGTTCAATTGTGGCGTGCATCGAGTCACACTCCATTTGGGTGTGACCCTTTTCTAAAAACTTTTGAGTAATAATTAATCCTGTTTTTACTGAAGCTAGAAGCAATCCATTAGATAAAATTGCATTGCGGTTTTGGTATGTGCAACCATCGCTGTAGAAAATTACCTCTTTTACTACGGTTCTGTCAATATTATGGATAATGAAATCATACAAAATACTACAAAATTCGTCAGCATTAAGGCCTCCGTGAGTCTCGTCCCACAAAAAGCAAAATCCGTCATGATTTCTTAGGTTATAAATAGTTAGGTTGTGTACGAGAAGTTTCGTTTTATAATACAGTGCTGATGCTTTTAAAAAAGGACAAAGTAATACGGCTTGTAGGTCAATCGTAAACACCACTACAGATGGATCTTGATTTGCCTTGTCTTTGTCTTTCTCATTTCTCGCCTCATCTTTACGTTCAATATGCCTATTGTAAGAAATCTCAGTAACATTTTTTGTTCTGTAGCCACAGCAGATATCGCACTGGTCTTCCTTTGGTCGGAATAAAGCAAAATTCATTTCATCAAAAATTTGCCAGAATACAAATTTTGATACTGAATGCTGTTGTTCAATATTTAAATCCAAAAAGTATTCTGTATACAATTTAGATTTTGATTGCCACATAGGCTCTAAATATAATTTGGCTGTATCTTTCCTACAATAATGTGCTTCCAATTTTGGTAGACTATCAAGAAAATCATGAACCTTTTGTCTATTGGCGTTCTCGTTAGCTTTGATGACAGGATTTCTTGTTGTGCTAATTTTATCTTTAATACCGACCCACGCATGAACTGTCCATTCTCCAATGGCTAATGTATGTAAAAACATTTTTTTACAAACGTGAAAGGTGGTACCTACATCTTTTAAATGGTACTGAAAGGAATTGCCTCTACGAGAATTTGGATTAACTGTTCGTCTTTGTTTAACCCCTTTCTTCAAAACTAGTGCCTTTACAAAACACTTTTTCTCCTGCCGACTCATTTTCCAGTAAGTAGTAAAAATTTCCTGCCTTAAATTATCACTTACAGAACTGCACTTAAAGAACGTAGAAATTGTGTGGCTACATCGAGGTTTCAGTTGTCTGGAAGCCCTAGGTACATCAAAAATAATTTTTCCTTGTTCTGTTTTTCGTCTACCAAAATATTCTTCTCCCTTATTTCTTTTTATTCTTTGTTTCTCCGAAGTCCAGTTGTCTTTACTTGCTCGTCCTCGTTTTGCTCGTTTTGCCTTCGTGCTAGTAATTATTGCTAAAGGTGCTTCATTTGATAAATTTTCTCTGTCTGCATCAGGTTCAGACTCCGATTCTGTCTCTTCTTCTGGGTTGAACAGTGGATCCGCATCCGAGTCATCGTTATCTTCCAACAACTCCATTGGAGACGTCCTATCAACATCTCTAGACGTAGAGGGTATGACATTGTCTCTTTCACTATTTACATCTTCTGACGATTCATTTTGTGTTAAAGCTAGCTGCAGTATAGATTTACCTCTAGAGGACCTGAAATTAAATAATGTAACGTTGTATTATAATACGAACGAACGCCGAATACCATGCATGAAATACTCGTATGTCTAGCACTAAACATTCGTGGGATGTAACATTCATTATAGAATGATAGGTTCATACGAGGTTTTCGTAGGGTGCCAACAAAAAACTTTTATTATATCAAAACTATTTTATCAAGAGACTAAATAATATAAAATTATGAAACAAGTGTCATGCATTTACTAGTTTTTGATTAAATAAACAAAGAACTTACATTATTCAAACCGATGTTTACAGATTTAACACAAAACAATTACCACGTTGTGACTTACAAGGTTTTCTGTGACATACAAGGTTTTCGTTTTATTTAAATTCCACAAAATGGATACGTGGTTTACATTCAGGTCGCTAGATGTCACAGCTCTCGAGGTAAAGCAGCCATTTTTAGTCCAATAATGACTTACGAGGTATTCATTGGAATAACATAATAAAATTTTTTTTAAAAAAAATTGAGATACGAGGGTTTCACTCTACGCCATCGATATCTCAAAAAGTAATTTTTTTAAATTAAAATTTTGGCAAAATAAATTAGGCAATAATATCTAGAACATGCTTATATTTTAAAGTTTTAATTATTTCCAGTTTCCAAGAAAAAAATCAAAGGGCTTTAAATTTTGAAATATCATAATGAAAATAAATGCATTCCTCAACACCAGTATTCTTAATATAATCCCCAAATTTAAGCTCTTAATATTTTGTTAATGATTTTTTAAAATTCGCCGAAATTAGTGGCTAAAACGCCTCCTTAAGTGCTGCGTTCCCACATAGCACAATTTGTAGGTAATCGCAGGTGTTTTTAAACGAGAAAATCCTTATCGCGTTCTTGGTACCGGAAGGGGCTGAAAATGAACCCCTAAAACCTGGAAAATCGGTTTCCCGCTAATATCTGACTAAATATGCCAATTAGAGAATTTTTGATCAGACAAAAAATGAAGATCAGGTCATTATATACAAAAATGGTCCTTACCATTTTCTTCGAAAATTTAATAGTTTTCGAGATAATGGCACTCAAAAGTCCCCTCATTTCAGCTGCTGCTCTACCTGCAGGAATTTCGCTTTCTATAAATTAACGTGTAAGCGGGCGGACGAATTGTTCCATATCAAAAAAATTTATATTTTTCGATGATTCAAAGTTCATCGCAATGGGAAAACCCGTAGCTACAATTCAATGTGACTTGAAGTCAGTTCGTATTTGCCAAAAATATTTAAAAAAAGCGGTCAAGTTTTTTTCAACAATATTTAGAGACTGCTTCATTAATTTATTGATATTTTCTTTAAAAATAGTCATTTATTCTAATTTTGCCTTTATAATGGAACCTTGGGGGGTCTTGAATAATCTCAGAAATTTTTTTGTAATACTTTTCTTGCGTTTTAATAGAAAATTGATTTGTTTATTTACATGTTTTAGCCGATTTCGGAGTTCCATAGAATCTTCGGAACAAGCGCGAATTATAATCTTATGATCCGTTATATTTATTTCCAATGCACATCATTTTAAAGCTTAGATGGTCTACTTTGCGAATATATTTTTTTATTTTTAATAGAGTCTAATAGGAGGAAAATTGATCATACGAGTGAAAACCGACCTTTTTTTGTTGAACCATTTCTTGTTAGCCTCTCTTTATTTTTTGAGGATCAATAACTAGATCAAAGTAAAGCTTGTATTCTGATCTTTCCATTGATATAAGTCAATCCCCATATCCGTTCTTGGTTCTAAAGAGGTTGTTACTGTCACAATATATCCCCTATAGTAATGTAACTGGGATTCAAGAAATGGCTTTGAGTTACGCTGCGGCCAGACACAGGTCTCATGGCGCTAGTATCGTTATTGATTTTTGACTTCGGCACGTTCATTGGTTGACGACGAATTCAAAACAATCTGATCGGAGCGTTACTCACTCCCACTCCTTCTCTTTGTTTAGATACTTATAAAAGAAAGAGATACCAGTTAATAATTTCTATTTCGAATCATCTTTCATTCTTTAGCGTTGAGTTTTTATAAGTGAAGCGTGAAGTGTCAGTGTTGACAAGTGATAATTTTTTGATTTTTTCTTCTACGAAATTTAATATTAATTTTGTTTCAGCGATATTTATTGTGATTTGTGTTGTTGTATTAAGTGCTTTCTTATTTAATATGGGAAACAAAACGTACAACAAACTCAGAAAAAGAGGAATCGAGGAGGGATTGCTATCTATGGCTGTCATCCAAGGGTCTGCGCCCTAGATAATACTTTTCCAGTGGGAAAAGCCTTTAAAATTCAAGTATAACAATTTTATGTTTCCGTTTTCCCTTCTTTTAATGTAGGTGCCAATTTTGAGGTAAGTTTGTAATAATTTTTCAGTTAATACCTACCCTCTTAATATTATAATTTAACTATGATCTTATGCTTTCCTATGGACACGATTCAAGGAGGGAGTCCTATGGCTGTCATCCAAGCCCTAGATAATAGTTTTCCAGTGGCAACAGCCTTTAAAATTCAAGTATAATAATTTACTTTTTTCGAAGTAGATGTCCATTTAAACTAAATTTTTTTATGTCACTTATTGATTTTAGCATTTATATACAGTATCGGCTAATGAACACTTTCGAATACGCTTGGCTAGAATCGAAAATAAAACTAAAGAGTTAGCGCATTAGTTCGATCAGGAAACGAATAATATGAATGTTGCCTTGTGTGCTGTGTAATATGAACAGGCACACGGTGTGATGCATCCCCACGTAGCCGGCTGGCTACGTTCATAGTATTCTATTCCTTCTCTCACTAATGCTAACTCTTTGTAGTTTTTACTTGGACATTAGCAAAACGTATTGTACAACATTCGATAGCTGCCACTGTATTATCACAAACATCTCTTAATAACTAAATGATTTCATTTAATAGTTTCTTTTTTTTTTTTTTTTCAGTAAAATGGATATGGCTAGAGTTATCTTCGTCTTTAAAATATATTAAATAAGTTTTATAATTTTTCAAATAAAATACTTTATACAATTTTTTGTTTTTTTACCAGAGCCAATTTTTTTTCAGATCTAACCTCTATAGGTAAAAAATAAGTGATTTAGGTAAAATTGAAAATTATATTACATGTTCTTTTAAATGTGTTGTTAATCCAAATGCTGCTCTTATTGTAATAGCTAATAATAAAAGAATTAGTATTATTTTTAGCTATCAAAATAAAAATAGCGCCTGGATTTACAGCTCGTTTAATCGAACATGCAATATACTTCTCAATAATTATTGCCGAATGAATATATTTAAAAATTCCCGCCATTCCGCGGCTGAAAATTTACAATTTTGGCGGGAAATTTAAATTTCGCCTTTAAATTATATTTGAATTTACCGCCATATCGAGTTAGTTGAGCGGCCAGACACAGACGCATTCTTGCGCTGCAAACTTAGTGCCAACTCTTTAACAAGTGAGATGCACTACTATAGGGGATATATTGTGGTTACTGTTAAAGATAATTTCATGTTTCTGTTTGTTTTTAAAAGTAAAAGGCCAGTTGCGTACTTTCATTCTAAGGCCTGAACAATTGTGGCAAGCGAGCAATGCTGTTCATGTATCGGTTCGCGGTTTTATGTTCATGGCTACATCAGAGACAACACGAGACGGTTAACTTCATAGCAAAAATTGATTGACATTTAGGTATAGTAGTCATCAGGGTCAGCTGGTATTTTATCTTTGTCATGTACATTATTTCCTTATAACGTTATCTTGTTCTCATAAGCTAAAAGATAAGGTAGATGTCGCTGGTAACGTTCCAGCAATGTTGCCGTTATGAACATTTTCCAAATTTGTTTCTTTTACATTTAAATAATAATGATCTTATTTATCCATAAGTAATTTATATTGGACTTTGTAATTTCTTTGTATATAATATATATAACAAAAGATGTGTTTTAAGAAATATATAGCAGGATTATGTACAAAGATCAAAAATAAAAAGTCAATAGCACTAGAAGAAAATAAGTTTGGCATCACAGCACGAGCATTTCACTTTGACGTCTGCCAGATTGACGTATTTCTAACCTATCATTTTATCTCCTTGTCCAATTTTTTGTTTCTATGTTTGGTGACTTTGGTGTCGTTTTACTTATATATATTTTACAATTTAACTTGTAAATTAATTTTTTTGGTTGTTTTTCATTCATTATTAGTTACGTATTTAAATTTGTTAGTTTAGTGTTTTCCCCGGTAAATGACATTTTTATCGTGGTGTTTTCATATTAGGTAGTTTTAAGTTTGTTTACAAACCCGAAGGAACTAACAATGCCCGGATCACGCCGGGATTTTGTATTTCCGTAAAGTAAGTATTTCAATTTTATTGTAGAACCTTTGTGGTGTGAATGTTTATTATTGTTTAATACAGAATTTATCTTATTATTGAAATCATACTTCGTTTTATTTTCCTTTTTAATGCTTTTTATTTTGTGTGCCTAAAAAAAAATGATTTTTTTTCTGATTTGATGTGCTAGTAAATGTGAATTACATATTTATTCACATTTCCAGTGCATCAAATCATAAAAATAATAGATAAAGTGGATCTACATATTTGAATTTCCCGCGGTTCTTCTTTTTTAAAACAAAAATTATAATTTGACCGGTTGCTTATAAAGAAAAAGGCCACTATTAAAACACAAGGTATACCAGCGCCATCGGCCTTATCTTCCAGTCCAATCGCCCAGTCAATTCTTGGTGAAAAGCAAAATTGCAGTTAACCGTCTCATTAGTTGTCTCTGGCTACAAGCTTGATGTATTTTTGTATTAATAAAGATAGTTCTAAATCGCTATTATATTTATTAGTTTTGCCAGAATCTGAAGTCTCCACTATAAATCTTCAACAGTTACAATTATATACTTCATTTTTACGCTCCCCCTCTGAGATCCATGATATTGTATATAACCTAACCTCGTGTCTCGTGTACCCACGCGGCGATAGTTCACAGACCATCGATAGTTGTTTGCATTCTGTGGTCTGCATGTGTTTGCATACAATCTCTGTTTTGGAGTCGTCGGCTTGACCGGATTATTAATGTACTGATGATATTTTTTTAATATTTATTTAAAATAAAATAAATATTTTTCATTAAATTAATTCAGTTATAAAAAAAAGAAGAAGTGTTTAAAGTGAGAAATTTCCACGTTATTCTTGTCTACAAGAAAGAATATTCAAGGATTTTTTTTTGTTGGAAGCAGAAAATAAGATTTGTTTTATTTTGCCTCAACTTTACAAGCTTGGTGCAATTGTTCTAACGGTTGGATCATCTATTTTTTGGTAGCTCTTGGTGTTGTTGAAATGAAAGCGGATTCCGTTCCAGAATGCTTTCTTTGTAAGGAGGGTGTTGTGGATGACGGTGTAAATGTTACTCATGGTTTAGAAAATTTGATTCGAGTGAGCAAGAAGAGATGCGATAATTTCATGGAGGTATAATACTAATGGAGATGCCATGAGGCAATTGTTTTGCATATGATTATGATACGTTTTATTAAAACTGACCCCACCGGGCGTGGCTTAAATGGTTGACTAAACAGGGTCGTATTCAAATATAATTAAAGTCCGTATGCAGAATCACAACTTTTAAATGACTTACTCACCTAAGATTTGTTTCAACATGATCTATTCGAAATTAATTTGATGACATTGCGCAATTATGACTTCTACAGGTAATGTTGTAGTTGACGGGTCTAGAAATGCGCATATTCACACCACTCTGCACTGACGTCTAGAATTTGAATTTGCTCAAGCCACGTTGCCAAATCTCCACTTTCATTTTAGCTTGCTTTATTTCATAGTTTATTATTTAGACAAATTGTAACCTCTGTAAATTAAAATGTATGATAAATAAATATAAAGATTTATATTATATTTTGAAATAACAATTCTGTTTTGTTTTATAAGACAGTTTTGATAGATTTTAAATTTAAATTTTGTAATTATCACTATTGAAAGGTATTATTGACATTAAAAATAACGATCGTATTACTTGAAAATCTTTAAAAATTTTTTAATTTTATGGGATTTTTAATCGATGTAAAAATTGGTAAGTAGATGATTAAAAGTAAAATAGTTATTTCAATCTGCTTATTCCCTGATTCCAAATAATTAAATATAACCTGGCAACTATGTAACGATTCCAACTGACAGAACTAGTCGGAACAGCAATGGTGCGGACTGGCGCATTTCCAGACCCTTCAACTACAACATTACCCTTCTACACTATTTACTATTATTTATTAACCGTTTTCCGACCAAGCCAATGCCAAGACCATAAAAGAGATTAATATTATTATATTGTTCTGTCTTCGCCGAAACCGTCCGATATATGACCTGTGTGATCGAAAATCAACGTTCGAATAACACCATAGATAAATTAATATGTAAGATAAATCGTTTACATGCACGGCACTGGTAACACGTTTAGTTCCTCAGCATACTATTTGGAGCCACCATCGCACATTACACAATAGGCTTGACAGTTAAAGGCAGCACAGAAGAAGAAAATAAAAAGAAGAGTGTCTAGTTTTCCCGCGGTTCATTCAAATGTACTTTATTATTTATTTATATTTTTTCGGAATTCATTACTCAAATAAAAACTAATATTTAAATTAAAATATTGTATTTAACATAAATATTAGTTTTTTAAAGTAATAAAACTCCAAAAAATATAAATAAAGAAATATTTATACTAAAATACTTGAAACACAGGTATAGTTTAATCATTTAATACAAGTAAGGTGCATTTAAACGTTTATTACATACATAACATATACTCGATATTACATAACAATAATTATAAGTGAAATTAATAGTAATCTCCTCTCATTCTTGGAAAATGGACCTATTTTCGATGCAGGTGTTATGTGTTTTCTCAGGGCGTTTTCTATAAAAACAAAAAAAGTGTACATACCTTATTGAACAATTTCTCTTATCAAAATATTGCCAATTCTTATAAGTACAAGTTAATTTTAATTAGTTTATAAACAAAAATTATTTATCATAGTTCAATAGTTAATTTGAATTTTATTTTAACTGTAAAACAAATCTGTTCTAGTTGATATTTATAACAGAGTTTAAAATTTCTTTTCATTTTTGACAGACAACAAAAGGATGTCCTTTAAATTCTGTAATAATCATTAAAGTTCGCAAGCCCTCTCACCAAGGCAAGGTTTCAATCTAAGAGGAGGAAAAAGTGAAACTTATTGACTATTAATTATATTGAAATTTATAAAAATACTCGTTAATTTAACAATCAAATTATTTAGTATAGGTTTACTGCAATTTGGAAAATGTAGCTTAATTGATTAATCTCTTTAACAAACAAAATTATTATAAATAAAAAATTAAGAATTTGTTAGTACTTACCAACTTTAGCCAGTAAATAAAGAGCAGCAACTCCGAGGTTTGAAAAAATCTTCTTTCGAGAATTTGCTTTTTGTTTACTGTTGCCCGCATCCCACCACGAGAAGGTAAAGTAGTGGACTAACACATTGAGGATGCTTTTTTTATTTCATTTTTTTCTGTAAAAAGCATTTACAATTAGTCGTTTACGTTTTATGGCAATTTTGCTAAAAGACTCTGGCATAAAATGATCTTCACAAAGATAGCGAGTTTTATTATCAAAAGTTAAATTTAAATACTTAAACCAGTTCTCTCGAATTTTAACATTAGAAGGAAAATGAAAAAAAAAAAGGTTTTATTTGAATAACCAGCTTGTTGAATATTAGAATACCTATTTAAACAATTAGGAGCTGAACACGAATACTTAGTTTCACCTTTCGATGCTTTGCCCGGGTCGGACATGTTTTGATATTGTTACAAGTTACAAATATATTAAAAAAAGAATTGAAAATAGATTCAAAATGAAATTACCTATATTGGCTAAGAAAACAATGATAAACAAAGTCCTTAAACAAATCTAACACCTAATATTGAATTAAATTGTTAATACTTACTAATTACATCAAATCATCACTTATAAATCTTCTTAACCTAAAAATAACTTTCATAAAATAACTTTTATTTACTTATATTGTTGTAATTTGGCGTTGGCCATCATTTCGCCTTTCGCCGCCATTCCGTTTTTCATTTTTACAAAGGTTGTCGAACTTCTTTTTAAAATATCCCATCAATAGTATGCAATAGTATGCCATTGTATGGATGGTATCACAGAAAAAGATGGTATCGAGCTTGACAAAAAAACAACATAATATGTTTGAAATAATTCTAATCTCATGAAAGTTTATGGAAACTGGCAACATCGCTTTCATCTTATTGCGATGGTGGCTCCAAGTAGTATGCTGAGGAACTAAACACCTAAAATACTTGTTACCAGTGCCGTGCATTTAAACGATTTATCTTGTTTATTAATTTATCTATGAATAACACTGCATCAGATTTGTTAATCTCTTTGTGCTTTAAAACTAAAACCCGAACGATGATTTTTCGTTCAAGGACTCTCTTGTCTTGATCAAAGCTGCCAATGTCAAAATCTGACAATGAGGAGAATTATGACATCAAATTACCAAACCAAAAACCAACCACTACGTGAATTGTGAATAAATATATTTCAGTAAAAATACAGCCGAGTTTGTAGAAAGGACAATTAATTACTTTTAAATGTAAAACATGTAGGTCTTTCTGCTGCAGATGACATACATTAAAAATATGACCAGCTACAGTCAAAAGTATAAAAAGACCAAAAATTTGGCTAGGTATGACTTTATGGTTAAAAGTAGATGGAAGAAAACCATGATCAAAACTACTCTGTCAAAACCAATCAGAACTAAAAAAGATAGTAGTTGTTGGTTTTATTTATGTTTGAAATAATTAATTATATAGGGTAGGTACATATATATTACTACAATTGCAAGCAAGTACTTACTAAAGATTTCTATAATTGGTACCTATGTATAATAAACAACAATCTCACAGATGCACAGCATATAACTATACAAATGGAATTATAGAGATAATTTATTTTAAAAATAGGCATTCAGTTGCGATTTGTGATTACAAAAAGAAAACTTTAACCACTTTTTCTGATCAGTAATGTTAGTGTTATAGTGAAAAAGTTTCTAGAAACTGGTGTTTTTAATCCTAATAAAGCATTGTGAATTTCCAAGAAAAGTGCATGATGAAAATTGTTTTGACCAAAATTTTGAATGTCATGCCATTTAAAAAGAAACCCAGTGGCTGTGGATAACATTTGACACAAAATCTTATCCTAAAAATAACTGTTTAGTTGCATTGGAGGAATAATTTCTTCAGTGGTACTTTTTTAGGGTGCAAGGATGACTTGACATTACTAAATTTAAACCTTTGTTATAAGTTGTCTTTTTGCTTTAATTTCTGATACACCTGTATTGCACATACTTGAAAAATATAAAATTGTTCAAGTGGGAAGTTTATATACAAGGTGTCTCATTGAGAAAGGGATACAGAACAACTGAAGAGTCTGATTAAAAATAAGACTATGCTTAGAATGCGAATATTCTTCATTTTAATTTTGAAGTTTCTTATAAGTTCCCAACAAAAGTACCTATATGATTTACTTAAAAAACATCAAAAAATATATAATTATAGTTCAAATAAGTGTAACGTATCTTATGACACCAAAAACTTTTGCCAAATTTGGTAAAATTATAGGTAACTCTTCAGTTTTTCTGTGTCCCATTCTTAATAAGACACTACAAAAATAATTTTATTATTTAAAAAAATATTTATTGACCTTTAAACAACACTATTTTGTTGTTTTGGTGTCTTGTGCTAGCAGCTTTATTAATAATATTCTATCATTATCCAACACAAACTGGTCCAAACTGTGCTGCATAATATTCGAAAAGATTAGAATTAATGAATTCTTTTAAAACTAATGTGCTGATGATATCAACTGATATTTTAATGTTTGTTCATTTAATATTAATAATAATTGTAATGTGGTACATGAGCGGGCATATTATTTTATATCATGAGGATGAGGAGGTACATAGCAGTGAGTGATGGCCACAAATCTAATTAAATAATAAAAATACATCACCAGTATTTATTATTATACAGTATATTCATTATCAAAACGGTATAATAATAGGAAATTAGGATCTAATAAAAACTGCTTTTAAATACTTGAAATTTTATTCTAAATTATAGTTTAATTATAAAGTTAGTTATTTAAGTTTTATTATAGTTATCTAAGTTTTAATATAATTTGTCTTTATTATAAAGTTAGTCAACCCAATGTTATTTATTAAGTTAGTTATTTAAGTTTTATTGTAAATAAAGTGTATAATAACTAAACATTCATTTATTGTCGGAACAGCATTCTTCTTCAATCTGACCCTAAACTCACTCTGATCAAAAAATTCTTCCTTGAAGTGAATAGAGCACAACATGCTATTCGGTTTAGGCTCAAATTGGTCTTTTCCCAACAAGTTTAGACCAAATTTTAAGATATTGTGGGTCTTTTGGAAACCTATAATAAAAAAAGTTAAGCATTCTAAAAAAAATTCTAAGTACACTCCTTATACTTACTTATGAAAACTTTAATTAGATATTTTCTTACGCTCTTTCACTGAAGAGTTTTTACAATTAATTTTGGCTCACTTAGTCATGCTTTTTATACAAATTAATAAAAAAAAACACTTATTAAGATAGAAATAACGTCGAAATATTTAAATTTGAACAAAGTTCTGACAGCTCTTTGACAACTATGACATGACCACTAAGAGAGGGGGAAGGGGTGTCGTTTTTTTTGGCATGTCATCTCCATAGTATTCAACCTCATTGGATAATTTCCACCTATTTCTCCAAAAATAACCCTCTGTTCGAATCCACAGCAAGTGTAGGGACCGCTACCTATATTATTAAATATCAAGGTAAGTTCGCGTACAACGAGTTTGACAAGCACTCTTTAAGACGGATGGACCATTTAACGAGCCCGAAGAGACAAAAGAAGCGCTCCCATAATGGCTTTAACTTCAAAAACAATTGTTTGTTCTCTCAGTTACCTGCTTCGATAGAAAAGGAGAAATGAAAGAGCAGTTTGGTAAAGAAGCGTACCATCGTACTTGTTTCGAACACAGCATTCAAAACCTCACTTCTGAATCAGATCACAGCTTATATTGATATAGAAAAGTATAAAGCGACGCTAGAAATAATTTCTGTGATCGACCTCACAGTTGTCTGGCATTTTATCAATGGTCTAAAATAGCTTCTGGTAAGGCTAAACCGAAGGGACGGCCCAAGGACTCAGATATTTTAGCACAGATTGAGAGAATTGTTGCTTATATTATGGAAACTGGGGAAGAAATATACACCATGGCAGAGTTGACCAAAATTGGAGGTATTTTATCATTATTAACCAGTTACATGATCTGAAAGTAACAAAAATATTATTCGGTTATTGGTAGTGTTTAAAAAGTAAAGGGAAGTGAAGTGACAATGGTTCATATGGATTACCGAATGATAATAAAATAAATAAGTAAACTGTTGTTCAGTTTTTGGTACTTTAACAATAAATGTAATTTTTCAAAGACTTGCGTATCCTGCACCCATATTATTCCGAAAAAAGTTTGCAAAAAAATCGCAAAAATGCGAAAAATGTTTAGAATGGTTGTATAGTGAATATTCATCACGCTCTAAAAGTTGTCATTTGCTTTTAGCCAAAACAACGGGATTCAAGACCTTGGCACAAGGAAAAATAAGTGTTTGCAATTTTCCGGTAAATTTGCAACTCAAATTGCACAGAACAAGAAACTACCGTATCTATTCAATATGAAAATTATGGATTTTTTGAAGTCTGATTTTGCAAAAAATATTGGCATTGCGACAAAATTGGTGGGATCATTTTTGTAGAGAATGAGCTGATCTTCATTTTTTGTCCGAACAAAAATTCTCTAATTGGCATATTTAGCCAGATATTAGCGGTAAACCCGTTTTTCAGAGTTTAGGGGGTCCATTTTCAGCCCCTTCCGGTACCAAAAACGTGTTAAGGTTTTTCTCATTTAAAAACACCTGCGATGACCTACAAATTGAGCTACGTGGGAACTCATCAGCGATTTTTTTACAGCTTTCGATCTTTTCAGTCCTTCAGTTACTGGACTAGAGGTCACTTACGAAAATATGCTTAAAAACCGCTCCAATCTAGTTTCACCAATAGCGAGTGAAGTGGGGAAAAAAATCAAAAGTCTGAGATTAAATAGACTCCTTGAATTGATCTCTCCTATAGTTTTCCAGATTCTTAAATGCAAAACTTTTCCCTTTTGAAGGTTTCTTTAAAAACTCACATCAAACACTCTATTATAAAGTTGGGTTTTACAAATGCATTACGAGTAACGATTCAATTGAATAATACTGAACAAATCATCGGTATAGCTGCATATTACAGATCTCCGTCACTAAACGTGGTTGAATTTGTTAATAACCTTTATGACTATCTAGAGCCACTTAATACAAATAACCTCCTGCAATATGACTTATATTTGGGTGATTTGAACATAGATTTGTTAGACGATGGCAACATTAATTCAAACGAATACTTAAGTGTGATGAATGAATTTGATTATGTGTCAACAGTCAATAGTGCAACTAGAGTACAACAAAATACAAAAAGTTGTACTGACCATATATTCATTAAATTTAAAACAGAATTAGCTAAAGACTATGTATTACCATTTATAATCAAAACATCCATAACGGATCAATACACTACAGCTATTCAAATAATGCTCAAAAATAATACAAAAAACTCAGTACAGCCTTCCGTAACGAAGATTGTTTTTCGTTTACATGGCTCCCAACATTGACTGTGCAACAGAAAATTTTGTAAATATCATGACCTCCAACTTAAAAAACTGCACAAATAAGATAAAAATGAACAGAAAAAATACAAAAATATATCCCTGGGTAACAAATGGGCTCTTAAAATCCATAGAAACAAAAAGTAAAATGTTTAAATCAGTATGCAAAGAGCCACATAATGAAGCTCTAAAACGTCAGTACAATATATACAGAAATAAAATAAATAATTTAATTAAAAACCGTAAATATGACTATTATCAAAAAATAATAACACAAAATCAGTCAAGTTCCAAAGAACTGTGGAACATCATTAATGAAATAAGTAGTGCTATGCAACAAAAAAAAATTAAAAAAGTAAAAGACCATCTAGGTAACCTTATAACTGATGAAAAACAAATTGCTAATGAATTCAATAAAACATTTGCAGAAATTAGCTGCAAATATATTGAGAGATCCTTCTTACATTCCCCAAAGACAACACCAACAAAATAGCATTGTCTTTTTACCTACAAATCCTCAGGAACTTGAAACTATAATAAAAAAAACTTAAATTGAGTAAATCTCCAGGTTGTGACGGGATTCGAGCGGAAACTTTAAAGAGAATATCAATTTTTATAATATCACCATTAAGTTTCATATTTAATACATGTATGGAATATGGAAAATGGCCATTTTGTTTCAAAAACAGTGTTGTAACACCAATTCATAAAAAAGGAGATGAAACTTCTGTAACCAACTACAGGCCAATTTCATTGATAACTACACTGTCAAAGGTCTTCGAAAAGGTCATAGAATCACGACTGCATTCATTCCTTACCAAATACAATATTTTGTCTGAGTATCAGTTTGGATTTAAAAAAAAACGTTTCAACTGAAGATGCTATTTTGTCACCGAGAAAATACATTATGCGCTAGATACTAGTAAACCTTGTCTGGGATTATTTCTCGACCTTTCGAAGGCTTTTGACACAGTGAGTCATCAGTTGCTATTAGATTCTCTTGAAGAAATAGGAGTGCGTGGCGTCAGTAACAACCTGTTCAAAAGTTACCTAGAAGACAGATCCCAGGTTGTGAGAATTAATTAAATTTATAGTAAAAAATTGCCCATCAAATTTGGTGTACCCCAAGGAAGTGTCCTCGGTCCCATTCTGTTCAACATCTATATTAACAATTTATTTAACATCGACACTAGGGGTAATATTATCGGTTTTGCTGACGATACCATCATTTTATATAGTGCGAATACTTGGCTAGAACTTAAAGAAACAGCTGAATCAGATTTTCTAAAAATACATAAATGGCTAAAATATAAAATATTAACTTTAAATGTTGAAAAGACTTGCTATTTGCCATTTTATTGTAATAATCTGACTGCACCCACATTCAGCCAACTCAAGATAAATGCCATTAACAATCCCTGTGAAATAAATGCAGTGAATGCAGTTAAATATCTAGGAGTCTTCGAGAAAAGAAATAAACAACAATTACAAATTTAAAAAAAAATTAAACAAATATGTCTCAGAGAGTGGTATAAAAATCATTACAAATCTGTTGGAATAATTACTTTAGGAAGAAAAAATTAAAAATAATAGCTATCTAAACATTAACAAATATCCTAAAATTATGTACCTCTTTATACTTTGTACTTTGTACCACAACTCAACTGAATTCAATATTTTATTCTAATCTACTTTTGTCTACAAAAAAAAAAGAAAAAAAAAAGAAAAGAAAAAGAAAAAAAATATGTAAAATCTTAAATCTTTAATCCAAACTTTAAATCATAAACTTTAATTTTCAATTGTTAATTTTTATTTTACTTTATTTTAAATGTTCATATTGTATATTATGTATATAACAATTTATTCTCGTATTTATCAAACAAGCTTATGCTTTTGCAGTTTTATAGTTTGTTCAATTTTCTATATTATTTTATAATATTATACCCCCATTTTTTATTATTATTATTATTATTATTATTATTATTATTATTATTATTATTATTATTATTATTATTATTATTATTATTATTATTATTATTATTATTATTATTACTATTATTATTATTATTATTATAAACATCACTTGATGTCCATCCATAGTTCATCGAGCTTAGTTTAGTGAAAGACAATTCATAAAAAGTTCTATTTATTAACGAAAAACTGTTATATTTTTTAAATAAATATTTATTTTAGGTTCTGAGTTTCCTCCAAAAACTGAAGGTCTTTTAAGACTGTATTCCATGAAATTTTGTCCCTTTGCTCAAAGGGCTAGATTGGTTTTAAATGCAAAAAATATTCCACATGAAATTATAAATATTAATTTGAGACAAAAACCTGAATGGTATACTAAAATTAATGAAAAAGGTAATTTTAATGTTGTTTTTTTTTAAGTAAAATAATTCTTGTTAGTATTATACAATTTGTTGATTTACTGAATTGTATTTTAGGTTTGGTGCCTTGTTTGGTTGATGGAGCAAAAATAATTTCAGAAAGTCTTGATATTGCTGAGTATCTAAATGATAAATATCCTGAGCCTGCCTTATATCCTACTGATCCTGACGCTAAGAAAAGAGATCAAGAATTAATCCAAAAGGCGGAACCAGCACGAGGTCTTTTCTTTAAACTTATGTTATCTAAAGATGACAATACAACTCCTGAAGAATGGGCTAAATTGTTAGTAGACTCTCTTCAAGATTTGGAAAACGAACTTGGCCAAAGAGGGACTCCATTTTTTGGAGGTGAAAAACCTGGAATGGTTAGTTGATTAACTATTATAATAATCTATCGGGAAATATTTATACATGGTTTACTTAATATACATTGTTATATTAAACATTTAGAATGAGTGACAAACAATGGTTGTAACATATGAGCGATGAATGAAAATAAAACCTAACAAAAACAATTTATTTTTTACACATAGACAACAAATATTTAATATTTAATTGAGATAAACATATCATTTTCTTTTTAAATATAATTTTAATTTGTACAATTGAAAAAATAGAAGATCAATTGACAATCCTACATGAGCATAATTAAAAGAAAGAGGGTTAAACGAATAGGATAAAACGTATATTGTTGAATAGATTTTTTACTAGCTTTTCAATTATGTATGACAAATAGGGGGTGCTACTTATATGGTTTTATTGAAGTAGGTGGCGCATGGAAGGTTGCGTGAACTGAGCAGTTTATTGGATAGAAAACACGTTAGTCTAATAGATGGCATAAAAATCTCAATCTTCGTCATTTGTGGACTTATGCCCTTTTCATATGAGGCCGATGATATATACCATTTAAAACTGCCTGTAGTTATCACCGACATTACTCGTATCTCTGTCTTTGTCGGTCATGGCCTACTTTAAAAACATTTTTTGTGGACCACTTGTGGAACACTAACACTTCTTTATTGTCATGCTCAAGCATTAGTCTGTGATTGGTGGATTTCATTTTTTTTGCAGTGTTCTCACTACCTAGAATGGATATGAAATATATTCGTTCACAGTTGAACACAATAACATACTTTTTCGTTTTGTAGTTTGTGCGTAGATAAGTTAATATTTATGTGGGTGTAGAAAAAATATTAAGTTATAGTTCATCTTCTTTGGGCAGTTTGTTTGAGGCATATAATGTTCTCACTTAGATAAAAGAGACCAGAGATATAACATACACCGGTTTTAAACCTGCGCAAATGTTGCCAATTTCTAAAGAAGGGTTAACGGAGTGGGGGAACTGGGCGGCGACACGCGGCGACCCGAACTCTGTGACAGGGACCGGACTTTGTTTATTAGCATCTTAATGAACTATTAGGTTTATTTAAAAGGTGTTTAATCGAATTTTGTATTATGAAATAAAATTAACGTGATTTTTTAATATCAAACAGATGCCACGACATTTTATGTAAAGAGAAGACCTTTTATAGAATATTTCGTTAGCGTTTATTTACTACGGACTTTTCTGCAAGAGATTACAGTAAAATGTTGAAATAGAATATATTGTTAATAGAGCAAAAATGTTACTCATTGTCTACGAGTATTATAAAAATAGCATGTGCGCAGGCTAATACTGCAAATCTACCCTTATGAGTTGAACATTATATTTTTTCTACGGCTATTACATATTATTAAAAATTAGTCAAAATGAGAAAATGCTGTTTTGTATTGTAACCTCAGAAAAAAGTATATTAAGGCTTCTTTCTTTAAGAATATTAATTATTATAAAGGATGAGTCACATAAAACTCTAGAAATGCATATGTCTGAAACCAGATAACATTTTAAAATTTAAATCTATTAAAAGTCATTTGGTCGCTAGGGATGGGTGATTATCGAAATAAATTATCGATCATTGAAAATAATCGATTATTTTCGATCAATCGATTATTTTCAAACAATATATTTTTTGTCATTTCCTTTAAAATCGACTACTTGATTATCTTTGAAAAATCAAAAATAATCGATTAATTAAAAAGCCAATTAACCGATAAATCAGTGTTTACAAAATATAATATAAATAGAATTATCGTTTATTTTAAATAATCGATTATTTTCAAATAAACCATTTTTTTTGTCCATGGAAACAGATTATTCGATAATCTTTGAAAAATCGAAAATAATCGATTAATCAAAAATAATCGATTAATTAAAAAGTCGATTAACTGATAAATTGATTTAAAAAAAAACAGAATGATCGATTATTTTAAATAATTAATTATTTTCGATCAATCGATTATCAATAATCTATTTTTATTGTATTTCCTTTAAAATCGTTAATTCGATTATCTTTGAAATACCGAAAATAATCGATAATTCCAAAATAATCAATTAATTAAGAAGCCGATTCTATGATAAATCGATTATTACGAATAATCTATTTTATTGTATTTCAAAAATAATCGATTAATTAAAAAGTCGATTAACTGACAAATCGATTTTCAAAAAAAAACAGAATGATCGATTATTTTAAATAATCGATTATTTTCGATCAATCGATTATTATCAATAATCTATTTTTATTGTATTTCCTTTAAAATCGATAATTCGATTATCTTTGAAATACCAAAACTAATCAATAATTCCAAAATAATCGCCTAATCGAAAATAACCAATTAATTATGAAGCCGATTCTATGATAAATCGATTTTCCAAAAAATAAAACGAATTATCTATTATTTTCTAATAATCCTTTTTTCATATTTCCTTTGAAATTGATTATTCGATTATCGAAAATAATTGATTATTAAAAAGTTGATTATCCAATAAATCGATAATTTTAAAAAAATAACCAAAATATCGATTATGTAAAATAACCGATTATATTCAATCGATTATTTTCATATAATATCTTTGAAAAATCAAAAATAATCAAATAATTAAAAAACCGATTAAACGATAAATCGATTATTTTGAATAAATCTACTTTTTTTGTATTTCCTTTAAAATCGATTAATACATTATCTTAAAAAAACGATTTTCATTAAAAAATATCAGAATTATCGATAAATCGATTATTTTTGTAACCCCTATCGATCGCTTGCTTTTATCTGAGCATTTAGCTCCAAAATTTAGAGATTCGGATTTTTTGATCCAGTTATCTTTGAAATCGCATTCGATTGTATAATAAATAAATATTGCTAAATTTTGGATTTTTTTTAGTGAACGAAAATTATGTTCGAGTTGTTTAGGGGTTTGTAATGTAACATTTTATTAACGTGACTAAGGGTCGATTCCACCGTTGTGTTAAACGAAGTTTAAAATGACATTTTTACATTAACACTGTCATTTTAATCTCCGTTTAACACAACGGTGGAATCGGACCTAACTCCTGTAACTTTAGTATTTTTTTTTTGCTTATACTAGATTACTTTGTTTTAAGACTGAAAATTCAATGTCACTTTCGATTTAACCGCAAATAAGATGAACCTTGAAATTTTAAGTAGGTCATCCTGTATTTCATCTAATATTCTTATAAAAATACCTTATAAAAATAAAATTTAGCTAGCAACTATGATTCTTTACCTCTTATTTATCTACCAAAAAGGGCTAAAAACTATCTTTAGAAAACATTCTTATAAAACTACTTTTTAAATACAAAATTTCGTTAGCAATAATGCCTATTTACTATTTATTTAAATTAAATGTTCAAAATTTTACCCTTTTGTAAATTTATGTAAGTAATATGAAATCTGATTTCTGATTCTTAATATTTATTGAAACCCCTTAATGCGGATCTGAAGTATTCAGCCCAGAGAATCATGGCGCTTTATGTCAAAACGTTAATAAATATTTACCGCTGAAAACGAATATATTCATAACAGTAGTACTTGTATTATAAGTACACACAATTTTTCATACATCGTGACATTTTGAACTTGAAATTGAATAACTAGAACACTTTAAATTGCTAAAATACCAACAAATAAATCAAAAAACAGCTGTCAATGGTGATTAAACTCAGGTGGAGGTGATCGCTGAATGGAAATCGGAGCAATTCGGGTGGCGTCGTGCAACAATGATTTTCAATTGGTGGGTTACTTTGACTTAAAATAGACAACATCTTCGGTCTCTTTAATCTAAGTGTTCTCACGAACTATCAAATAGTCCGGAAATGGAGTAATTGTATAATGCATTTTGTTTTTATTAGGTTGACTACATGATTTGGCCCTATGCTGAACGATCGGGATGCATAACTTGCAAACTTGGCAGAAAACTTCCACTCAAAGATACTGACGTACCTCTTCTACGAAAATGGAGGAAATCGATGCTCCAGCATCCCGTCTGCAAAGGACTTTACATCGATGGCGAAAGATTTTGGAAAATATTGCGACCCTGGAAAATTACCAATGAAATGCCTCTGTTTGATGAGGTATAGGTTTATAAATTAAAAGATGTTTTAAGTAATAGTAATGTTTATTATGATCCGCTTGTATAGAGAAGATATCATTTTCCTATCGAAGTTACCGTTTTAAACCATCTCGATTTCCAATCAGAAGCATGTAAATTTAGTAAATTATTTATTTCAACCTTAAAAAAATTTAGTAAATTTGTAATATGTTACATTACAATAATATGCAAATAAAATGTTATTACCGTGATGTCATTTATTTATTTATTTATTTACCCAAACAGGCCTATAGGCCTAATTACATGTATAAGTTTATACAAATATAGTTTACTAATTTTTATACACTGCTTTTCAGATAAAAGTATCCACCTTAAGTAACTTTTGAAGGACTGATTATTACAAAAAACAAAAAAATACGTCAATTAATATTCGATGGGGGAGATATCGTGCCATATTTGAGTTTGCTAAAAAAGTCACCCTTTCACCCCTACCATCATCCCTTCAATTTTTTTAAATGGCTTGCCCCATTTTTTTATCCATTTTTGGATTGCTCTCGTTTAACTGATTTCAAAAATGTATAAAACATGGGGATTAAAGTAATTAGTTTACGATCTACAGAATTTTAAATTAAAATAAAATTGAATTGTGCAAAACTTTTATTTTAATGATTTTGTCACAAGCGTTTCCAATCACAAAACGAATATTTCATTTTCAAAATTTATTATAAAAATTGTTCAAAATGTCCACCATTTACTTCCATACAATGGTATAACCTATATTGAAAAGCCTCCCTGACATTACCGAACACGTGTGCATTTAAATGTAGGCATTCATACTCTATTCTTTGTCGTAAATCTTCTAAAGATTCTGGTTAGGTAGCATAAATTTTTGTTTTTAAATAACCCCATAAAAAGAAGTCTAGAGGTGATAAATCCGGTGATCTAGGTGGCCACTCCATCATCGAGCCTCTTCTACCTATCCAACGATTGGGGAAAGTTTCATTTAAAAATTGTCGTACTGGCAAAGCAAAATGTGGAGGCGCTCCATCCTGTTGAAAGACAAGCAAATCTTCAGAAAGATTATGATCATTTTCTATTATTGTTGTAATACGTGGATCAATTACTTCTCTCAATAACTCAAGATATGACTCTCCATTTAAGTTTCCGTCTAAAAAGAAAGGTCCGACTATGTGGTCACCTAGGATACCACACCATACATTTAACTTTTGAGGATTCGGTGTGTGGTATTCACGCACAACATGTGGATCACTCTCAGCCCAATATCTGCAATTATGTCTATTAACTAAACCATTAACTGAAAATGTGCATTCATCCGAAAAACAAAGGTTGTGCAACAAATGTGGATTGTCAGTCAAGCGACGACTCAATAGTTCACAAAATTCAAGACGACTATCAAAATCATCTTCATACAACTCTTAAACCAATTTAATTTTGTATGGATGGTACTTATGCTTGTGTAATATTCGATAAACTGTGGAATATGAAACACCTACTTCTCTGCTTATTGTTGTCAGTGACTGTGCTTGTTGATTTTCAAGACTTACTTGTCCTAAAACTGCGACTTCAATTGCTTCGTTATTTACGAGTTCCAGTCGGTTATGTTTTTTATTGCCAACTGACCCGGTTGATGTAAATTTATGCATAAGATCAATTACATACTTATGAGTTGCATGACCTCCTTGGTGTGTTTCGTTGAAAATTCTAACAGCAGCTCGTGCAGAACTGTTATTTTTGTAGTATAAACCTACAAGTTCAATTCTTTCTTGTAAACTGCAAACCATTTTCAAATCAAATAAATAACCTCAACAAATCAATGTGCACATGTATCAAAATACACTATAAAAGTAATTTAAATTCATTTTTCAAATCTCCAATACCTTTGCCATGTATCATAAAAAACTTCAACAAGTTTTTAGCGGTACGATTAAGGTATAATGTATTCTAAATCCAATTTTGCTGCAGTCAGTAAGGTGAGATGTAAAAATTTGTCACTCAAATAATGGAACCCTGTAGATCATAAACTAATTATTTTAAACCCCATGTTTTATACATTTTTGAAATCAGTTGAACGAGAACAATCCAAAAATGGATAAAAAAATGGGGGAAGCCATTTAAAAAAATTGAAGGGATGATAGTAGGGGTGAAAGGGTGCCTTTTCAGCAAACTTAAATATGGCACGATATCTCCCCCTTCGAATATTAATCGACGTATTTTTTTGTTTTTTGTAATAATCAGTCCTTCAAAAAAGAGGAAAATTTACATTACAAACTGAAAGACCTGCGGGGCAACGGTAGTTTAGTAGGTATAAAAATTACAACTTAAGGGTGGAGCCTAAATACTACAAAATTACTTCCGAGACTAAACAAAATCCGCATTCATTCATAATTTTAACAATTGCATGTAGATACGAGGGATACGTATTCCAAACTCTACCGCGTGTAGTTGAGACAAAGGAACCGAAAAATCCTTGAGTGAGTCAGAGTTACCTAAATTAGGGGAACCAGAATCGTATTTGTTTTTCTTGGTGCATTGCGAGATATTGTTATAACGCAGTTCGATTTTTTAGAGGGTTTTACATTATTTTTATATTTTAATTTAGTGAATAGGTTTAGTTAGATTAAATTACATTTAGGAGTAAAGAGTTGTGAAATATAAATACAAATAACGAAAAAATAGACGATTGGTTCGAATAAGGTAATATCAATTAATACAGGGTATTTATTAATTGAGTGCCGATACTTAAGGGTGTGAATCCTTGGGTGTTAAAGTTTTAAGAAAAAAATAACTATTTTATCATAAGTTTCTTATCACTCTAGATATTTTTATAAAATTTTGCCCCAAAAAAAAGTGTTTCCACTCATGGTGGGTTTCTACCAAATTTCAACAAAATATCAAAAGCAGTTTCAATAAACTGGTTTTTATTTTCTTACGCGAAAAGGGTGCGTCGTACGAAAGTACGTCTATAAACCAACTTTGTTCCAAAATAAATAAGGATTTTAAAGATAATTTTGGTTTTTAGAAAAAGCAGTGGCGTACCATATTTTTGTTCAAAAATATTCAGTTCAAACCCGGTAAGGACGTCACTAGTAAAAATTTAGAAGTCTTTTACGACAAAAAGGCGGGATTGAAAGTGAAAGTTTAGTCTGTTGGTACATAATATACTATATTTATATATCTAATTATTATTATTACACTGAATGTGACATGGCTTTTTTGTTTGCCTTTTTTGGATCAACAAAATATTATTTTAATGATTTAAAATAAATTGTCAGTAATAATAATTATCTGTACTTAAACATATATACAAAGTAAAATCATAAAACGACGCATCAAGAAAACACCAAATTATTAAACTTTTAATTTACGTAACATGTATTAAAAGTAATTTTAAAAAACCGACTTTAAAATCGCGCAGATGCCATCACCACATCTTAACCAAATTTATATGGGATCACCCCTGAGGTACCTCCTTACTAACGAAAAAAATTATAGAAATCGGACAAGGTGGTAAAGAATTATCGCTAAAAATACATAAAAAATGAAAAGTTTGAGGATTTTCTCATAGACCCAATTATTAGATTTTGACCAAATTTATATGGAACCATCCCGGAAGTACCTCGTTTTCAGCAAAAAAGAAATATTTAAATCGGACATTGTGTTAAAGAATTATCGCTGAACATACATAAAAAAAATATATACAGACAAATTGAGAACCTCCTCCTTTTTGAAGTAGGTTAAAAATGATATAATAATCTATATTAATTGTATTAACTAAAAAACTACTATGTAGAGTTATATATATATATCTTGTTAAATTAATCCTATATGTAAAAATATGGGTTGGGTTCCTAGAAAAGTACCTACCTAGTTCACTGTGCAGCCAAATTTATATTTAAGATACAGAATTTTTTGAATAAATAAAGTTTTAGGTTTAATTAAACACCAAGTTTTATCAGGAATAACATTTTCTGAAAAAAGTAACATATAAAAAGCAAACTTTTTGTGAGCCACTACATATATTTTAGAGAAAAATCCATATTATTTTAGAAAAATAAATAAAATTTTTGTTTCTTAAAAGGAGTATTGACTGTACTTGACTGTAAAGCGGAGCATGCAAGGGTTTCGTAGTACCCCACTTTTAAAGTTTATTTTTGACTCATTCTGAAAGAAAAAAATATGTGCGTGTAGGTAAAGAATAAATCTATGCTCCTCTGGAGACACTTTTTTAAAATTTGAAATCGTTTTTTCTAAAAAAAATACAAAGCTCAATTTTTTTTAGAAAAAACTAAATTGAATTTTGAAAAAGTGGTTCCAGAGGAGCATAGATTTAACCTATACCTACACGTAATGTGATTTATCTTTTAGAATATTGTACATGTTTGTCAAAGTTTACTAATTAAAAAAAAAAACAAATATTCTTCAAAACTTTTCTTAAATTTTTTAAAACGGTACAAAATACCTTAATCCGTTTATAGTTATCGATTTTAAACAAGAAGGAGACCGGACATCGTCGAAGAGAAAGAGTGAAATTAGTAAAGAATTTTAACTTGATTAAAAAGCGTTCTTTCTCTTTCCATTTCCTATAAAAACTAATAGACCTTTTTGAAATCGGTATTCGGTGACTTTTCTTCTGTTTTATTGTCTTGAAAATGATATGATTTACATAAAAAACAAAAACTGACTTATTATTTTTGTGAAATAAAAATATCCGAATCAAAATCTTGAAATTATTATTTGGGGACTTAAAAGAGTGGTCCACTAATTGGTGTAGCCTTTTAAAACATTTGTTATAATAATAATTATATATCATCAATTACCACTTCCACTGGTAAAATCCTAAATTTAAAATAGTGTATTATAATAATAAGACATTAATCATATCTTAAATAGATCGCCTACTACCATGTTTCAGAAATAAATAAAATGTAATTCTTAAAGCAACAAAAATATTCAACATTAAACAAATTTTCTCACGAATTATTTAGTATTCTGTCCTGTACTTCCATGTCTCTACTAGCTTCGCTGTCAACAAGTTCTGACAAGGCATATTGCATATAAAAAATTTTAATTTTATTTTGTATCTTTTCTTCCTAAAAGCTGTCATTATGAGATATTTTCTCCATTTTTATTCCTACAGAAGTCCAAAAGCACTATAGAGCACAAAATGCAAAAATCCATTTGTGTTATGTGCAGCTAGCCCTGAATTTGAAAATACCAATAGTGGTTCTCCTTAATGGTATTGTCCTTTTTGCAAAAAGTTATTTCTCTACTCCGTATTTCTTCTTCTACAGTCAGCACTTCAGCTCCATATGGTCATTTTAACTCTTTTCATAGTGTTTTGTTTTTTTTTTTAATTCTATCCAGACTGGCAGCAACATAATCAAATTCGAATTCAATAAAATGTCCACATTTAAAAACTTTTACTTGCAAATAAATTTCCAAATCTTATTTTGCTCTGAATTTATGGTCCATGTCATATCGGGTGGCTTTAGAAATAAATAAAAGATTTTAGGAGATTTTTTACAAATTTCTCTAAATTTTAAAGCAGTGACTCGTCACAATCATTTTTTCTCATTGATAGACATTGGTTAACTCTTTAGAAGATTTTCTCTTGCAGCACGCCTCAAAGGGTGCGACAGATCAAAGCCATGCGCGAAAGCAAGAAAAAATATTTACATTACTTTAACGGATTGAAGAGATATTAACATGCTGGAATTAATAATTATTGTTGACTTGAAGAGGTATTCATTAAACAAAAACATATTTATAATTCATATCTCAGTGTATATCTTCCAATTTCGGATATATATTTTTTAATATACAAATGATAAAATTAATTTAATGTAATTGAGCGAAATTACTTTATGTAAAAAATAACATGAATTCAAATCACTTATGTACTGTTTATCACTAAATAGTAGAAAAAAAGATATATATTTGTTGGTGTCACGCTCTAGACGAAAAAGCTTTTAACGTATTTCTATTTTTATTGTTATAAAAATAAATGCTCCTGTAGGCAAAAATTAAATATATGGTTCTCTTCTAGCATTTTTTGACATTTCTATTTCTTTTCGTTTCTTTTCTTAGATTTTTTTCAAAAGAGACTGATTCATATTTTTAAAGTGACTCCAGAGAGGTATGGGTTAAGCCTTTACCTTTACTTACATAAAATTTCTTTTAGTAAAATTAAAAAATAATCCGTAAAATTGGTCTACTATGAAACCCTTGCATATAATATATATACCAATCTTAGTATTACAGAAATAAATTACGTAAAAAATAAGGTGTAAAATATGTAAAATTTATTCATCCCTCGTAAAATATCAGTAAAATATATTATAAATTGTTTTCATTCACAAATATTAATTTCTTGAAAATCTAACAGAGGCGCCACTTTCCAGACGAAAAATCTTGCAATGTAAGGGTTTCGTAGTACCCCCCACTTTTAAAGTGTATTTTTGACTATTTTTAAAAGAAAAAAATATGTACGTGTAGGTAAAGGTTAGATCTATGCTCCTCTGGAACCACTTTTTCAAAATTCAATTTAGTTTTTTCTAAAAAAAATTGAGAAAATGGGTAAATATAGTCGAGCTTTGTATTTTTTTTTAGAAAAAACAGTTTCAAATTTTAAAAAAGTGTCTCCAGAGGAGCATAGATTTATCCTTTACCTACACGCACATATTTTTTTCTTTCAGAATAAGTCAAAAATAAACTTTAAAAGTGGGGGTACTACGAAACCCTTGCATGCTCCGCTTTACAGCCAAGTAAATACTCCTCTTAAGGTGGATACTTTAATCTGAAAAGCACTGTATAATCAGAAGAAAAGAAAATACCAGAGTAAGCGAGTTTCAGAATTGCAGGGGATCAAATTCAAAACATAATTTAGCTAAAAATATTTATAAGACATTGAAACATTAAAATGTGAAATCTATTTATTTATAGAGGGTGTTTCAAAAAGATTGGTCATAAATTATACCACATATTCGTGGGTCAAAAATAGATCGATTAAACCGTACTTACCTATATACAAAAGTGCACCCAAACATAATTACAGGGTGTATAAGATAAAAATTTAAATGAATTTTTTTAACGTAACGCGTAACCAACGTCCAGCGGTTGGGTTAGTAGAGAACAACAAAAAATAATATTATGGCAAGCAGTTGTAAGAAAGTAAAGACATACCACTTTCATTCGGAATGGGAAGAACAATACTTTTTTACAAAAGTTAAAGATAAAAATGTGTGTTTGTTATGTAATACTTCGGTCGCCGTTGCTAAAAAAGGAAATATTGAAAGACATCATAAAACTGTACATTCTAATTTTGAAAAATCATTCCCACTATATTCTGCCGCCAGAAAGGAGAAACTGAAACAGTTAAAAAAGCAGTTAATTGGAAAACAATCAATATTTTTAAGAACAGTCGACAAAAATAAGGCTGCAACTGAAGCATCGTACCGTGTGGCTGTGTTCGTCAGGATGGTTTTTAGTGATTTTACGATTAAAGAAGATCTTTTGAAGTTTATTCCACTGAAAGGACACACTACTAGACAGGAGTTGTTTTCTCATTTAAAAAATATTATTTCTTCCGAGAAAATTCCAACATCGAAAATGGTAGGCTTGACAACCGATGGCGCTCCAGCTATGGTGGGTTGTGATAAGGGTCTGGTGTCGTAAAGATAAAACTTTTCAGCAATTTCTCTGTTACCACTGCATTATCCATCAGCAAGCATTATGTGGAAATTTCCTGAAACTAAACAACGGTATGAAACTGGTGGTAAAAATTGTGAACAAGATTAGAGCTCAAGCGTTACAAAGAAGATTATTCAAAACCTTGGCCGATGAAGTTGACTGTCAATACGGGGACCTACTCCTTCACTCTGAAGTCCGATGGTTAAGTAGAGGATGGGTGCTGAAACGTTTTAATGATGTCCTATCTGGCATAGTTAAATTTTTCAAACAACGCGATGAACCGACTCCGGAACTAGAAAATTCAATCTGGCTTAGAGATTTTGGTTTTCTCGTGGACATTACAGAGAAATTAAACGAACTTAATTTGCAGCTTCAGGGGAGAGACAAAGAACTAGCGGAAATGATTTCTGATATAAAAGCATTTATCAAAAAGCTGGAGTTTTGGGAACAAAACCTAATTAACAGCGATGCCAAGCATTTTCCTATTCTTTAAAAAATAATATCTCAAAATCCATTAGAACCCTATGACAGCAAATATCATGTAGAAATAGTTTCTACCCTGAAGAATAACTTCAAAAATCATTTTAAGGATTTCAACGAAATGGCTTTAGTAGCGCAGTTTGTTGTTTCACCCTTTATGGAAACTGATATCCAACAGTTTGCAACTTGTGTTATGCAGAACTTTGGCGAAGACATCGCTGCAGTAGAAATGGAAGTAATTGGGTTTCAAAATGATTTAGCCTTAAAATCGTTAGTCTCAAGTACCAAATGTATCTGGCCTATTGTAAGTAAAGACAAATATTCAGTTCTATGCCGTGTTGCCTTGAAAGTGAAAGCATTATTTAGTTCAACCTATTTGTGTGAATCTTCTTTTCCAATATGAAGTTTATTAAGAATAAATATCGCAATCTACTTACAGATGAACATTTGGATAATTGTATTCGAATGGCTGTATCAAATTATACTGCAAACATTAAGTCAGCCTTCTCATTGAACGTGCTTTTTTATTTTTCAATGTTTATGTTTATGATAGTGCGTTACTTTTTTGTTGCTATTATTAACTATTTTTAAATCTTACGTGACATGCCGTTATGGCTGGATAAAAGTTTGTGTTTATTTTTCAAAAACCTTCGTTTGGTAGGTAGGGATGTAGCTATGAACAAGTACGTACTAGTAATATTAGTTATTTTGTTATTAGTTTATTATTAGTACCTATGTATTATGTATTACCAGTTAAATAGTAAAATAAATACATATAATGATAAATTAACTGTGGATTATTTCATTTACGTTGCGTTACGTGGCTTCCGTGTGGGTAGCTCGCTGTTTATTCCAAAATTAACAAAGTAGCTCAACACATTGAGATGTTGGCGACCACTGGACTAGAGTAAGATGCTGGTACATTAGAACGAGTTCTAGAATATATATAACGCTTCTAAATAATAAGTAGACTATCTCTGCATTGAGACCTGAACACTTTTTTAATAATTGTAAGTATTAATAATAAACATAAATTATAAACTATAGTAATATGCTGTCATATACATATATATAATGTATATCTTTTCATAATTATTTAATGGAGTGCGCACGCCATTGACTCTCTAGTTCATGGGTCCAGTTCGCATTGTTAACAAATG